>CM046432.1:75765051-76128036 GCA_025506505.1 Flaveria sonorensis
AAAATCAATGAAATGTTTGTCATTACATCTTAATTTTTACTTTTCGAGAGTCTTCGTTCTGAAATTTGGGAAGATTCGTGTAAAATCAACAACTTCTGGCTAATTATTGTTTTTTATGTTGGCAGAACGGAGAGTATTAATTTGGGTAACGTGGCTGATGATATTGTGATTTGTGAGTTCAGTTCTGATGTTCATTCCCCCATTTAAAAAATGGAGTTCACTTTCTTAAATTTGCAACTGTTAATGAGATAGGTTATCTTGATTCTTGAGTGGTAATTTGTAGATGATATTGTTAACTAGGAACATTGATACGGATGGTCATTCCGTGTTCTCAAGTCTGTTATCGTTTGGAGAGAAGATAATGAAAGAACAGGCTACTAACATTTTTTCGGGTGTCTTGAGTTCGATAGAAACAGTGGCGGAGCTTGAGCACTCCTATAGGGTGGTGGGGGGCGAAATCAAAGTTTTTTAGACGGAGCTAACTCAATATATATAAAAAATGTACACTACCGGGCCAAATTTTACACTATCAAACTGAAAATTAACACTACCGCGACAAAAAAGAGTTGGGGGGTTGGGGGGGGGGCGCCCCCTTACATCCTTCGCCCATGGATAGAAAGTACTGTCTGAACTCTAGTCTGCTTACCAAAAGAGTGATTTGAGGATATATGTTATCGGGAATGGCAAACACGAGAAGTTTGTCATTTTATACCATGCAAGAAGATTCGTGTTTGTAGTGGGTGTTGTGAAACTACACAAACCCTTACGGATACTGGAAGTTATATTAATATAGTGATTTGCCTTGCCATTTTAAGGAAATATTTCGAATTACTTATAGGTATTTTATTTTGGATGTTTGAATGCAGTTGATGTTTGAAATTACTTTAGTTTCACCTTTGGCGAAAAAGTAAGTAGTTATTTAGTCTTGCATTTAATGTATGTATTTATTTTGGATGAAATAACTATTGTTCACCTGTGTTGAAAAGTGATGCTGTGATGGATGCCTATATATGCCTGCCACCCTGTTCATATTGTGATTTGTCTCATAATCAAATTCTATCTTCTATTCTCCTTTACAGTATTATTAATCCTACTTTAGTATGCTCTATATGCTTCAATTGGTTCCTACTCATCTGCATATATAGACATGAGTTGTCGATGCTATGTGTTTATGCATGTGGTCATTTAGAGCGTTTAAGTTTGTTTTCCGTTGTATGTAATTGCTTCTACTTCTCACTTCATGAAATCAGTTCTTTTAGTTATACAACACAAAAATTCTCTGTTATTTTTAATTGTCTTGACTTGGGTTCATTTTTGAAACATGCTTGCAGTATGAGTAGCTGAAAATTTTCATTTCAAGACAATGGATAGTGGTAAGAACGTGAATAAGTTTCTTGCAGCAAGAAACAACAAGATCTACATGGACCTTAAGCTCATAATACGGGAGCACGCACTTCAATTTCTTCCTGCAAAATCACTTTTCAAATTCCGAGGTGTCTGCAGAGATTGGAAGATGATGATCTCGACTCCTTTCTTTGCCCACAACCAATCCCTTTCATTCTCATCTATATCAGGCATGTTCTATCAAAGCCCTGAAGACTCACCAACATTCATATCCTTTGACCAAGAATCTTGTGGTGTCCCCGATCCTGGTTTGAGCTTCCTTCCAGTCCCTGTTGACGTTGTGGCCTCGTCCAATGGATTACTCTGTTGTCAGGCCCAATCTAGTGATCGGGCTTACTATATTTGTAATCCTGTCACAATGCAGTGGAAAAAACTCCCAAAACCGAGCATGGAACATGGTGCTGAACCAGCTGCTGTTCTCGTTTTCAAACCATCACTACTAAACTTTGTAGCTGAGTATAGACTCATTTGTGCTGTTCGCTCAATTGATTTTGATGATGCTACTGAATTTGAAATTATTCCTCAAAAGATAATTCATGGAAAGTATCCGGGAGATTAACTTTGCTGCCAAAAAACTGATTTCAAAATCAGGAGTGTGTGTGAATGATGTCGTGTACTGGAAATCTTCTCATGGAAGCATTTTGGTCTTTGATATGACAAAAGACCGGTCTCAAGTCATACACGGGTATTACACTAATGGTAATGGGATTTTAGGAGAATATAATGGGAAACTTTGTTCAGCTTCTATAAATGGACGTGCGTTAATAGTTAGTGTTGTTTCAAACATCTACTGCAACACTATGCAAATGAGCAGCCGTGCCAAACTATGGGATGACAAGATAAAAATCCCTTTATCTGGTGAGGTGCTTAATGCCAGTTCATATGACCCTTTTCCTGTTTTGTGTGCTGGGAGTGAATTCGTGTTGATTTGTTGCGGGCGAAAATTTACCAATGTGATTTGAAGACTGCAGAAGCAAAGTTTCTTGTTGAGGCACCTCGGGCTGACCTAAAGGCGGTACCTTACGTGAATAGCCTTGTTCCTCTATGAGCTCGTTTCAGGTATGTTGCAGCATCATTAATCGTTCAACATGTTTTCTGCTCGTTATAAAATATTATCTGTTTTTGTGTTTGGTGAATCTTTTGAACTTTTATCCGGACTTCTTATGTTCATCATTTTGACTTGGGATCTTCTTTGTTTCTGTTGATTATAGAACTTGTATTGGTTCATGTTGAAGATCACTTGAAATCAGTTTACTCATATCTAAAATATATTGAAAAATCACCAAATAGTTGCGAGTTGACCCGATCTGGTTTTGACTATGTGTTACAACTCGGTCATTCTGTCACCTCTGGTTCATGACACCCTAGATGGCCATGAGTCTGAGTATGAATTTTAATCTATGATGATCCTTGGGAATCACGTTAATACATCTACAAAAAAAACCTAATGACCATCTGAAACAAGTGAAACCAAAATTAATTTTAATTAAATTGCAGCTTGGAGCCTTAGATTAACTAAACCATCAACATGTAGTAAACTTAAATTCAACAAACCGATAATCTGATAGTCAAGTGTACACTTTTAGATCGAAATTATGCGGTGGTTCACCCGAATATCTTAACCGGATACAACTTAGAATCAAGAATGAAATATGTGTTTTTTTTGTATGTATTCCAAGAACCTGACAACGAAGAAGTCTGACCAAAATAATCTGAAATTGAAATTTGCAGCGATGGGGTGAAACTGTCGGAGGCAGATGGTATCTTAAAAATATCATTTTTACTCCTGAATTTCACATGTGAAATTTCGGGAAAATCAAATTTTCATGAATTTTTTTATAAAACAATATGTACCAAAATAAAAATTTTCGACCCAAGCCAGAGGGCAGAGGCTTCCGCCCCTTGGACCGCGCTACCAGGGGAGTTGCTCCCTTGAAACCCCTAAAAAACTATGAGGTTCTAGTATCGAATATCACAATAAACTCACACACAAGCATTCACTTCGCTCCAGACTTGTTTTATAAATAATATCTAACATAACATGTGTTAACATATGAAACATGATAACCGACGTCAAGATTTCGTTTACATTCAACGAGTCTGTTCCTGTTAACATGTCAGTGTTTTTTATTTCCTTCATGTGTAATCCCTCTGCTATAACGCGAGGATTTCAATGCTAGTTATTATTAGTTACGATTTGTTAAAATTAAATAAACATTATTTATATTTTATGATCATGATCATCTTGACGATGCCCAATCACGTTTTCACTTTACTTTTAAAAATTTACCAAGTCGAAGAGGTTTACTTAGTCGATGTTTTGAGTGAGTGGATTTTTTTGCCTTTTGGTTAAAATTCCACACTACCCGACTAACTCAAATCCACTAATAATAAATTTATTCTCACTTGTGCCATCAACTAGACTTGGGCATAAAAACGGGTTCGGACCCGACCCGGAACGGGTACGGGTACAACCGGTATATGCATCACCCGGGTTGGACCCGAAACAAAACCCGTAGGGTTGGACGGGTATGATTTTCTAGAATTTCTTAGAAACCCCCGACCCGACCCACCCCCCCACCCGGTGAACCCGGGTTGGACCCGGTTTCGACCTTTTTTTTTTTTCTAAAAAAAAAAAGTGGCCGTTTTTTAACGGCTATATAGTCGTTACCTTCGATTTGTGGACCGGTTTTTTGTTGGTCACTTTTGCCCTATAAGTTAGTATAAATAGGTGTGGGTTGATATGGTTTAGTACCCAAGTCTCAAACGCAAAAATATACGCAAAAAACGCAAAAAATACTCTCGTTTACTCTCGTTTACACGTTCACTCTCTCGTTTTACACTTTCACTATCTTCAACTTGATATGGCTCACTCACAATCTTCCGTTGGTCAAGGTTCGTCCAACGCTCCAACCGTCGTTCGTGTTCTTGCACACAATCGTAACATGGTTGTTTGGTGCAATTGGATATGGTTGAGTTGAGTGACGGGTCTGTAAAGGCTCGTTGCAAGTTTTGTGGAGCTTTGCTTGCTAAAGATTCTAACACGACTTTAAACAAACACTTAGCAAGAAGTTTTGTAAGTCGTTGAAAAGTAATCCGGATTCGCAACAAACACAATTGGGTGGAGACGGTGGAATCTTTAATTACGATGTTAATACGGTTCGAGATCGAATGGCGAAGTTCGTGATTCAAGAAGTTTTGCCTTTTAGTCACTTCGACAATCCTCGGTTGACCAACTTAATTCGAGAGACGCTTCAACCTCGTTACACTCACGTAAGTCGTACTATACTTAGACGTTATTGTTTAAAATTATGGAAACAAGCAAAAAATGATTTAATTGTATTATTTGAAAATTTAAATACCGGTGTAAACTTAACTAGTGACGTTTGGTCGGCTCCACACGGTTTACCCGAATCGTACCTTTGCGTCACCGCTCATTGGGTGGATCCCAATTCATGGCAATTGATGAAACGTACGATTGCATTTGATCTTTTTCCACATCCACACACGGAGAATTTTGTTTTACTTTTTAGATAATGTAATAAGTACTTTTAAATTAAAAATAAACTTTTTCAATTGCATTTGATAACGCCTCTAACAACACAACCGCGGTTGAAAAATTAAAATTAAAATATCTTCCGATTGCAAACGGTGATTTTTTCCATACTCGTTGTGTTGCACATATTATTAATTTAGTAGTGCAAGACGGACTATCGGGCAATATGTTAATAACTTTATTACATCTTTTCGATTTATGTTACATGACGTTTTTAAAAAAAATAGAAGAAGATATCAAGATTATAAACAACTTTGTAAGGATACGCACTCTAGATTTTAGGTCCTAATTGGGATGTACCTACTCGGTGGAATTCGACTTGTCACATGTTTGAATGTGCTTTAAAACAAAAGGGCACTTTGAAAGCTTTTCATAATAGTCTTTCGGATAATGGTGAAGCCGACCCATTTCCGGATGCGGGTTGGGAGAATCTTCAACGTCTATCCGAGTTTCTTGAGGTTTTTAAAAACTCAACAACAAAATTATCGGGAGTTTATTATTCTACTAGTTATTCGGTGCTTCAAGAACTATATTTTATGTCTTTGAATTTAAAAATTTTCAAAATAAAAATAATATGTTTAATCAAATGATAGAACCAATGAAAGAAAAGTTTAAAAAATATTTTAAGGACTTACCACCCGTTTTTACGTGTGCCGCCGCTTTAAATCCGTTTCTAAATGTTGCGGGGGTTGAATGTTTGATAGATGAGATAAATGACAATTTGGATATGCATGACGAAAACCCTGATTTTTCAAACGAGGCAAAAGAAAATTTTAATCATAGTTTGAAAACAATTTATAATTTTTATTTAAATTGATATGGGCCTAATGTAAACATAACCATGCCAAGCGGATCAACCTCAAGTGCTAGTACCTCGCTTAAAGACCCTGTTTGACTATGTTGAATGTTGTTCGGGATGTGACGGCTAAACGTCAAAGGGGTAACACCCCAACAAGTGAGCTCGGTAGATATAGTGGAATGGATTTTATTTCCACTATGACTACCGAAGATTATCGTGCATTCGATATTTGGCTTGGTGGAAAGGAAAAGAATCTCAATTTCCAATTCTTTCTGCTATGGCCCGTGATTTACTAAGCGTCCAAGCTTCTACAGTAGCTTCGGAATCTGCTTTTTCTCTTAGTGGCAGGGTAATATCATTACGAAGAACAAGACTAACTCCGGAAGCAGTGGAGATGTGCATTTGTTTAAAGGATCACTTAGACGCAACGGATCGTATACAAGACCAAACAAGCCTCGAAGACGAGATTACACTCGAAGCTAAAGTACATGATGAAGAGGTAGAAGACGGAGTATCTTCTGGCATATCCGATGAAGAATTAGCATTTGATCAAGCATCTCGTAGTAGATAAAATTAGACGATATTGTTATTTTTAAGTTGTTTTAATATTATATGTCTTTCATGTTCTTTTTAAATTTCTTTGTCATTCAAATGTTTTATATAAAAAGTATTTAATATTTGTATATTATAAGTGTAACATTTTCTGGTCAAGATTTGTATATATTTATATATTAAGTTGTTTAAATTTTGTCATTCAAGTGAACCCGGTTAGGAAAAGAAAAATAAAAAGAAAAAAAAGGAAAGAAAATATAAGAAAAAAAAACATACAACCCGGTGTTCGACACACACAAGAAAAAAGAAAAAAAAAAAAAAAAAAAAGGCAAAAACCCAGTTGAACCCGGGTTTCATACCCGAACCGAACCCGACCCGACCCTACCCGGGTATACCGGGTAGGGTTTGTATCTCGCTGAACCCGACCCGGGTTCGTACCCGGGTTCACCAATACCCGGGTACAAAAAACCCGGTTGGGCCCAAACCCGGTTTGTACCCGGGCCCGGGTCCGGCCCAAACCCGTTTTGTGCAACTCTACCATCAACTACCAATCTCCACAGGTCCACCGTCAATCAAGACACAAAAAGCAATTGTGTTGTTCGTGTTAATGGGAGCTCGGAACTATAGTAATCTTATTAAACCGTACAACGTAGTGTATATATTGATACACGGTATAATAATCATATCATACAGACTTGACAAATGGGAAAAAATAGAAATTAAGCATATGCGATGCGGTGTGTTTACGAATTTTGTTACAAACGTTGTGACAATGACATTACGTAGTTAAGTGTTATAAAAGATATGTAAAAATACATGACTCGGTTCTGAGATCGTAACATATATAACAAAAATTGAAAAAAAATATTTGTTAAAGAAGTTAGTAACAAAGAAAAAAAACAAAAAATAAATATAAAAAAATAAATTTAAATAAAAGGATAAAAAAAAAGAAATAGAAATAAAACAAAAAACATAGTTTGTCACACCATGAATTTGAACCCGGGTGAATGAGTTAAAAAAAGAATCAGTTTACAATTGAGCTAAGGACGAGGCTTCTAATTTAGCTTGCAAAAATATTTATTTAACTAAAGTGGATATGGAATTAAGAAAAGAAAAATAAGTTATCGACCACTTATGATAATATTATCCAATACGTGCAGGGTTGCGTTAGAGTAACAGAGAGCATTTTTTTTTAATAATTTTCCTGATAATAATATTATTCAATAAATAAAACAATTCAAGAGATTGTAAATATTGAAAGTAAGTTTTGACCACTTATGTATTTTAGCTAAAATTTCATCAAAAGTCTACAATGCACCTTTACCATATACAAGTTATGTTACCCTTCCTAACACCGTCCATGTCACGACCAAAACTAAACAACTAACAAATCTTGAAAACAATTTCCGTTGTTTTTAGAAAAACCACGTGAATTAACTATACAATTCACCTAAGGGGCTGCTTGGTTGGGTCTGACTGACCCCGGTCAGATGTGGTTTGTTTGGTTGCTTGCATTTTACCGGAGAAGAGGTCTGACCGAACCCCTTATTCGGTCAGATCTAAACCAACATTTGACCTGAGTCAGACGTGAAGTCGGTGGTTCGCGGTGGTCTGGTCTGCGATGGCGATGGCCAAGGCGAGGGCGGATCCGGCGAGGGCGAGGGCGGATCCGGCGAGGGCGAGGACGGATCTGGTAGTGGTCGGCGACGAACACGGCGACGGCGACCGCACGTCCCCTTCAACGTACTCATCTGTTCTTCCGGAAGTGCGAATGAGATCCGACGCCGACGGTGGTGAGTCAGATGGTGGTGGCGGTTGCGGTGGCGTGAGGTCTGCGAGAGAAAAAGGTTGCAGTGGGTGGTGTGGGTGTTTAGGGATGAAATAAGAGGTTAATAAATTAGGGTGTAACAAAACACACTTATTAATTCAGATCTTTTACTGGTTCAGACCCTCTTATTCATTCAACACTTATTCAATCAGATTTACCAAACAGCCCTAAGAAAACAATCATAACATATCTTAAATTTTGGCTTTTCAAAAGCTACAGTGGTCCATGCACGAATAGATGTGCGGTGGATCAAAGTTTGTATACTTATTAGAATAACAAACTAAGAGATAGATTAAGATAGATAGCAGAGAATATTTAAAACTTATGGTTATCTCTTTATGTTTTATATTTATCTCTTTCACATGTATCTTCCCTATTTAAAGGGCTTAGCTAATAGCATTGGTCAAGGATTTCGATCCTATTGTCCATTATGGTATAGAGCCTTAATTTTTTTAAGCATTCCCAGCCGTCCAACTCACCTTCACGTCCCCTGTCCTTCTTTTGGTTTCCCGTTCTCACCATGTCCGGCGAAAAACAACCTGAAACTTCATCCTCGGCCTCGGCCGATCACAAAGCATTACACCCGGTTTATTCCGTCACCAATATACAAAACAAAATCCAAACTCTCGACGGCACCACTTGCACCTATTCGGCCTGGGTTAAATTGTTCACGCTTCACGCCCGTGGTTATAAAGTACTTCATCATATCGACGGCACCAAGCCTCCGAAAAAAACTCATGCAACTTACGAGACATGGGCAGAAATCGACGCGATTGTGCTTCAATGGATCTACGGGACGATCTCAAAACCGTACCTCGCACGTGTTTTGGATACAAAAGCCACCGCGCTACAAGTTTGGAACAAACTTAAAAATATTTTTTTATCTAACAAAAAGGCTCGTGCTGCAGCTTTGGAAAAGAGGTTTACGAACCTAACCTTAGCTTCGTGTTCCTCCTTGGATGATTACTGTCAAAAGCTCCAAGACTTGGCGGAACAGTTGAACGATGTCGATCATGTGGTTGACGAATCGAGATTAGTGGTTCAGTTGGTTAACGGACTCCTGAAGGAGTTCGATGCATGTGCTACGGTGATAAACCAAAACGACACAAGTTGGGACGATGCGAGAGAAGCTATTGATCTTGAAAAGCAAAGGCAAGATGCGAGGGCGGAACAAAATCATTCCGCATTGGTTGCACCCGCAAACGGCCAAACCAAGCAATACGTGGGATCGGTCAATCACAGTGGCAATAATACTTTTCAAAGTGGTTCTCAACAACAACCTACTAGTTCTTCTCCAAATCCCAATTATTTTGGAAATAACTACCAACTCGGATACCGTGGTCGTGGTCGCGGTAGAAGGGGTGGTCGTGGTTATGGCCGAAACGGGGGTCGGTTCCAACAATACGCACCAAACAGTTACTATCCACAGCAGCAGTTTTGGACCACACCCCCTCCCTACCCACATCCGGCTCAAGGGATGTGGCCCAATCAATGGGGCGGACCACAACAGCCTACTGGATTCGGCCAACAGCCCCACTTCGGCACACCAATTAATACGGCTGCATCATCTAACCAACAAGCAGTAACTTCTTTTAATAATATGGCTCAAGCCAATGTTGCCTTTGCTCCTCCCGGCTTCACGACTCAACAACAATACAACCTACTAAATCCGCAAGAACTGGGTCAAGCACTTCAGGCAGTCAATTTAAATAATGATCCATGGTTTATGGACTCGGGAGCCTCCTCGCATCTCACTGCCGACCCGGGTAAGATACAACATCCTAATGAATTATTCTTTAACGGTACTATTTTCGTTGGTAATGGCCAAAAATTATCGGTCACAGGCTCAGGCCATTCCTAGTACCAAATACCAAACAGAACCTTTAAACTTAACGATATACTTTTAGCCCCCAAGTCTTTAAAGACCTTCTTTCTGTCCGTAAATTTCAACCGATAACCAAGTTTCGATTGATTTTGACCCGTATGGTTTTTCTTTGAAGGACCTCGCAATGGGAAGGCTACTTTCTAGACACGACAGCACCGGGGACCTCTATCCTTTCACGAAGCCGACGTATCCATCTACTTGCCTCGTGGCGTCCTCGACCTCTACTTGGCACAATCGGCTTGGTCATCCCGATGTTCAAGCTTTACATTTATTGTCTCGTCGTTTCTTTATTTCCTGTAATCAACCTTCCAGTTTTGATTTATGCCATGCATGTCAAATTTCGAATAGTAAACGTTTGCCTTTTTTTTACTCTAACTCGTTTACTCTTGCACCGTTTGATATTATACATTGCGATTTGTGGACATCTCCTGTAATTAGTAATAATGGATATAAATACTACATGGTTCTAATCGATAATTATACGCAATATGTGTGGGTTTATCCATTACGATACAAGTCCGAAACTTTTCCAACTTTCGTTAAGTTTCATCGCCTTATCGAAACCCAATTCAATACTAAAATTAAATCGTTTCAATGTGACCTTGGTGGTGAGTTTGATAACAACGAGTTTCATAATTTTGCCACAACCCAAGGACTTGTATTTCGCTTTTCTTGTCCACAAACCTCTCCGCAAAATGGTAAGGCGGAACGAATGATTCGTCGCATAAATGACATTATCCGCCCCCTCCTTACGCAAGCCAATCTTCCACCCTCCTATTGGGTGGAAGCCTTACACACCGCCGCTTATCTCCATAATATACTTCCCACCAAACACCTCAATCTTTTTAAACCAACATTTGCCCTCTTTCATCGACACCCCACCAATGATCATCTTCGGGTCTTCGGTTGTGCGTGTTACCCAAATCTATCCGCGACCCAACAACACAAATTGTCACCGAGATCGACCAAATGCGTATTTTTGGGATACCCTCCTAATTTTAGGGGATATCGGTGCCTCGACCTAGCCACGGGTCGCGTTCATATTTCCCGCCACGTAATTTTTGACGAGAACAGCTTTCCCTTCACTACACCCATTAATTCATCACATTACCAATTTCTTGATGATCCCCAACACTCTCTCGATTTCCAGTTCCCTCCCACCCAACCATCTACAAACTCAACCCAATCCTCCACTACCCCTCCACCGGCCCAACTCACACCTGAAGCCCACCATCAAATTCATCCAAGCTCCACACCCCCTGTTTCCCAGAATACATCCATGCCCACTCCCCTTGACACATCCACGACCCACACCATTTCTCGCCCCAACCAATCCACAGCCAACCATCCTAACCAACCTACTGTTGTTACACACCTTGTCGAACCACAAGCCATTTCCCCTAATCCGGTTCATCCCGATTCAAACCCCTACCCCATGACAACCCGCTCAAAGGCAGGTGTCATAAAACCGAACCCAAAATATAATTTGAATACCGCTCGCTCGGAAAATATCTCCCCTCTACCTCCCAATTACAAACACGCCTTAGCCGACCCCTTTTGGAAACAGGCCATGATCAATGAATTTAAAGCGTTAAAAGATAATGACACGTGGGATCTTGTGCCGTACCCGGCCGATCACCCCGTTATTAGCTGTCTTTGGTTGTTTCGACATAAGTTTCGGGCTGATGGCTCGCTTGAAAGATACAAAGCGCGATTAGTGGTGAATGGTAAATCTTAAACCACCGGGGTAGATTGTTATGAGACGTTCAATCCGTTGTTAAACCGGCTACCATCAGAACCGTATTGTCGATCGGCCTTTCGAAGGCTGGCCTATGCATCAGTTAGATGTTAAGAACGCTTTCTTACACGAGGATTTGCAGGAAACTGTTTTTATGTATCAACCTGCAGGTTTTGTGGATCCATCGGCTCCTAATCATGTTTGTAAATTGAAGAAGTCCCTTTACGGGCTGAAACAGGCTCCTAGGGCGTGGTACACACGGTTCTCCACATTCATCACTAAAAGGGGTTTCAAAAGTAGCATATGTGATAGCTCGTTATTGTCTATAAAAACGGGAACGATGTGGCGTATCTTTTACTTTACGTTGATGATATTGTTCTTACGGCCTCATCGACACGATTGGTTTCCACAGTTATTCGAGAGCTATCAGCGGAATTTGCCATGACCGATCTAGGTTCGTTACATCACTTCTTGGGTATCTCGGTTACCCGGGATGCTCAGGGATGTTCCTTTCACAGGCACAATATGCAGCAGAGATTCTTGCAAGAGCAAACATGTCAAACTACAAACCGTGTGCCACACCGGTCGATACCGGTGCAAAACTTGATGCCGAGGCCGGACCCCTTTTGGAAGATGGTACTGAATATCGAAGTCTAGCGGGGGCTCTACAATATCTTACGTTCACTCGACCAGACATCACATATGCGGTTCAACAACTGTGCCTGTTTATGCATGCGCCTAGACAACCACATCTTGCTTTCATGAGACGACTTCTTCGGTATGTCAACGGTACTTTACACCACGGGCTACACTTATCAGTATCTCCCGTCTCTTCGTTAACCGCGTATTCAGATGCAGACTGGGGTGGCTGTCCTAACTCTCGAAGATCTACCTCGGGGTATTGCGTGTTTTTGGGCGCCAACTTAGTTTCTTGGTCATCTAAACGTTAGCCCACTATTTCTCGGTCGAGTGCGGAGGCAGAATATAGAGTGTAGCAAATGCGGTTGCAGAATTAGCATGGTTGAGAAATCTTTTGCTAGAATTACATTTACAGCTTGATCGAGCTTCAGTTGTTTATTGTGACAATGTATCGGCGGTTTATCTTTCGGGCAATCCTGTGCAACATCAACGTACTAAACACATCGAGATTGATATTCATTTTGTAAGAGAACAAGTTCGCTTGGAAAGAATTCAAGTTATGCATATTCCTGCACCATGTCAGTACGCTGACATTTTTACGAAAGGTCTATCTCGTCCTCTCTTCGAAAGTTTCAGATCCAGTTTGAGCGTGCTAGCGGCTCGAACTGCGGGGCGTATTAGAGTAACAAACTAAAAGATAGATTAAGATAGATATTAGAGAATATTTAAAACTTATGGTTATCTCTTTATGTTTTATATTTATCTATTTCACATGTATTTTCCCTATTTAAAAGGCTTGACTAATAGCATTGGTCAAGGATTTCGATCCTATTGTCCATTAATAACATATATCGATTTAAACACATGGTCCCAAAGATAAGATAAATTGTTGGATTCCATTGAATTTCTACCAAGTTTTTCGAAACGGACGAGCTTTCAGACGAGTGCTCTATGAGTTGTGAAAAACATACACGCATCTTCACTTTCTTATGCTTCACATCTTTCAAGTTATCACATTAATAAAATTCTTACTTTACACAAAAAAAAAACATCGATTTAACATTTTCAAATGAGATTACATTGAAAATTAAAAAGAATAGAATACGTTTAGCCACTCTCATAATGTATGTATACAGGAATATACGATCCCCTTGGCCGGCACGTGTAACCCGTGAGAGAAAATGACAAAAGAAAGCATTTAAGAACAACCAATGAGTGGTGTAGACTTGAGTGGCCTCTAGCGTTGATTTTTGTGCAATTACAAAAGGGAACTTGTTGCCTGTTGGGCATATCACTAGCTATAGTACGAGTCTTTGCAGACTCCATCGGAAACAATGGCTTCAATAGCGGTTATATTATTACTACTACTTTCAATTGATCGGAGAACCGTTGCGAATATTGGTCAGCAATCGGAACCAATTGGTTATGGCTACTCTCTCCGATCTATTGGTCTCGGCAGCAAATTATTGGTCGCCGATCTTCAACTCAACAAGAAATCTTCCGTGTTTGGACCGGACATTGATGAACTCCGGCTAATCGCAAGGTACCTCTGGATTTCTTAAAAGTAGGGGTTGTTTGGCATCTTTATCCTTATATATTAAAAGGTCTAATCGAATAAGATGTTTTAAAACTTACATATTAAAAGGTGTTTATTATAAAAACCAAACACACACTGACTCTGACTGATTTAACTACTTTTAATAAAATCATTAAAAGACCAAATAGATAGAATAGCTGCAAATAGCATCTTTCTAGCCTGCATTTTCGTGAACTAGATCTCATTTAGAAAGCTTTCTCTTTATCTTTCAAGAACTGAACGGGAAGTGGTTTAGAAAAGGACTTTAGAATAACAACCCCAACTTGAGTAAGATATACAAATTATTCAATTTTTTTTGAAATATTTTGACTCGTTTCTTTTGTGTTGTGAGCACAATCTACTGTGTGTGTTAGAATCAACTGCATCGTGATGTTATACAGAGTGGGTTGAGAATTTTTAGGTGCATTTTTAGTATTTAACATATATTTAATAATTTGTAAAATTAATATATCTGCATTTTCAACGTTTAATAACTATAAATATTGATTCTATGTTTTAAATAGTATATTATTAATAATATATGGAAAGATTATATATCGGCATACTCCATCATTCGCTAACGAGATAAGATGAAAATAGGGTATCTTATCTTAATATTTTATATTAGATGGATACCGGTTTCTTGGCAATAATTAAATGAATGATTGATAAAACAGATATATTATTTATGTTTCAGAAGTTTGTAAGGATAAGTGAAAAGACCAACTCATTCAAGGGATAAATTCTATAACACAACTTATTAAAAGACTAATAATTTATTAAACTCTTTAAAGTTTTCACCAAAAGAGCTGTCACTCATAATTTTGTAATATTAAAACCTTTTACATGCAAAACATACATGAACAATTCACCAAGCTATTCATAAAAATGATAACTTGCTAGCTTTCAAGTTGGTTAAATTTGATAAAGCCACAATATATCTAAAACAAAAAAACTACTCTATTTTGACTAATTTAAGAGTTATAAGTCATTATTAAGAAAAAAAATTAAATACACAGGTTATTGATTCTTTTTTAGAAATTGAAGCATTTAAATATATTAGATTTAGATAGGGTGATTTTTTATATAAAAAATATATAAGTGAATTATTTTTTTTATGATAATAAACATTTACTAAAATACCTATATTAAACACTCATGGCTTTATGGTGTAATGATATCGGTGTTGTCCATCATAAACATGATATAGGTTTGAATATTTATACATGCAAGTTTAAATAATATTAGAAGGAAAATATAATGTAGAAAAAAAAAAAACTAATGTATGTTACATTATGTCTGTCTCATATTAAGGATTCAAGTCCATGAGAACAAATAGTGTAGATAAGTTCACCATTAAACTTTTTTTACTAGTCCATATTTTGTTTCATAAATGCCTACAGCAAAAAAAGAAAAACAAACTAATGGTTTAACTTTATGTTCTTGTAAAGCTTTGAAACAGCTGATCGATTGAGGATTCGAATCACCGATGCAAAACACGAAAGATGGGAAATTCCAACCCACATTCTCCCACGCCAATCACAACCTTACACGTCTCCCCCACAATCCCATCAAACAACCCCAACCAACCTCTTTCTCTCCGACCCCACCTCCGACCTCACTCTAACACTCCACAACACCACCACCACCACCACCACCGCCACCACCACCACCACCGCCGCCGCCGCCCAATTCGGATTCACCGTCGGCCGTCGCTCCACCGGCGACATCCTCTTCGACACCTCCGGCACCGTTCTCATCTTCAAAGATCAATACCTTGAACTAACGTCTTCACTTCCATCTCACCGATCATCCATCTACGGTATCGGAGAACACACGAAGCGTTCGTTTAAGCTAACGCATAATCAGACGCTCACGCTTTGGAATGCTGATATTGGAAGTCTGAATCTCGATGTTAATCTGTATGGATCGCATCCGTATTATATGGATGTTAGGTCACCGGATTCTGATGGTAAAGTGGTGGCGGGAGCCTCTCATGGAGTGTTGTTGCTTAATAGCAATGGTATGGATGTGGTGTATAGAGGTGATAGGATTACTTATAAGGTGATTGGGGGTGTTTTTGATTTCTACTTCTTTGCTGGACCATCGCCGGAGTTAGTTATGGATCAGTATACTCAGTTGATTGGTAGACCGACTCCCATGCCTTATTGGTCATTCGGTGAGTTCATTTGCAGTTTTCCACATTGTTTGTTTTCAATTTGATGACATGACATATTTTATAATATTTAAGAAATGATACTTGGTTTTATTCACTCTTATCCCTCCAATTGTATAAAAATTCATATATAACCAAGGTGAATTTTTTTTTTTTTTTTGAATTTCTAGGTGATTTAGACAAGAATTTGTAGTGGTTTCTAGGTAATTTGTATGTCAAGTGGCAGACTCTAACATTTATGACTTTAAAATTTGCTCGTTTAGCCAATTGTCATCCATCTCTTAATTAGTGAACATGATATCTCAGCGACTACATTTGCCAAATCAGCGCAATCTACGGTTCGCTTGGCATACCTAGAAACCGTTTAAGATACCCTTTCACACCTAGAAACCACTATCAATTGTCTAAATTCCTTAGAAAGTCGAAATTCTCCTTGGTGAATAACTGAATACTATAGGTGAAACAATTATCTAACATGGTTAATCTAGCCCATCTTTGATTGTAATTATTCATCATTTGATACAAGTTTGTAAGGGGTATAGGATTCTATCAAGTTTGTATAGGTGAAACTATTTAGTTCTGGAAGTTGATATCCATTTGTGTTTGGGTACAGGGTTCCATCAATGTCGATATGGTTACAAAGATGTTCATGATCTTGAGGGTGTTGTTGCTGGTTATGCAAAAGCCAAGATACCCCTAGAGGTCATGTGGACAGATATAGACTATATGGATGCTTACAAAGATTTCACACTAGACCCATCAACTTCCCATTGTCAAAATTGTCACCATTTGTTCAAAAACTTCACCAAAACGGTCAAAAATATGTGCTCATATTAGATCCAGGTATTCAATTTAATCATTTTCATGCATATTTATTCTATTTATAATACTGAAAACTAGTGATTTTTTAGGTATCAGTGTAAACTCAACATATCAAACTTATATAAGAGGACTACAAGCTGATATCTATATAAAGCGCGAGGGTAAACCTTATTTAGGTGAGGTTTGGCCTGGTATTGTTAACTTCCCAGATTTTTTAAACCCAAAGGTGCAATCTTTTGGGCGATGAGATCAAAAGGTTTCACGATGTTCTACCAGTTGATGGCATTTGGCTTGACATGAATGAAGAATCAAATTTCATATCCTCCCCTCCATTACCATCATCTAAACTTGATAACCCTCCTTACAAAATTAACAATGCCGGTGTCCAAAGGCCCATTAATGACAAAACTGTGCCTGCAAGTTCTATGCATTTTGGCAATGTAACTGCTTATGATGCCCATAATTTGTATGGATTTTTGGAAGCTAGAGCAACAAATGATGCATTGATTAAAATAATTGGTAAACGGCCATTCATACTTTCTAGATCTACATTTGTGGGCTCTGGGATGTACACTGCACATTGGACCGGGGACAATGCTGCTACATGGGATGATTTGGCATATACCATTCCGAGCATACTGAATTTTGGGTTATTTGGAATTCCAATGGTTGGTGCTGATATTTGTGGTTTTAATGGAAACACTACCGAAGAACTTTGCCAAAGATGGATTCAGGTATTAATCATAATCTCTTTTGAGTTGAATACATACTGAAAGCGCATTATATAGTTGAAAAATGTAATATGACCCGGATTAAGAACAAATAAAAGTAAATAAATAATTTTGAGGAAACTGTTACATTTAGAATGCCTACGAGGCTTACGAAATGGCCATTATATATAGCACATTTCGCCATTTTGACCTCGTTTATTCAGGTCATACTTTTTCTCTAGTACGTCAAATGAGTTACATTTTTTGAAAGAGATAATTTCACATATCCCATCTAAACTCGCATGCTTTAAGAGCATTCTACATTATGCATTTAAACTGATGTTCTTCAAAAATATGATAGTTTGCAAGTTTAAAAAGGATATCCGAGATTCTCTCTTTTCATAACTGCTAAAGTATAAGTGTATTAACCGGGTCAAGTAAGTTGAAAGTCCCAAAGTGTATTAAAAGTACACTAACAGCTCATATAAACTGCATACAATCAACAAAAGTTGTTTTTTTTAATCTCACCAGCTTGTTTGAATCTCAGCTGGGTGCTTTTTATCCTTTCGCAAGGGATCATTCTGAAAAATCAACGATACGACAAGAACTCTACCTCTGGGATTCAGTAGCTGCAACATCTCGAAAGGTGCTTGGACTGCGATACCAAATGCTTCCTTACTTCTACACGTTAATGTACAATGCACATTCAAAGGGGACTCCAATCGCACGGCCACTGTTCTTCTCATTCCCTCAAGACACCAACACCTACGACATCAGCACACAGTTTCTCCTTGGCGAAGGTGTATTAGTATCTCCTGTTTTGAAGCCAAAAACAGTCGCAGTTGACGCATACTTCCCATCTGGAAACTGGTTTGATCTGTTTAACTATTCTAATGTGGTTAGTGTGGGCTCAGGGACCCATGTTAGGCTTGATGCACCAGCTGACCATATAAACGTTCATATTCGTGAAGGGAACATATTGGCTTTACAACATGAAGCTTTGACTACAAAAGCAGCTAGGGTGACACCATTTCACATACTGGTTGCGATTAGTAGTAGCGCGAATAGCACCGGTGAGGTGTTTTTGGATGATGGAGAGGGAATAGAGGTTGGTGGGGTTGGCGGGAAGTGGACCTTTGTGAAATTTTCAAGCCAAGTTGTGGGGAAAAAAGCCATGTTGAGATCTGTGGTTCAAAATGCAGGTTTTGCATTAAGTCAAAAGTGGATAATAGAAAAGGTGACATTTATTGGGTTGGAAAAGGCTTCGAGTACAACTGGTAGTGCACGATGTACAACTGCGAAGGCGGTAAAATATGACGGAAGAGTAAAGGTTGGTGGTGGTGGGGGGTTCGTGATGGCGGAGATCTCGGGTTTATCAGTGTTGATAGGGGAAGAGTTTGAGTTAAAGTTGGATCTCGAGTAATAATGATTTTAATTTGATAATATTTGTAGAACTTGTGACAATGAAAATAAGCTGCTTATAAGAATATTTTGTTGGCAGGGTTTGAAAATGGGATAGTCTTGTCGAATAACCATTACCCAACATTGATTTGATTTCTGTCAAAGATTGGAACCAACTATTATTCTAGTTGCAGTCTCATGTTTGGCTGTTTGCATGTCTTGGTTAATGAACATGATGTAAAGGTGAGTTACCAATTTCTTTTTAATTTGTCAAATGCTTTTCAAATAATAATATGCATATGGTGTGAACGAGTCAAGTTTAGTCCTTGTATGTGTTCAAGCTTTGATCTAAGAAAGCTCTGGCTCGAGTTTGATTCATTCTTAGTTTTATTTATAAATCCCGAGCTCGGCTTTTGAGTAGTTTTTCAAACTTGTTCATTGGTTTCATTTCTGTATTACTTATTAGTTATTTATTTATCTTCTTTGTAGACATTTATAATAATTTCCCTATATATTTTTACTTATAATTTTTATATAAAATCTAATATGTTGTTTGTTTAATTTTTGTCGTAATCTTGTATATAACTAAAAATAATATGTCATTTAGTTATTATGAAAACATATGTTTAATACATGAACTAAAATTACATAATATGTTTATTATGAAAACAATGATATCTTGATCTAGCGGTCAAGTGGGAGGTTTCGTTTCTTTTGAAGGTTCAAGGTTCAAAACTTGACATTTGGTGATATTAACAACTAACTACTAATATACCGTTAAAAAAAACAAAAACATAAATAATAGACTTATTTGGGGTTCAAGGTTCAAATATTAGCATTTGATAATACTGACAACTAACCACTAAAATACTATTCAAAAGAAACAAAAACATAAATAATTATTTGGGCTTGGGTGTCTGGTCACATACTCACATTTAGACTTGAGCATGTTTATTAATGAGCTCCAATATAAGCTCAATTCAAACTTGGGTTCATTTAAGCTCTTCACAACTTGAGATCTTAGGCACTAGTCTTAATGAACTCACAGAGGACTCAACTTGTTTGCACCTTTATATATGAGTTTTGAAACAAATGTAAAAGTTTTTAAATCTAACTCAAAAGAATTGGCAAATAAGTAATTTTACTTCAAGTTTCTTTTAATCAACTTCTTTTGACTTGTTTTTTTAGAACGGTAAATTTATCCTGATCCTACTTCTAAATTACACCCCACATAATTTGTCAAGATTTAAATCTTAGACATTCCTATAATTGTGTTCCTAGAAGCAAAGATTCTACAACTGGGTTACCAACCCCGTGGTTCTTTTGACTTGTTTTTAATTGTCATGAAACCAATTTCATTACATATCTGAATTTTGTTTCAATATGCAAGATTTCTATATACTCATTTTTTACATTAAAAGATACCCTAAAATCCAAAATCTTTTAGGTGTATTGATATGAAATTGATTCTTGAAGCAAATTCAAAATATTTAGTTGTTTTTGGATTTCAACTGGAAACCGGTTAACAATATTCTGGGAATTTAACAAAATAACAATAAAAATACAATTAACTGATAGATTAAATAGGGTAGAACTTTTATATGCAATACTACAAAACCTTGATTTTACTAGAGGTGTAGAAAAATAGTTCATGAAAAAAAACGGTCAAAAAACCGGTTTGAGCCAAACTGGTTCCCAGCATGATCTGAACCGCCGGTTTGGTAGCCCCACACCCAAAACCGATATTAAAACCGGTTCAAAAATAAAAAAACCGAAAAACCGGTTTAAAAAGAACTGAATTCAAAACCGGTCCAAATCGGTTTGAGAGGTTCGAGTATTCAGTGAGCCAAACCGGTTTGTAACCCGAACCGGTTTGGGAAAAAAACCCGGCTTGTACACCTCTATATTTTACTCTCCGTAGCATTTCTATTTGATCTCTTATATAAACCTTATTCCTTTGTCTAAAATGTAAAACTAGTAGGAAAACATGCGTGTTGCGATGTGCTATTGTGGGTGGTTTATTCCTTTAAAACTTGTATATGTGCGTGGACTTACCTATAAATGCCTCATAAATCTCCAACAATATTAATATATTATTACAGATCCATACATTCTTCATAAGATTCAATATGATATAACACGTCAAACTTAAAACAAACTCACGCTACAATTCAACATCCTATACCTCATTGACTCATTCCCTCCAAATGATAAAACTAAAATCCTAGAGAAGTAAAATCCTCCACCTTCATACATTGAAGTTCAAGCAACAACCATGAAGACCACAGAAAGAGCTTTAGAAATTAAAACACACCCATCATATTAATCAAAGATTTCAATATATTGATTGAGAATTAAGCAAATTACCTTTCACGCTTCTCTGCAATTCCTTAACGGATGGAGTGGTCTTGTTATTCACTTGATTCTTTTTCATTTTCATTATGTTCTTTAATTTGGTTTCTTTCTTAAACATGACCCGTTTCAAATGCCGAGAGGTAAAAGAGATGATATTTATGTAAACAAGTAGTTAAAAGCTTGTTAAAACCACCAAACATGTTCATATGTTGATGTAAAATACACATTAAACTCCACAAGGTCAAACCATACCACTATTGAGTAGTCTTTTCTTTTGATTGTAGGTAACTTAAACAACTATACATGTAAAGATTTTGATGACCTTTGCAACCCCATTCTTACAACTCCATTATATGATATAAAGCAATAACTATAATGTAATTAAATACCATTGATGTAAACACATGTGTCGATATATTAAGTCACATTACGGTTTTATTTGTTGGTTACAGTGTGACTTCTTTTATGTAATTAAATCTAATAATGTTGAAATGAACTTTTTATTTTGTAATATACAAGTTTTCGCTGTATTGGTGGGAAAATTCTTGTTTGACATTACACACCTAGATAATCTTATATTGATTGTATATAAAAGATACACTTACACAAATCCTTATAATTTGGACAAAATAACATGTTTAGATATATTTTACTTTGCTTAGTACCCAAGTTTTTTACTTTCCTCAAACCATAAAGACTATTTGTGTAATTATCTTTTTTTTAGGACGGCCAGAAGTTACGCTAGCTATCATACTCCACCTAATCTACAACAAAGCTACTTTTATACTAATTTACTTAACCGGTCACAAGTTGAGCTCGAACTCTTGATCTCAATAGTAGATTGAGTAATTTAACTCCAAATGATATGGTGATTTTATCTAGCGCCAACCATAAATAACCCTAGAGGTAAGTGCTATTTTCATCATTGTGGCTTCATAAAACATTTCATTTGAATTTAAATGTTTAAATATTATCATTTGCATTTAAAGGTTTAATAAAAAATATTATTTGAATCTATTTGACTGTACATACTTAATCTCTCTTCAGGTAAACACAAAGGACGAAATCCCACCCCTAAAATCAATTCATTCCCCCCCCCACCCCATAATCTCATCAACAAACACATTATCATAATTGCAATTTCGTCACCAGATCAGTCACAATTATTGTTTGAAGAACTCTGATTTTGTTCGTCTCCCTACTGACGATTTTGATCCATATGAGTTTCATGGTAAGTTTGTTTGTTGCCACCACAAAGATTAACAATGCACTATCAAATGAAAATAACCTTACCTTTTGTTTGATGCTTTGTTTTTTATTTGGTGATTCTTCATTACTATTTGAGTAGAATATGTAACTATAAAGAATTTGCTGATACAAATAAGTGTTGATACCATACTGTTCATTTTTCTTTTACTTTGATAGCTGGAGTTTTACGATTATGATTAAGACAGTTGGTATTATATCGCTTGCTTAATTTATTTTTATTTTTCACTAGGTATGTTTAGATGAGTCATTTTTAGGTGGTCATCTTTAGATTTTGTTTTATGTGAATCAAATTGTAATAATTATTACTTAAAGAGATTGAATGCATAAAACCCTTACGCGAGACATATTTTGTGATGTGTAATTATTTTGATCAAAACACCACTTAAGTGAAAAAAATTAACCAAAAATATTAACATTGTTAATTAGGTGTAATCAATTGATTCAAATGAAATTTATTATGAAACCTTTTTAAAAGAGACTTTATTAAGTACTTAACTCTTAACTTCATTTAATTTATTTAAATAACTTTTTTCTAGTGGCATCAGGTTATTAAAACGACAAAGCAAGGGCAGTTTAGGCATAACACCCAACATACAGTCCATCTTCATTCTAGCAAGCACCACTCAGGCCATTTCGCCCTTTCTCTTCATCTCACCGTTCTTCAAACTAACAGCAGCGTATACCAATTAATATTCATAGATAAATACTTCGATACACACACATAGAAAGATATGTGGCGGTGCGTTTCACGTAGTCTTCGCATTCCTTACCGGAGATCCACCTCCGGCGACTATATCTCACACAGATTATTCTCTTCTGAATCGGTAATTTATTACTACTTCGTGTGTTTTCAATAATCTATATTTTGAATTTGTTGAAAGTTAGGTTTTGTTGTGGAACTCACGTGGATCTATGAGATAAGCCTTTTTTAAATCATGCAATTATGTTTTTCTATTGATTTGATTACTATAGCGTATTTTAGTATTAATCGTATGCGAATCGTTCAGTTTTTGCTCAATTAATGCACGATTTTGCTGATAGATTCATGATCGATTGTTGATTTGGTATAATTTGATTACTACGCTATATTTTCTAGATTTGCTTTGTTTGAAATGCGTGTCAGTGTGTGTATGTTGTAATTGTGTTTTTTGATGTGCGTAAACAGAAGGAGGGAGGATCAGCGTATACACTTGTTGATCATACATACGATGCTGTTGTGGTTGGAGCAGGAGGTGCTGGACTCCGAGCTGCAATAGGGTTATCTGAGCATGGATTTAATACTGCTTGCATTACCAAACTGTTCCCAACACGCTCACACACGGTTGCCGCTCAGGTTTGTTGTATTGTCTAATGAATTGGTTATATTTCCTGCTTCTAGCTTTGTTTAGATTCTGATCTTAAATAGTTTTGCAACTTTACTGAATGGAGCTGATATCTAGAAATAGGCTTCATGTGATCCTACAAATACCTTTAACAATTGATTTTTAGTTTACCTTTGGGAATAGAAGCAGAAAAGATTGGGGCAATTGATGACAAAAAGGGACATGATCACATGTCTCGTGTAGTCGTGTTTTGGACACTGCATTTCATGTTACAATTTGAATAGTTGGCGCGTTATCGGTTTCTCATTTGGACTAAATAAGTAATTTAAGCATAGTTATATATCCCACCTCTGCAGTTTTTTCTTGCAATATTTAATCACAAAAATAGCACTTCTTTGACAAGTGGTCTTTGCAAGTCTATTTGGTTCTGGAACGTGAAAGAAGACTCTTATGGTCATGGATGTATTGTAACTATCAAAAAGTAAATCTTCCTTTATTGTGCCAAGTAATCTAGTGATAAAATCAAGGGCTACTCTGTCATCGAGACACCATGTACAAATTTATGATGGAGGGGAGTGTTTCTTGCAATTTTGGAATGAATTCATATACAATATGAGTACTAACATAATTCTTCATAATGCTGTAAATTGGGTCCACACTACTTTATTTCATCTTATTAGCAGTAGATATTGCAAAAAATGATTGATATATAATGAAATTTGCACCAAGTCCCTTTGCCTTTTGAGCAAAAGGTAGTGATTGGTTACAATTTGATGCCATTTTGGTAAGATAACAAAAGTTTGAATTGTGGGTAATCATGTTAGTTTATTTACATTGAATTGGTTGCGTTTCTTATCTCAGGTGATTTTGTGCTATTCTATTCTGTTGTAAAAGCCCAGTTACATTGCATTTGTAAATGCATGCAGGGTGGTATAAATGCAGCATTAGGAAACATGACCGAGGATGACTGGAGGTGGCACATGTATGACACTGTTAAGGGAAGCGATTGGCTAGGTACTTTTTGTTACAAATGACTGACTTCTATAGACTGTATAAAAGTAACGAACTACACTTCACCTGTATTAGTGTTCATACGTATTTTGAGATTCATACAATACCTTTTCTTGCTTGTTCTCCTTTAAACTCATGTTTTATCTTATAGAAAATATTGTTGCAATGGATTTGTTTTTGTTTTTGTATGATGACAAAGGTTTTGCGTTTCTATAGGTGATCAGGATGCTATCCAATATATGTGTAGAGAAGCGCCAAAAGCAGTTATTGAGCTTGAGAATTACGGTTTACCATTTTCTCGAACCGAGGAGGGAAAGATATACCAACGTGCATTTGGTGGTCAGAGTCTTGACTTTGGGAAAGGTTGATATTATGGTTTTATACTAATCATAAAAGTTATGATGTTATAAAAATCTATCCGCCCATAACTTTCTCCATGTTATTTTATAGGTGGACAAGCTTATCGGTGTGCTTGTGCTGCTGATAGAACTGGTCATGCATTATTACATACACTGTATGGTCAGGCCATGAAACATAATACACAGTTCTTTGTGGAATATTTTGCTTTGGATCTAATCATGGGTAGCGATGGTATGTTGAACTTTGTTTTTTTCCTTCAGTTAAGTTTTCTAGCTTATATATGTGCAGGCCAGGTATTATTAAACTTATCTTGTGGTGTGTTAATATAATTCTAAAAGCAATTTGATCATATAAGTGATTTTTATCAGGTAGCTGCCAAGGTGTTATTGCTCTGAACATGGAGGATGGGACATTACATAGGTTCCGTGCTTCATCAACAATACTGGCAACCGGGGTGAAAATTTTGTTACTTGAGCTTAACTTGGTTTCGATGTAGGCTATCTTGCTATTATCTTATCCAATTTATTTTGTTCTCAGGGTTATGGTAGAGCATATTTCTCGGCAACGTCTGCTCATACTTGCACTGGAGACGGAAATGCTATGGTTGCACGTGCAGGCCTTCCTCTTGAGGTATACTAAAGTTGTTGTTGGTTTTTTTCCCATTCCTATAGATTTCTGTTGATGTTCTGATAGAATTGTTGTTTTTGGCTGTGACTTATTTTTTCAGGATCTTGAGTTTGTACAATTTCATCCAACTGGTATATATGGCGCTGGGTGCCTGATTACTGAAGGTCGGTGTATTTTTTGTCATCAGTGTTAGTAAAAGATAAATTGAAACATGTTATAACCTGGTTTATCTTATGCGTTATGTAGGGTCACGTGGAGAAGGTGGTATTCTAAGGAACAGTGAAGGTGAAAGATTTATGGAACGCTACGCCCCTACAGCAAAGGATCTTGCGTCAAGAGATGTTGTTTCAAGATCTATGACCATGGAAATCCGTGAAGGTCGTGGTGTAGGTATGTTTAATAACCAATTTCCATTAACTGTCAAAGGTTGTTATTCATTTGCCTGTGTTGATCTTAATATAGAGCAAATGAGAACTCAGTTCTTGTGGTATTCCAATAATAGCATCTGATTTTCCTAGAAAACATACTAATTTTTTGAATGTAAATGCCTGAGGATATCTGTTGGTGGCAAAGTGGGCAGGTTGGGTGGGTTGGGTTGTGGGTAAGCGCTATATTGTTAGGGCAGGTTTAACTGTTTAAGCAGGTCAGGTCAGGTTGACTACCTAATTTTTTTCCCTTCTTTACTTCATAACTGATACATTAGTTTTGATTATAAAAGTTGTTATTCAAATGATTCAACGTTTTTAGCAGAAAAACTTAGAGTTGAGAGGTTCTAAGCACTTGACTATGCCATGGGCTAATGGCTGCTTCTAATCTGTTTGACATGTTTCCTTCTTTACTGATTTATGAATTTTGCGTGTTCAACCCATTAGCATTTAATAAGTCAAATTGACACATTTTCACAGAAATGGGTTGCAATTGCTTCCCATTATTTGATATTTAAAAGACTAAGAACTTGTAAGCCGTGCTATCCTTGCATTAAACTCTATCACTTGCTATTTTACCTTCTTTAGACAGAAGTTGATCTTGTGCTGACATTGACTTTAAACAAACAAAACATCACATGGAATACTGTATTAGAACAAACTTGTGAAATACATATAACTCCACAACCATGAAGAATTGAAGATGAATAGCTTTATAAAGCAAAGCTTTGGTTGGTAGCACAAACACCTTTAATATCTCTTTTTTTATAACACATCTGCAATTGGTGCCAGTCATTAGTCTTTATAGTGGTTTGCATGCACTCCAAAGTTGATTAACTGCTATTCTTATCAATTTAGTTGGAATTCTTAATGGCAGCAAAGATGAATCCTTTGCATGTGGTTGAACTTACAAATGAGTAGTAATGTCCTACAGTCCTAGCCAGAAGATTCTGAGATATACTTTATTATACACTATACATTATGAAGCTCGCAGGACCTGGTGTCAATAATCAGATTTTGCATCAATTATGTTTCCCTTAACCTTATTTTTCTTTCAATAGGACCAATGAAGGACCACATTTATCTTCACTTGAATCACCTTCCACCGGAGGTTCTCAAGGAGAGGCTTCCTGGTATCTCTGAAACTGCTGCCATCTTTGCTGGTGTTGATGTTACAAAGCAACCAATTCCAGTTTTACCCACTGTTCATTACAATATGGGTGGAATCCCAACAAATTACCATGGGGAGGTAGATCTTATTATCATTAATCGTTATCATATCGGTGGTAGATGCAACTAAGGGGGTGTTTGGATTTGCAATATTGGAACATATTATTTGATTATTGTGTCCTGAAGTTTCAGTAATTAGTTTTCATTTTTCGAATAAATAGATGCTGCTTCTGATTACGTTAGGGGTTAGATAAATGATTCTGAATGATTGGTTTCACAAGGACTGCTACAAAACTCATCTAGAGATGAAATAAACTAATTTATTTACCCTTCTTTTAACCTTGTTTGGGAGATTTGTTTTTCCATTTCACAAACCCTCTCTATTTCTTTTCGCACAAGTGTCCTTTTTTGTCATTTTTATCTGTCAGTTTCTTAAATATTTATTATTTCCAAACACTCAAAATGTCTGTTGATTTTATTATTACAAATGAAACAGCAGATGCTCGTCCAAACACTATTTTCTACACCCTGTTCCATTCATAGCTGATTAATCTGATGCTGATTATTAAATATCACATAATCAGTCTCACCCCCAAAAAATATATTAATAAAAAGAAATTGGATTTCGTATTTATCTCCTTGTTTCCTTATTGTAGGTAGTTACCATTAAAAGCAACAACCCTGATGCGGTTGTGCCTGGGCTTATGGCTGCTGGAGAAGCAGCCTGTGCCTCTGTTCATGGTGCCAATCGACTTGGTGCTAACTCCCTTCTTGACATTGTTGTTTTTGGTCGTGCCTGTGCAAATAGAGTTGCAGAGATCCATAGACCAGGTGAATTTTCCATGCAAGTCCTAAGCACATAATTTATAAAATCTCTTCATAATATAGCCTAACATTACTTCTGTACAGGGGAAAAACAAAAGCCATTGCCTAAGGATGCTGGAGAGAAGACCATTGCATGGTTAGACAAGATTAGGAATTCAAATGGCTCACTTCCTACCTCGAAGATTAGGTTAAATATGCAGCGAATTATGCAAAACAACGCTGCCGTGTTTCGAACTCAGGAGACGTTAGAAGAAGGTACTTTAAAAAAGTAAAATTATCATAGTTTTTTTGTCAAAAAGTATATCTCCTAAGCCTATCTCCATTACCACTAAATTGGTGTCTTGGGGTAAGAATCGTCTCCAACCAAGACACCAAATTTGGTCATCTTTGCCAAATTACACCAAATTTGGTGCAACCTTATTCATCATACCAAGTATTGATCTTTGGTTAAAAACCTTTTATTCTATACCCTTGTTGTATTTGAAGTTAATTCACAGAACGGATATGTTGAAATCTCTCTGAGACCTATAAAAGAGTCCATTATTGAATAAAATATTTAGCTTATTTTTGTTACTCATTTTTTTATTAGTAGTAGTTTCTGTAATTTAGCAAGAAAATACATAATTAGTGGTACCTAAGTGTAAAAGCGTATAAACCACAATTACGTGCTTTCATATAGAATATATAGCTTATTTTTGTTATTCATTTTCATTTTTATTAGTAGTAGTTTCTGTAATTTAGCAAGAAAATACATAAATAAATGGTACATAAGTGTAAAAGCGAATATACCACAATTATGTGCTTTCATAGGATTCATTATTTGATTAAGATAAACAGCAAACCCTTGTGGGAACCACCTATTATTTCCTCTTATCTATATTTGCTCACTGTTTTGAGGGTTGCAGGTTGCAATCTGATTGATAAAGCATGGGAGAGCTACCATGATGTTAAATTGAAAGACCGAAGCTTGATATGGTAAATCTTAACATTTAGTTTTTCATTAGAGTTCTCTCTTTTCTGTGACTTATGTAGCTGATACATAATTCAGGAACTCGGACTTAATTGAGACCATAGAGTTGGAAAACCTCTTGATCAATGCATGTATCACCATGCATTCAGCTGAAGCTAGGAAAGAGAGTAGAGGAGCTCATGCCCGTGAAGATTTTACGGTTAGTTTAAACTCATGATCCTTTTTAGATTGGTTTCTCTTCAAAAAACTCTCTCATAAACTAAGACATTATATGGTTTTGCAGAAAAGAGATGATGAGAATTGGATGAAACACACACTGGGGTAACTCTTCTCTCTCCCTCTCTCTGCAACCCCCCCCTCCCCCTTATATACAGTATGGGATATTTTATCTCAAACAGATCAATATTTCAAACTCAGTGAAATGAAATGGGTCTCAATTATCCCACGTATGATTTTTAATAGTAAACGAAATACTAATGGTTACAAAAGTGCTTTCTAGAGGTACACATCTTATGTAGTGACCTCCTAAAGTTGGAAGACTTTTTGTATTTCCTCTTATCATTTGTGCATATACACATACATGTATAAATACTTTTTGTACACATGCATGTATAAGGTATCACTGCATAGAATTTTTATCTACTTCTGCCTAGAGGTACACATCTTATGTGTGATGCTTGATAGAAATTGGGCAAATAATGTATCAACACTGGTGTAACAAGCAATTATATAGTGCTAGTTTAATTGCTTAGTACATATTTAACAAATAACTGAATATACATCATATTTGACCGTACTATCTCTAACCAATATATTATATGAAAAAGCTTTCGTTTACCAACAGATAACCAGATTTTTGGGTATTCATTTGTAGCCATACATTTTACTGTCTTGGTTATACCTCGTGCAGTGATTGGCTCATTGCTAATAATTTCCAACCCCCTACCAGTCTAGAGAAGGGAATTTGGACCCATTTAGCTATAAATATGTCAAAAGTCACCCATAAGTGTTTTGAAATGTTTAAAACCCTATAAATCATTTTATTTAAGACAACTAGATTTTTAATTTAACAATAGTAATACAATAAATTGGTTTTTTAATAATATTTTAAAATGGGCAGACCTGACCCGAGCTGTTTGGACCCATATTTATAAACTACACATACCGTTACATAACCCCCAAGCCCTTCACACACATACATACTTGCATTAGTTTCTGCTTTTGTTTGTAAGATTGTTGCAATTTGAGATGTTACATTCCTTTACCATATAGGAAAATGATCAGTCCTTTTTTTCCTTTTAACGGAATGTAATGGTGTGTTTATTTCAAAAACTGCAGATACTGGGAGAACGAGAAGGTCCGATTGGACTACAGGCCAGTTCACATGAATACCCTTGATGATGAGGTCGAGACTTTCCCACCAAAAGCTCGTGTGTACTAACATCATCACACAATCACAATAATCCCGTGTTTCTCGAACGAGTTATCGTTACCAAAAGTGAATTGAACTGCTAAATTTTGCTAATAAGTTGTTGCATTCATCATTTGATGCACAACCCAAAAAACTGCACATAAATTATCTTTGCAAAAACTCATTCTAGCTCTTGGTTGTAACTTTTTTTAGACTTAGCATTAATGCATTGTATCTTGAATAATTTTTTAAGCTTAGGGCTTCGACTAAGTCATTGATCGTCCCAACTTTTATAGCGATAAACAATAAGATTGTAGTTTCAAAAGATAGAACCATCTCATAATCTTGTTGATTGTTTTCTGTGTATCGCAAAAGTGGTTTAGGCAATGACTAGACAATAATTATCCATGCTATTGATTCGGCCGGTAACAATCTCAACTTTTATAGTTATTACCAACAACAATTCCAGTAGCATAATTATTAAAAATTACGTTTGATTTCAACTCGAGTTCGTTCTCAATAATGATTATGAACGACATGAAAAACCATGCAAACTAAATCGAGTCTAAAATAAGTACATATTAAGTGTGAATATATGTTAATTATGTTACTGAGACTGTTATTGGTAATAAAAATGAAAGTTGAGATTATTACCGGTCAAATTAATAGTATGAATTATTACCGGCCAAATTAATAGTATGAATTATTATTGGGCAATGAGTAATAGTTTGGATTATTAGAATCCAATTTGTCTATTTCTTTAGTATTACATAATTGTTAAAACCATTATTTTAGTTTTTTCTTTCTGTAATACCTTTACCATTTTATTTTGTTTAGTATCATAGAAAAGTAAAAACTACCATGCTTTGTCAATTTATACTAAAATTCTTAAACATGCTTTGGCAATGACTAGACAATAATTATCCATGCTATTGATTCGGCCGGTAACAATCTCAACTTTTATAGTTATTACCAACAACAATTCCAGTAGCATAATTATTAAAAATTACGTTTGATTTCAACTCGAGTTCGTTCTCAATAATGATTATGAACGACATGAAAAACCATGCAAACTAAATCGAGTCTAAAATAAGTACATATTAAGTGTGAATATATGTTAATTATGTTACTGAGACTGTTATTGGTAATAAAAATGAAAGTTGAGATTATTACCGGTCAAATTAATAGTATGAATTATTACCGGCCAAATTAATAGTATGAATTATTATTGGGCAATGAGTAATAGTTTGGATTATTAGAATCCAATTTGTCTATTTCTTTAGTATTACATAATTGTTAAAACCATTATTTTAGTTTTTTCTTTCTGTAATACCTTTACCATTTTATTTTGTTTAGTATCATAGAAAAGTAAAAACTACCATGCTTTGTCAATTTATACTAAAATTCTTAAACATGTTTTCAAAATACATGTTCTAAAGGTTTTAAATTTTTTAATATAAATCTTAACCGGTAAAACCATAGACTTTAAAAGGGTCGGTAGTCAGTACGGAATACTTGCTTCCCTCTCAAGATACGAAATCGTCTAGTCACAACCGCCTTTGTAGAGTATACGTCATTAGCTTATCTATCAGCCGTTGGATCATCGTTCTATTTGTGAATCTCATCCATCTATTGAACACGTTTGCCATTATAAAACCCAAATTACGAGATGGTTCCTTCATCTCGCGGAAAAATGTGTGGGTATCCTATCCTCTTCATCCTGCATGTGTGACTTATCTTCGAGTTCTATTCAATCATAACAGACGGATCTGTTGGCGATCTACCTTCTGATACTGTTGTCTTATATCTCTATGGATCGATTGGAGTTTATGCAGAAAGCCGATGGTTTTGACACGAGGTGTCGATCTCTCTTATTGATGATTGATCTACCGTTGATCGGCTGTGACGGGATTGTTCGCCGTGAATTTGTCTATCAACATCTCAGATCTGCAATTTCTGCTCGTGAAAGTACGATTCGCCTCGTATTTGTATCCGTAAGGAAGTTTATTGTTCTTTTGGCGATAAAACTACTTCTGTGAGACGATTTTTTGATTTCAATTGGCAGAGGGAAACGGAAACGTCGATTGATCCTTTGTAGGATGTTTTAGTTTTCTAAAAAAATATAAAAATCACAATAACTTATTGGATTTCATCTTTTTATAATTGCAGATTTTCTGGTGCCCGGTGAAATCTTCTGGTTCTCGTGATTCAGTTGCGCCTCTTGATTCGCTTGATCCATCATCAGAATCGTGGTTACTGCGTTGGAACTCAATTCTGATGTACTGATGGGAACATTGCTATCGTTATTATGATCCAGGTTTGTATGTAGATTCTGTAGTTGGGAGTAAAGGATATCATGTTGTATAGTAGGGGTCCTTTATGTCCTATTACGCCTTGTTAATTGACCTTTGCCATGATGGGTGCGCTCGCATGGCAGGTGACCCAATCCTAATAAAAGTTACTTTGTTTGTTGCGGGGGAGATCGCACGGGGTTTGCCTGGGGTCTCTCCTCTGGTGTGCACGCCTATTTTGGTGTGTGCTGTGTCTCGAATGTGCTTGTTTACGTGTGCGTGCGATCTTGCGGTGCTCAATGCCTCTTACATTCCTTACTGTGGCTATATCAACAACAAATATCCAATGAACACCATCAAGATTTAACTAATTCTCGATTATCACTTGAAGGTACTTTCATTTAACTTCTTATCATGGTCTTATATGATACATATCTCGATTCGTGTCTATATGATACGCAACAGGCCAGCGATGACAAGTTATATTGAGACTAATGTCTTGTGTTAAATGTTCCTTTCATAGAGTCATGATGTAGGAGACTTGGAAGCTAAATCCGACATGTATTAGTTACCAAACATTATAACTGCCTGGCAATCAGTTAAAATTCCGACATGCATTAGTTAGCAAACATTAAAACTGTTTTGCAATCAGTTAAAAAGATATATGTCTAAGTAAGTTAAAATTGACTTTTGTAGAATGCAGGTGATTCTTGAGCCCTAATTGACTTATGCCGGCTGCAAGTGGCCTTCGGTTAAGTAAATTGGAGTACTCTGTAGGCTTTACTGGCGTTGTGTTCTCTAATCGTTAGACAAGAAATGTGTGATACTTGGATATTTTTCTTCCAAGATTAGTCCCTGTGGATCTTGGTTTGAAATGGATTATGGCTATTTGACAATGGGCTAATGCGCTAAAAAACAATCCAAATTTGTGAACTTGCAAAAACACACCCCCTTCTTTTATAAGGTGTATACATTATGTTGGTTACACTTTGGACGTTAACAACTCGGCAACTATCCTAATACAAATGTGATGAATATATCTAGTACCCCAATGTTTGATCTTCATCTTGGTCTTGTTACCTCAGACTTGTAGATCCATACAATCAAAGGCATGTTTGCTGGTAACTTCTTATTAAGAACCTTAATTTATTTACTCCTACGGGAACTATAACTATGGCATTTTTTATTATGTTGATAAATTGTTGGTATATTTTTAGTGTACACTGTTGTTCCCCATAATTTAGTGGATTCAGTACATATTTAGTTTTTTTTGTATGAATTATAAATACAGTCATGGTTTACTATGGTTTACTAATCACTATCTCATGTTGAGATAGATTTGAGCCTTAGGGATCTTGTCAACGTTGTGGGTGTGCAGTAATTGGTCTTCAGCACCCTTTGGGGTTGAAAACGGTTTCTTAAGGTGATGTTTTTTTTTTTTTGTTTTTTTTTGATTTTGTGGAGGCAGTTGATACTGCTATGATTTTTATGGTGATGCATCAATCGGTCTTCAGCACCCTCTGGGGTTGAATATGGTTTCCTAAGGTGACCTGATTTTGTGGAGGGAGTTTATACTGCTACCGTGCTAATGGTGATGCGTCTGCGTGTTATACAAAAAACTTTCTACAGCTGCTGGCGTGTACGTTTTGTCTACATAAGCTTTGCGTGTTCTCCTTTGTCTACAACTGCTTTTGGGTATGTCTTTTATCATTTCTGTCCTGGCAGGTTTCTGGTTGCTTGATAACAAATTGTTCTTGGTTTGAAAGCACAGTTCCTTGTTTTCCAGTTAATTGTAGCTGCCTTCAATAGCATGTAAATCATCATGATCCAGTATGTCTTAGGTCTGCATTTTGGGATGACAGGATCGGGTTTAACCTGATTTCAGCATGGTGACTATATGGTTTGAGTGTTTTCTAGTGCTTTGAGCATCTGATGATGTATGTGTGTTGTTTCTGCTGTGGTGATGATTGTTCTTCCTAATATCAGACATTCTGTCGCTTTATCAGGGTTAATTGTGCTTATACTTATTGATTGGTAGGTTCCATTTTTAGTTGGATGCTTCTTCTCTAGAAGTCCTTACCTTTTACCTTAATATTTATAATATTTATCAGTCCTTTCAACATGCAAGTTGTGCTCTTGCTAAACAAGCGTCAATTAGTTGCCCATGCCATACTTTCCAGCCATCTTAACTGTTCTGCATTCCACGGTGATATACAAGTCCACTATAAATAGTGGCAGAGCTATACTCCACTTTCAGCAAATATAGGTATAGAACCGCACTGATTATATGTAAAACGTGTGAGATCCTAAATAGAACATACAAAAGGGAAGATTTGCGATTGAACTTCCACCAGGTTCTGAGGCAATTAATTAAATAGAACATAAAAAAGGGAAGATTTTACGGTGGAACTTCCTCCAGGTTCTGAGGCAATCAATTACAGAAGACAAATAAAGGAGCATCGTATGGTTTGGAAGAGTCTTCTTGTGTACACCCAAAAGATGGAGCCTGGTTATGCAGCAATTTGGGGCATGTGCCAATTAAACTGAGCACAAGTTGTTTGTAAAACACTAACGTGGTGATGGTAAGAAGTTCGTATTTCTCCTACAATATGTTGATGATATGATCCTCACTATGGTTATCATTGAAGTTTGAAGAAAAACTTGCATTCAAAGTCTAAAGTCAAATGGTAAGCAAACAGTATTTTATGGAAATGGGGATTTCTGGAAGCAAGCAATTATTATATCTCAGTGACAATGAATCCTAGATCTTCTAAAGTTACTGAGAGTTTTTTAGCTCTAATGCGGCTCTTAATCTGGCTAACTCATCTTAAAACCTGAATATTTGGCATCCATGCTATTTTATTGTTCTGGTTGTGTTGAAAGTTGAAATGTGGCAGGTGGGAACATCATCCAGGGTGCAGTGGAGTTGGATTCTTTGCTTGTGTGTTCCGACTTGGTGACATTCGAACATGTCTATTTCTAAAATTAGTTTGTGCGCAATGAAGAATGAATGTTCAGTTATAGAAACCGGTTGTGAGGGTTATGCCTCCAGGGTGTAGAGCCCACACTGGTGGTGGTGTGTGGGTGTAAGAGGAGGAACCGTGGTGTTTATGTCTTTGTTGAGGATCAAATGACACGTGCGAGTGGAGTCGCTTCAGGGGAAGCTCATCAGCCTATTGTTTCATTAGTCTTGGCCAAATGATGTAACCTCATTTACACTTTTACTGTTATATGTTTGGGTATGGAAAATTAAATTCTATACCAGTAATATATAGAATGTATTTTCTTCCGTCTATATATGTAGATATAGTGTATGCTTACTTTGCAAGTAAATGTAGTAATGGAAGGTAGAAGTAAAATCTTATTCATGTATACATGTTAAGAGGGTGGAGAGGTGGATCACTAGCCGAATCTTCTACTACGGAGTTGGTTAGCGGAACCTTTTTATTGATTCTCGAATCTGTTCATCCATGAGCTACTCTAAATTCGATCAAAGGAGTTAATTTAGACAGATGAAAGTATTTCAACTACTGAAAGGGGAATGGCTACTTCAGATAACATTCTTTAAGTGTATTAAGTTTCATCATAATGAGGCGTTAAGGGACAACTGGGTTTTTTTAAGTGCATCTAGCAAATTAAAACTATCAATAATCGGTTATAAGTTTTAACTACGATTAATGAATTAAACTACAATTAACAAAATTGAAAATTTACAACAAAATTAGACAAAAAAAAAATTACACCAAATAGAAAAATAAAAAATTACCATCTAACCAGTTGGTAATATTTCTATAAGCTAGTTGTTGCATCGCGGGTATGTATTTATGCAGGATCTTACAACTTTTGTTTCATCTTGCATCATACTAGACTAAGAAGATTTAAAGTTACTTTTTAAACCGCTAAGTATAAGTTCTTAAGGTTCTAGTGTCACGAACTTACAAAGCTACCATACGTGTGGATTGTGATGAGAAAAGATAAGTCATAAATCTTCATAACTGATGACCGCAAACCGATGCTTGAATCTTTTGTTAAAAATTTGTGCATCATTTTTAATTAAGTTTTTTTAATGTGAATATGAGATCGTGTAAAAGAAAAGGAGTGTATGTGTGTATTTATGATAAATTATATATCATTTAAGCAGTGAAAACCTATGCGTTGGATCCATTTTCTTAGGATGTAACGTTATTTTTTTGAGAGTATTGCGCCGCTTAGTTGACCTGATGGCCACCATTTTTCAACCAATCTGTCCAATCCGACACTCCGATGGGGACGGGGCAGTGTTCCCGTCAACTTGCCCGTAACCTAGGCGGAAGCCGCATCATATGGTTAACCAGTTAATAACTCATAACTATCTTTTTATTAACAACAAATGTACGATCGTGATTGCGAGGGAAGATGTTACCTTAATCGGTTCACATATTCGTTTCCTAGCTAGGACCGCACCCGTCCATCCCTTAGGAGGAAACATTTTTAGTTTGAGCAAAAAACCAAACTCAAAGTTCCAAGTCAACTCAACATTTTTAAGAGCAAAACCTGAACTCCCAAAAAAAAAAAAACCTTGCTTCAACTCGAAACATTTTTACTTTGAGCAAAACTTGAACTCCGAGCGCCTTCATTTTTAGTTTTCTTTTTTACTCGCCAAATCAATTGATGATCTACATATGCTGAATGTCTGTTGATCAGCATATGCAGATCAACTGCCAATCAACAGTGGTCTTCACGAGCTACTGATCGACTACTACATAGAACAAGTTTGTGTCGATGGCTGCTGTGTTTCACCTTTTGGCGATAACATAGTACAGAAGTTACCAACTTCGATACACAAATTACCTGCTCTACTGTAATATCGGAACATAAAATAGTTTATTCTCATTGTTTAGTATAAAAGTTCTCATACTTATATAGGAGATACAAACTTTCTAAGTCATTTGATTGTATCTGACGAATTGTAACTTTTGTACAAAACAGATTAATCAAGTAAATACTTTGAAAGAACATCTTGTGCATTTATCTTTACTCAAAGTATATGTATTGTAATAGTAAATAATTAACTTAGATTTCACATTTGTTAGTTATTGATCTATGAAGAAGTTTTTGTTTGTTTAAACCAACCAGATCTATCAAAACGTCAAGTCAACTCAAAACATTTTTAAAGTCAAAACTTAAACTCCCAACTAAAAAAAAAACCACACTTCAACTCGATACATTTTTACTCTGAAACAAAACTTGAAATCAGAAGTCTTCATTTTTTGTTTTCTTTTTTACTCATTCGATCTTTAATAGCTAAGTTATTAGTTACCCAAGACAGTAACAGTTATCCCGATTTGAAAGGCAAAGGGAGCGGTGGGACCGATATGGATTCTAAATTAGTAAATCCTAATGGGCAAGATTCAATCCCAATTATCAAGTCAACGACGTGATGGAGACAAAAGGGGCAAAATTGTCCAAACCCACCCCCAGCAACTTTCTTAAAATAGCATCTCCCTATAATCCTCCAACCCTAAAAGCGACGCCGTCCCCACCCCATGTCCACCGCCGTGGACGGCAGCGACGACGAGATTAATCCCGTCACCATGCTGCAACTAGATGCAAATGACGATGATGCAAAAGAGAATAACAACAATGAAGTAGTTCCTACACAAGTTCAATACCAAACTTACCACCTGAACTCCGTCAACTCCACCGTCGTAATCCGCCAGCTTCCGTCGCAAGGCCTCTCGTTCCAGCTCTGGCCGGCGGCCGATACTTTCGTCAAACTCCTCGGCTCTTACAACACTTCCAACACCGATTCATTCTCCACCGCCATTACTGACGTCATAACCCGACGACGACGGAGACTCCGTGTTTTGGAGCTCGGATCTGGCACCGGCGTCGTCGGAATCGCCGCCTCCGCAGTGCTCGGCGCTGACGTCACCGTGACGGACCTGCCTCACGTACTGCCGAATCTCGCGTTCAATGCCGACGGCAACTCGACGGTGTTAGCCCTACGCGGCGGTGAAGTCCACGTGGCAGCGCTTAGTTGGGGGAAAATTGAAGAGATGGAGGCGATTGGGCGGGAATATGACTTGATAATTGGTTCTGATGTGGTGTATCATGATAATTTGTATGAACCTTTGGTTGAGACATTGAAGTATTTGTTGTTGGGCGGTGGTGGTGATGGTGAGAAAGTGTTTCTGATGGCGCATTTGAGGCGGTGGAAGAAGGAATCGGGATTTTTTAAGAAAGCGAAGAAGTATTTTGAGGTTGAATTGGTGCATGAAGATGCTCCATCAGGTGATTATAGAACTGGTGTTGTGGTCTATCGTTTTGCGAGGAAAGATGCTGTTTTCAGATAGCATCAACTGCTTTCTTTGAATGAGGTTGATTTTGTGTGAAACACTTGTTGTTTCTTCCTTTCTTTCCATATGCTTTTGATACTTGTACCGTACAATCAGCTAAGGTTGCAAAATGCAATCGCAATCGAGCTGAGCTCCATGTTTGGTGAACTAAACTTAGATCAATTGTTCAATACACATTGCTAAAGTATCTTGCCTTCTAGTGCTCAAATAGATTGATGAGACAGTACACGAGAAGTAGTGTACGCTTGTTTTATGGAATGGGGAACTGTTTGTTTCACATAAACACAATGGAGATTGTATGATTACAGTAACGCATTCAACCCATTATAACCGTGCGTCTAGAACTACATACACGTCTTCGCATCTTGGACCATCATATGCTTCGCACATCAAAGACCCTATTTACATGAATCTCTAGGTTTGATTCAAATCTGCTGCTACAGATAAAAATCATCCACCAACCATATCCCTTTACATACATAAACCTTAAAAGAACTTACACATTTTGAGTAGATTTGTCTTAAAACTCAAGTAACTATACCGTTTGAATCACATGTTTAGACAAACTAACATTCAATTCATTCAAGCCTGGGTTGAGTTTGAACTTGATTTTATTTAAAAATTGACTTGTGTACAGGCTACTCCTGATTCAAAACTGTTACCTGATTGAACTGGTTAATATCCTAATTTAATGGGGGTAAAATAAGAGATGTACAAATGGTAAGTGAGCCTGAAAAAGCCTGGTCATAGACTCGTTTAATCCAAGTTTCATATTTGAACAATCCGGACCAAGCCTGATTAAGCCATGTCCTGCACCCAGTAATGGCCTGTCAGTTTCCAGATATAGGCCTACTTCGCGCATTGAGTAATAGTTGTACATTCGATCCATCTTGTGAGAAAGGGCAAACCCGATCTTGATGTTCTCTTTAATAAACACAAAACCTCTGAAATAAATGTCGAACCTCTGGGCCTTATTTGATCTTTTCTTCTGTCAACACAGGTACTTGGGAGGTTGAGGCTGATGACTGATAAATAACATCAGTAATACATTTGCATATATAAGCTTCACAAGGCAAAATTAAACTTACAAGTTTATTAAATAAATAAATGAACACAAAATAAACATGGCAGATGAACAAAAAGCTGGCAAACATGATCTTATCGTCTCCTTAGAGAAGATCCCTTTCTGGTAGCTTTTGTATTTTGGGAGTTTCGAAAGCAAATAAAGTGATTAATGGTGGTTCCATCAGGATACACTGCAAAAACACTGGTTCCTATGTTTTTGCTGCAAAGTGAACATACGCTCTCAGCTGTGATCTTCAGTTCTGTTTTTCTTTTGATATACAGTTCGTCTTTAACCTATGCATCATAAATTAAAATGCATGATCAAACGTGATTTCGCAGATTCATTCTTAATGATTCTTCACAATAATAAAAAAGTATCAATATACTTCAAAACTTTAATACAACAAGATATAAGATACAATTTAATAGGAAACATAAAAGCTTATTAAAATATTTCATGTTTCGGTTTCTATAGGATGATTCTGGCCATAAACTGAACATGTCAAAGAAACTGGATCTGTTGTCATGTTTTAGGTTCTTCTCATTTTAACCCCGCTAAATGAATTAAATGACCAATATGAGTACAACTGATTCGTCACTCACAAAATTTGATGCATGAGAAGGTAAACATACCTGAAGGCTCTCATATTGTCTCAGGCTCTTGATCACCGAATTGTTTCGATATGATTCACTGGTTTTTCTCATGAGAGGTCCAAGAAATGGATACACCTTCTGAACAATCAAACAGGAAAAAGAAAGCTTCAGAAGCCAAACACAATACGTAATCATGTTGAGTCTAGAATGCGTGGATTCCAAATTGATTCATAACAGTTATATACACACATGATAATCTTTCATATACTTTCTTACTTCCATCACCCCATTTAAATTGCAACTTTTAACATAAACCATTTGACTAAAATACATTCCAATAAAGATAATAAAGAGGGCGGCCACAATATTGTTCTCAGTTAACTTCTATTTACTAAAATACATTTCAATACCACAAGTCATTACCATCTGTAGAACACTTTTATGTTGATTATCACATGACTTCAAGTACTTTTCTCTCTTCTCTTGCATATAACTAATTGGAAGTCACAATCTCGACTTTTACTTATGGATGGGTCAACTTCGGCTGTTTTTCTCAAATGGGTCAAATCAGATAATTTTAGCTGAAAGGAGGATCAGGTCAAACGGGTTAAAAGCCAGGAAAAGTCTATTTTCAATGCATACAATCTTCTAAATCCTGTTGTTCAGTACTTAAAAATGTGTTTTTGAAATCATAACTAAGACATTAACTATTTATACCTTTTTAAAGCGGAAAAAAATGCTTGTAGGCCAACGCAACTCAACCTGGTCCATTTTAACTTGTATTAACAATGGTATGGTTTCAACCCAAAGTGTTTTTGACCCATTACCCAACCCACCCATCTCGTCAACTCTAGACATACCATATATATGTTTAAAAATTTACAAAATCATGAAAAGAAAAGAAAGTATAGGTGTTACTTGTAGCTTAGTATCTTTAGGCATGAGTCTCAAGGCCTTTGGCCCGTGAATCCGGTCCCACTTCTGCCTCAGTACATCAAAGACCTCATCCGGCACGACCACGGAAATCTCCTCAATAAAATCATTATCAAAATCACTTTTCCCACCATCACTGCTACTGGCCTTAATTCTTTTATCTTCTGCACCCTCAATTTCTGCAATTTTCTTACCTAAACCTCTTCCTTTACCTTTAACTGATGACCAACCAACCCTTAAATCCCCACTACTTGGTGAAGAAACCAAATTATTGATTCTTTTTTCGATTTTTTTAGTTGTCCTTCGAGGATTTAAATAAACTTGCAGTAAAATTAGGTATATGCTGCCCTCAGCTTTCCGATTAACTTCTGATTCATACACACGATCACAATAGGATAGTGCCAGTTCAGGAAGATGAAGCTAAAACATCAAGAATCATATTAAAATAAAAAACAAAGAATCAAATCATATGCTCAATAATTCTTTGACTCTTAAACATTACCTTATGAATGTATATGGACAATGCAAGTTCGTGTTGGTTCATTTTCCCTAACAAAATTGCTCTTTCTTCATATAAAGCATCTGCTGGGATTTGCTTCAATAAAACCTCTGGATTATATTCAGAAATATTCTGCAACCAAGATACGATTTTTTTCCTAGTTGGGGTATAAGTTTTTTCATCCCAAGCTTTCTGAGCCTTTAGATCAGAATACCAATCAAGAACTTCTGAAAGATAGATTTGCACCTGCAAAACAGTATCATAAGTTTATTCAGACAAATATTACACCTACTAATGGTTGCATAAAAGCATGAAAATGTTACCATTTCATTCTGCAGATTCTGGGAGATCCCGTTTTCATTTATTGAGAGCATGTGTTCCAAATATGTTGCTTGCATGCTCGGGGCATGCTGTTTTAAGTAAGAATTAACCAAATCTGCAGGAATATTTCCTGATAAAAAGAGATCAATAGTTTGTGTTGGACAGTTTTTTAGAATAAGCATTGAGAATTCCAGCACAAGCATAGGGTCAATCCCACAAAGAGGCTGCACATAAGAACTTAAATATCTCAGATAAATTCTAACAAACTCCCAAGTTATCAGATATTACTTAAGAAAGAATAAGGGGCATGTAACATATATTTATCACGATGAACAATTTCAGCAATTATAAGATAATCAAGATCACTGAAGTTCTAGTCAAATGCCATTTTATGGATCATCAAAAAAACTGGATGGAAGGTCAAAACTCAAAAGTTGCCTGAAGTGTAGTCAAATGCTTATAATCTCCCAAATATTTATTAAAAAAGGGTTTTTATTTTTTATTCTAAAAATTAGTTATTGTAATACATTAGTTAGTCATAAGATGCAAAAGACCTGTAGTCGAGCCAGCCCAACCCGTTTGGGTTGGCACTTAGAATGAATATATTTTGAACCAAACCTCTTTTGACCCGATATCCAACCCGACCATTTTGCCACTTCTAATCCAAAAGGAAAGGAAGGAAAATAATATTATATCTAGAGGAACTTACTTTGAGATGCTCTATTATCATCTCAGAATTGAACTTTTGGGGGTGCATGATTTTAGGTTCACCTGATGTAGAATCCTCCACCAGTTGATGAAGAAGCTGGAGAGCTTCACGATGCATTGAGTTATATTTGTAGAGCTCTAACAAACAACTATTATGATTTCCTTTCTGCAATATCTCCTCACATATACCCAAATCACAGTAATTAAAACCTTTCAGTAAATCCAAGGCGGCGGCAGCCTGTCCAGTCAGAAGTAAAGCCTGCAAAAGTGCAGTGTCCAATCTCGCCGCCATCTCTCTAGCACCTGAATCAGTGGGGACGTTAACTCTTCCCTGAAGAACCAAAAGAAACTACAGTTACAACATAAAAGCATGTATAGGATTCTCTTAAAACCTATAAAGTGCTTAGTCAAAATTTCTAATAAGATAATCTTCGGAAAAAATGCGGATGACCGTCTTTTTTTTCTTTATATACAAAAGATTACGTTGATGAAATGTACATTTAAATTATGTTTCCAGCTCTCCATATTGTGACATATTTAACAATAAATTTTTCTAAATCCATATATAACTTGAATTCTGAACAATGAACTAAACCGACTACGCTCTTGAAATTAAGTTATAATAAAAAACCAAGACAATCTCAGGCCAGGCGGTCACAACAGATCCTACTTTTTTATATTTTTGTTTAAATGTTTCAACATTTATTATTAAAAATATATATATATATATATTTAAACTATTACAATTCTGTTTTAAATTTAAACAAGATATGCTCTATTATAGATATAGAACTTCTATAACTTTAATTTTACGAAGAAGAACATATTTTTTAGAAACTAGAATTATGAGGCATAAAGATACAGGGAATTACTTTTTACCTTGGTTGATTTCTTCAGTCGGCTGTTTTCATTAATCACAAAGGTATGTCCAACAGCATCTAAAACAACCTCCTCCGTGCTCTCAGCAGCAGCCTTTCCAACAATGTTGGGTCTCTTTTTCAGCAAGAATTTGATAAGAGCCATTAAAGTATTGTGGCTCATTTTCTTGGGTTCAGGAGTAGGACTGTCATCAGGTTCCAGTAGACAGGTTGGAGAAGAGTCTATGCCATCTGATGTACCAGATGAGCCTCTTGATACATGTGAATCCCCAGCTAAATCATCTTTTTCTTCTGATTCAGCTGACATCAACTTGGGAAGAACAATAGACGGATATAAAGAGAGCACATGGGTTATTTCTACTTGAGATGCCACGAAGTGCTCCATAGCATCCTCATATCTGCCACTTTCAAAGAGATTGTGTGCATATCTGTACAATTGGACAAAAAATATCATTTTTAACTCCAAATTTGTGGAAGAGACCCAACTTCTAGATTCTGACATTATATTTTAATCAAACTATGTTAGAACTGAAGTTTTATTTGGAAACTGTATTATAACATCATTTTACTTTTCTAACACTAAAATAAGTCTTCTTTCTTTTGTGAATATTATGCCAAAGGACTTTGTAAATCATCAAACACAAAATTCAAATAAAAAAGGCTGAATGTGCCTGCACCTAGGTGATAACATTGATTTTACAAAATGCACATCAGTTTTGTAGTTACATGCATCAGATATAACTGTCCTAAAACTAACATTTTATCCATAATTTAAGGTAATGCCATGCTTAATGCATCAACAATCTAAATTTTCCATCAGTTATAGAACATATAGAGGACCATAGGAAAGAAGTTGAATTCGATGGAACGTGTCACATGAAAACCAAAAGGCTTGGAACTTCTCATTGACAAGTTTAAGTGTCAAAATTCGCTCCACTCCTTCTAGAAAATATATCAAATAATACTCTCTCATGAACTACAAGGAATAACTTTAGCTACAGGTCATAAGTTGACCCTAAAAATGTGAGTAAATAAAAAATATAAGCTTCAATGTTGTAGATAATGTCAGTCTGTCACCATTGCAATTAATCAGAAGAACCGAGGTTGTACTCACCTAATATGTATTGACTGCTCCTTTGTGGCTCTTAGACTTGAATCTTCTGGTGGAAGCAACTTACACAATACCAATGCTTCCTCGAAATTTCCAGATGCTGTCAGCTGTACAATCTGCATTGATCATATAGTATTTTGAATTTACAGTTCACGCCCATAGTGACAGTTTAATAATTTAGGATTCATAACTTCATTTAGTTGCCCATGAGAAAAAGCCTATGATCACATGCACGACTATATTGCATGGTCCAAGACAAACCTGTGCTCCAAGAGGTACTGGAAACAATCCATAAATAGATTGATCCAAGGAAGCAATTATGCCATTATTTCCATGTTGAATACCACGTACATTGCGTATAACTATAGTTTGCATCAGTGGGTAAGGGACCCGCAGAGACCGGATCTGCAAGACTCGAGTGGAGTACAATGTATAAATCCTAATAATTACAAGTGATTAACATAAATAAGAAACTAGTAAAATTCATTTTGGTGGAGTATGCTGATAAGATACCTCAATGTGTTTTGGTAAAAGAGCGATGGCATACGGCTTCTGAATGACAACAGCTGCAGGGGCCTCAGACCAACAAATTCTACCTTCAGGAACAAGTTTTCCATTTTGGTCCACAATCACACCTATATTATCCTGACAAGAAAAACTAGCATTTATAGAACTTAGGTGCACATACATACCATGAAAACTTCAAATTCTATCTCTTTACTTAGTCCCAAAACAATAATCTTTCATGTATTGAAGATGATCCTAAGAGGTATTCAACAACATTGAGAGCGTGTACTACCTTCCCTAAAAGCAATTCTCCGGATGAAAGAGACACAACTAAAGGTGGAGCAGTCCTCCCACATTGGAAAACCTCTGACACTGCACCATTTGTGGTATTCAATATTATGTATCCTCTTCTAATTCCCATACATATATTTTCACCACACCAACGCATAGACTTCACTGTATCCGGAACACCAAATTCTTTAACCTCCACGAATCCCCGCCCTCCTACAGAAGAACACAATATTAACACACAACTATATTTCCACATTGCATTTGCATTACCACTAATACTAATTTCTGCATATCCTAACTGAAACAAGCCAACTTCAACTAAAATACCATACATCTATCAATCATAAGTTCACATTTTATTTATTCTCAGTTAAATATCAAACAAACACAAATTTTCATAACAACTTACCATTATGTCTGTAAATACAAACTCTCTTCTGTCTAGCAAAGCACAAGAACCCTCTCCTATCATCCCACGAATATAGATTCGCTCCTTTCGCCTTCGAAATCACCGCTAGCGTCTCCAAATTCGGTAACCTATGGAACACAATCATCTCAGATAGCGAAATCAAAAGCCCTAATGACGCCAACACCTCCATCGCCAACACCTGCTTCTTCGAGAATCCATTAACGGTGCGTTCAAGCACGTACAGCTCCTTCTTGAGTTCTAGGGTTTGAGAGAAGAGATCGGAGGACGGAGATCGGTTGGAGGATTCTGAACCGTAGATTCGCAGAGATCCGTCGGAGCATGCGATGAGGAGGCTTGAGCCGTAGTGTTCGACGGCATTGATCTTCTTAGGGCAATCGTTGAGCAGTTGGATTGAATCATATGCAGTGTGCACCATTTTTGTGTGATTCGTTCAGAGTTTGAGCTCCTGTGTACCATGGCGATGAGGGGATTGTGAATGGAGGCCCTGTGGTTGTTATTTTACCTCCATAACTGAATCGTCCGATTATAAATGACGGTTAGTCTCGTACGAGTTTGTTAGCGTTACGTACAATCACTTGATGCGTGACTCCTGCGATCTCATATAAACGACACCAATTGTGTTTTATTGATTTAATAACAAAAAACAAGATCGGTCATCGGTGGGTTTTTTATCTGCTTGATGGTCGGATTAGTTTTTAAAACCAACCATTTAAACAAGATAAAAGATACAAGTTTTGAAAATATAACGATTTGTCATGTTTATTTTAACTAAATAAAAAATAGGTTGATTCGATCTTTGACAACACATTACAAACTGAACCACCATGTGGCCGATCCATCTAGTTTAAAGCAACATTGTCGCATACAATTGTGTACTATGATAAACCAAGTATTAATTTAAAACTAATTTCTTAGTATAACACATAATTATTGAATACCAAAGGGCGTGCGACTGAACATTAGTAATGCAGTACTAGGGCGTGTAGAGCGTGCAGAAAAGATATCTACTCTAGATGGTCGAAGGTTTAAATCTTATGATAAACATTAAGATGTAGATTTAAAAGCAGGATTAAACAATATGTGAGTTATCATTTTAAATAAACATAAATATTGAATATGAAGGTGAACCCATGTAAGAATATTTTAAATTGCATCAAGTATACATGCAAAATAAACTTTTGGCATTTCTAAATGAAGGGATTCATTCCTCCATATAGATTACAATTTTGCAATTATCTTGACACATTTTGGCAAAGCTAAAGATCACTGATAATACATTATACCTCGAGATTCAATTTAAAAGGTGTACAAACTCTTCTTGTATCAAAGATGGTGTATTGCAGAATAACAGAGAATTTTCCAACTAATCAAGAACATAAATGCGCGAAGCAATATCTTGAACCAACCAATCAAATCCCTCCAGCAACCCTTCTCCTGTGTATGCGCTGCAGCCTACAATCCTCCAATGTCGGGTTTTATCCATGGCGTCCAAATTCAGTACCTTAAAATCATCAAAAAAACAAGTAAATTAATTAGGAGCTAAATGATCTTACAAGACATTGTACAGTTTCAGCAGTTAAATCGAGCATTTAACACGAACATCAGTGACCCCCACATACTTAGTGTGATCTTAGTCATGCATAATAGACGTTGCTACATATTTTTTTGGCAATTTCGAGTTTCAACCCATTTACTTATTAGGGGGTAAATTTTGGGTTGTATTACACCTCAAACTAGTCAACTCTTAAAATTAAGATAAAAGGAAAACAATCAAACAGTTGAAAGTTGCCTGAAGTATTATCTTTCGTGTATATAATCTTCTTAATCATTTTCAAAGATTCAGACAGTTATTGTAATAATATTGTTATAGTAATCATAACTAACACAAAAATTATTGTCAATATTGTAGAAATGGACAAAAAAGGGAGTTGTGAGTCCGTTACCCAACACACCTTACACACCCATATGTCGCCTCTAGTTAATTTGTTTTTCTTTCTCGTCTTTAAGCACCCATAATAACAAGAAAGCCTTACAAATTCCTAACAGAGTCCATATAAAAATAGAAAATGCACTTTTTGAGTAACAACACACTTACTTTAGCTATTTCATCTGGTGAAAGAGCACCTTGTATATCCTGTTTATTAGCGAAAACGAGTAATGAAGCTCCTGATAGCCTCTGCATTAACATCAAAGAAATAAATGAAAAAAGAGTTTGAAAGATACAAGTAACAGTATTCTGCTGTATTGTTAGACATGGTATTTAGTTTTTGCTCAATAACACAGTGCTAAAATAAGACTTTGCAATAGACAAGTTCAAGGGCTACAGGAACAGTATAATTCCTCCCTCAGAAAGCAATAGATTGGTTTGACTTTGAGTCAAAGACACTAAGCTTTACCATCAAAACTGATGTAAATTCATTGTAGCTTGGAAAAATAAATGCCACATTTGTGATTAACAGTGCAAATGCAAAATAGAAAATAACAGTGCAACATTTTGTGATTATATCCATAATCCATATTAAAATCAAGAAATAATGTTTTCTCTATACCAGCAATGGAAAGAAGATAAGCCAATAAATATATACTCACTAATTCAATAGTTCTGTGTCAAACAATTAAAGTTCAAAAGAAGTAGTTGGTAAAATATACTTTTACGCTTTTATAAATCACATAGAGAGACTAATAATTTTATGATCAAATCGATTACACTGTTTTCAACCAATGTTAATCAAATTACTAACATAAACATCAATAATGGTGGAGATCATAAACATTCTCATCCTCAAGTTCTTCTATTCCTCAGCTCCTCACCCTCTTGTACAAACTGACCATTCATGTAGGTTATATATGTGTGTGATTTATAGTTCCTTTGTTTGAATATAACTGAAATATGTGTTAAAGTAAAACGACCATTTATCCATTTTCCCAGCAAAGTTAACTTTCTACTGTGTTGTATAAATAGAAATAGTGAACAAGTTATAATGAACATAGATATGCTACAAATTAATACTTAGAAGGTGTAAATGATCAAGATCACATCTTTTAAAAAAATTTGCATCAACCCGCTTAGGATTTAGAGATCCATAAAGGCTCAGAAAGTCAGAAACCATATTCGCAAAGATCCAATTCACATACAAGGTCACAAAATGATAACTTTAAAGAAGTCAAAGTTGACGTTACCTCTTCCTTTAATAGATTATCCAGCTCAAATTTACAATCATCCAGCCTTCTAAGATCTGAACTGTCAACAACCCATACTAATCCATCAGTTTGCTCAAAGTAGTTTCTCCAGTAAGATCGTATGGTCTTTTGACCCCCAACATCCCATATGTTAAGGGTGTACCTGTCATTATCCTTTAGTTAGTACTAAAAAAACCAAGTTCTGTTGCTAAAATGGTCATTACAATCCTTAGATAACGAGTGCAGCATCGGAAATGATCAAGAATAAAACAAAGTGGCATTTGGACTGATGGTATCAGTAACATTACAAATTTACAATCCTTATACCGTTAGTTCAGGCATCCATAAAGACAATAGTCTTATCAGTTGTTGACAATCTAAAATAATGAACAAGAAACACTTGAGGAACTTGTTACTTTATTTCCAAAAGGCATTTCAAATTTAAAACACTCAAATAGCAACAAATCACAAAATCAAAGAAATTGCTGATGTTTGTGTGTGAGTGTGTGAGTGAGTGTGAGTGTGTGTGTGTGTGTGAAAGAGAGAGAGAGAGAGAGAGAGAGAGAGAGAGAGAGAGAGAGCATATATATACTTATCATAGGTCATGGTTTTGATGTTAAAGCCAAGAGTAGGGCTAATAACGCTGGTGTCTTCACCGTTGATTTTCAGTACTATTGTTGTTTTCCCCGAATTGTCAAGTCCCCTGTAGATTGATTCAACAATACAAATTCACCAGCATAAACACACACATACAGACATGTGTATATATGATTATGCAAAACGAAAACATACACCATAAGGATGCGCATTTCCTTTTCTTTCCGCTTGATCTTCCGAATGATGCTGAGCAACCCCATCGCCGGTGGAAAACCCTAATAGATACCGATCGAACAAATACGTTTCGGATCTGATTGCAACTCTTTCAAATCGATGGTATGAAGGGTTCAATTGTAGTCTTTGTAAGAATTTACGAAATAAATCTCAACTACAGTTTCAAATTTCTAAAACCAGGTATAAAGAAGAGGTGAAAAAAAACAAAAAAGTTTCCGGAAAAAGACCAGCCAAAAAACCCGGTTTCAGACAAACCAGTTCATACTTATTCGAATGCCGGTTTGTATATCGTTTTGGTAGCCCAACACCCAAAAATGGTTTTCAAACCGGTTTAGAAATCGGTCCACACCGGTTTGAAGGGTTCGAGTATGTATTTAGAAAAACCGGTTTAATCACAAAACATAAAAACCGGTCTGGTTTGAAAAAAAAAACAGATTTGTACACCTCTAGTATAAAGGGCGTGCTTGTTTTGTACGGCTTATTGTTTCAGTTTTATAATAACTTTTTCCTACTATTGCTCTTATAAAAAATGGTTATATATTGTAAAAGAAAGTGTTTTCGCATCAACCCTAATCGATGCATTTTGAACTTTATGAATAGGTTGATGTTTTTAACACAATAAGGTTGTGAGCATATTACATGCCCAAGTTCATAGCATGCTCCACGACTAGTTTGCACCTTTGGGTGCTATCAGCTATGTATCCCAGTTCATTTTTTAATTTTTATCCTATGCTTTTTTTGCTAACTTGATGTTTATTATCTAACTTAGGTTTATTGTCAATTAGAGATATCGAGTCATACAGATCCCTCATGCAAGTATGGAGTCAGGTTTTGGGTCAAGTATTGTAGTGATGTAGTGTTTTCTTGGTTAATTTGTTTGAATGGGGGATTGATTTTGAAAATTTGGTGCTTAGTTAGCATTTATGGTTTACTCAAAGATTAGCAATTGGCAATTGAATTATGAACTAGTATGACAAGTTACTTATTTTAGTTATTTGATCCTATATTTATTAATTTTGGGTGTTTGATATTTTTTAAGTGTTCACATGTGAATTGACAACATGCAAAAGTAAACAACACTGGTTCAAACGTGAAGATCAAAAATCGTATTCAAATCACATGTGAAGACGTAAATAACACTAGTTAGATTTTCATAGTTGGTTCACATGTAAACCTGATTTATAAATTTACCTTTAACTAAACACAAATATAGTGTCTGTTTCTTGCTTGTAGAACTCAGAAAACAGCCTTAAAGGGGTTGGTAATTTATATAGATCTTTTATTGAATTTCTAAATAATTTAAATAAGATTACTAGATTGTAACAATAATGTTTAGCAGATATGATTTTTTTAGAATAATGTTTATTAGAGGATTATTAAATACCTTAAATTAATATTTAGAAACTATCTAACTATTATAATCATCAATAAATTGTTAAATACAACAATACTTAAAAAAAAACTAAATCACACTTGAATAATCAAAGAGATATAATTTTTATGGGACACACAATACTCAAATACATCCTTATCCTTAAAAAATGACTAGCAACAAGAAAAGAATATACATGTTCATACATTACAGTCAATTCCCCACTCAAACATCTCAAAATTGGGGCTCTAAATGCTAGCTATCTTTCACTCAAAGACGTGTTATATCACCTTGGATATCTTGCACTCAAGGATGAGTCACATCAGATACATAAGCAACACATTTTCATCTTTTAACATCAAAACCGGTACAACATTTGGTTGGTGATACAGTTATATGCTTACATTGGCACTTTTAGCAAATGAATACTCTTCACAAAACCTTTTCCAGCTTTACCAACATCTTTCAGAGTATATGTCACGTTTTTCTTTACATCGCCATCTTCTCCTTCTCGTTTCCTCTTCTGTAAAAACATCCGTTTTATTCCAAATGATTTTGTCTTTTATCCTTTTTTTTGTGACACCTTATTTCAGGGCCCCTAAACTACTCCTAAACAGGTTTGAATATGGTTGGTCTCCGAAGAGTATTTAACTCTTACCACTGGACTACCAACCCAAGTAACATAATAAACATTTATCTGACTTTGTTTATTCAATATCATATTTATCATTTTTTTTAAATGATCATACAAACTACCCCTGTGATACCTAAAGAATTTTAAGTAGAAAACCGCGAGAACTACATAAACGTGTACTTACTACTTATTGCATGCATGATAATCACATTTTGACGGAGAGAGAAAAATAGACAGTAAAAACCATCTTATGTATCGTATTTAAAGCACTAAGTACATGTGTCTATTAGGTTCTCGCAGTCCTATACATAAAACAGCTTATGTATTGGACATCGTGATATCCAACCCTCTCATGTATGCTAACACATGAAAAGGACATGCTTTAAACCAAGACTTAAAAGTTTACATAAAAGGACTCGAAGATCTGAGCTAACACAATGAAAGATTGGTTAAAAGATTAAATACCTTCAAGTTTTCTTTATCCCACGTAAGGCCAATGGCATCACCGCCAAAAGAATCATACCACAACTTAAATGTGTTGGGAAAAGCACTCTGCAATAACAATAGTGAAGAGATCAGTTATAACTTATAAGTACGAATCAAATATCATGCCAGAAATATGTTTACTTGCCTCCAAATCTTTGACATAACACATCAATGGATCAAAGTTGATATACAACTCATCTTGAGGATTCTTTTTGTTACCCTTAGTCAACAAAAAAGGCTGAAAAGTCTTGCTTGCATTTCCTTGTGCCACAAGCTTCCCTGCACGGTGCACACTTCTAATAAGAACAACGTGTGCTGCATATTTCATTGAGTTATTGAGATGAGGTCTGACCTTGGGTAACAAGTCAAAATGGGCTCTGGGTCAAAAAAGTTTTTGCATCGGGTTTTGGATCAGCACTTTTCTATCCAAATAACTAATACATAATTTGTTTAAATAAATCGATTTAGAAGACTGGCGACATTTTGAATACCATTTTGGGTGACTTTTAACCATGTTGACCCGCTCAACGCTCTCTGTTTCTAGCCAAGTTTTAGATTTGGCCCGTTAGATCTATTAGAGCTAAAACACAACCCAAATAAACCAGGTTATAAGAACATGGGTCAAAACTGCTTCATCTAATATTTCATAAGATTTAATATACCTTGATTAAGTTCAGATGGAAAGAGAAGATGCTCAGGGTGAGGCAGTTTGTCTCTATGAAGAAGAATGACTGCATCATAATTGTTCAATGGAGTCCGAAAAATGCACTGTGAATCACACAGTATGTTCAGGCAATGTATAACAATGAATCCAATTTTTGCCCAGATAAAATATAATATAAACGGATAATTATCTAATTAAGGCTCACCTCCCATCCATAAGAATCTTGTTGATTTTGCATAATGAGTTTAGTCAGCAAGTTTGCACTGCTTTTAGCATAGACAGTCAACCTTTTGAGCTCCTATCACATGAAAAGTTGAAAATATGTGTAACCACATCTCATAAGAAACAAGCTTCTACAATGACATATTGGTAATGGATTATCTTAACATATAGATAGCTAGATATTTCTAGACATGGCGAAATGAGCGGTTCGAGCAGATCGGGTAATGGGGTCAGGTTAGAAAGGGTAATATTGTTCTTGTTGGGACAGGTGATGAAACCCTTTGTCCAATTTTTTTAATAAATTATTGGTGTGTCAACTATCATTACAAAGATTAGAAATTTTCAATTGTGAATAAAATGAGTGATATAGTTCTGTGAATTAGAAGTGCAGATTGGGCAACTTTCGGCCCGTTTCTTTTTAAGCTAAACTTTTTAATTTTATCTATTTGACCTATTAGGCAAATACAAAAATGAATCGACCCATTCATTAGTAAATGGGCTGGATAGTGCCACCTCTAGATATTATATAGCAAGTTACAGAAACTCATTCAGAAGAATTTCAACACAAAAGAACAACTGGAAAAAAGAAGAGATGTTTAAGAGTATTTAAATGCACTAAAGTTGTTTTTAAGAGCTATAAACACACTAAATATATTTAATAAAACTAACTTCTTGTATGAACGGCCAATAAAAATGAACCTACTTATTAAGAGAACTGTTTTGGTTGTTCATTAAAGATAAGCAAAAGAAATGCTTCATTTATGAAACTGTTAGAAATTAATCTTGATGTTCAAGGGTGTATAAGGGTGAACCAAGAAAGATGAGGGTGGAATTAGTTAACATATAGAATATGTTAGTCAAGGTTAATATTAGAAAAGTATTGAATGTTTTGGCTGTGAATGGGCTGTCATTCCAGCTGTGTTTGAGTTGTGGTTTCATAGTAATTAAGGTTAGAAGTAGTATAAAAGAGGGTCATTGTATAGAGTTTAAGGTGTGGTCTTTTGTTCTTCATATTTATAAAAAGAGTCGTGGTAGTTCCCACAAAATACCGAGTTTTATCTTTGTTTTTTCTGGGCCAATATTCTAACAATTGGTATCAGAGCGAGGGGAACGATTTCGGGAAGAAGATTGAGCATGTGAAGACGAGAAGAAAGATGATCAAGCTGTGAAGAAGAACGAGGCCACCCGATTGAATCTGTGAGAGATTAATCGTAGCCCGAACCTGTGATAGGTTCAAACAAGTCAATTGAGCAGATCCAAGGGGAAGAACAGTTGTGTGATCCAACTGCAGAAGGAAAAATCTGAGTGATTCAGATTGCAGAAAATCTGTGCGAGACAGATTGGGTTCTATGTGAGGCAGAACGTAAGGTTGTGTGAAGCTGTGATCAGAAGTGAAGAAAACCTAGGCGATTCTGTTGTGTTGTGGGCTCCGATCCATCTTGGGTCGGGCCCTGAAACAGCCCGCGGACATGCTGCAGAATAGGGTTGAAGGCAGCCGGCCCTAACCCTAATCTGCCACAACTTATTTTTGTTAAGTTTTTATTGTACTTTATTATAAATACCCACATATGTACTTGTAATCTTTGAGTCTTGAAAGTAATAAAAAGAAACCCTGGTTCGTAGCCCGTGGACGTAGGTCAATTCTTGACCGAACCACGTTAAATCGCTGTGTTCTTTACTGCTTTGATTATATATTCTGTGCTCGTGTGATTGTGTGTGTTTCTGCCGAGAACATCAACAACACTGCTGCTGTCTTTCTACTGCTGCTGCAGCCAAAGCTGCAATCAGCAAGGCTGCTGATTGCCATCGACAACCACCAGCAACCGCCATTACAGCCGCCGCAAAGGGGTTTTGCTGCTGCCAAGAACAGGCTACTGCTCTGTTCTTTTCTGTGTGCTGTTGCTGCTGTTTCCTTTTTTCGGCCCTGTTTCTGATCAAAGAACAGCCTTCAAAACAGGTTCTGTATTGTGTTTATTCTGTTCAGTTTGATTAGTTCAAGTTGTTGGCTGTTTGGTGAATCTTTTTCCGCTGCGTAGTAATTTTATGTTATTACCATTATTGCTATCTTTATCTCGTCACTCGTTTTAGAAATCGATTAGAAATACCGACAAGTTCTTAAGGCCCGAGCCGTAGTATTGTATTGATTTCTGTGCCCTATCCGAATCCTCGGGTCAGCCGCGTACACGTAATACCTAACAGATTCAGGTCACTACTGAGAAGATTTCATCTGTGAGGGATTATTCATATATGGGACAAGCTGTGTGACACAGGTTGTGAGGAGAATAGCTCAGACAAGCAAAAGGCTAGAAGAGCTTGTTGTTGTTTGCAATCAAAGGAAACAATTGGCAAGTGATTTGCTAGGAAGTGAGATTGTTGGGCTGCTGTGATAGCAGGTTTGCAAGGTGTAGGCAAGGAAGAAAACAGAACGGAAGCTATGTGAGACAGAACAGAAGCTATGTGAAGTAAATTTGAAGATCGATGATTGATCAAACTTAGAAGAAACATGGTTCCAGCGACTGGAATTCAAGACCAAGGTGGTACAACATCAAGATTAAGGGCGAGAATGTTAGAAATTAATCTTGATGTTCAAGGGTGTTTACAGGTGAACCAAGAAAGATGAGGGTGGAATTAGTTAACATATAGAATATGTTAGTCAATGTTAATATTAGGAAAGTATTGAATGTTTTGGCTGTGAATGGGCTGTCATTCCAGTTGTGTTTGAGCTGTGATTTCATAGTAATTAAGGTTAGAAGTAGTATAAAAGAAGGTCATTGTATAGAGTTTAAGGTGTGGTCTTTTGTTCTTCATATTTATAAAAAGAGTCGTGGTAGTTTCCACAAAATACCGAGTTTTATCTTTGTTTTTTCTGGGCCAATATTCTAACAGAAACTAAATCATATGCAACCACATTCATTGTGGAGAAATACTCACCGTCATGCTTGGACACGAGCTGGTCCAGGCTTCAGATCCCTTATCATAAGTTGTCGCTAAGTACATGGCAGTTGCTATACTTCCTGTCCCTTCTTCATAAGCTTTTCTACTTAACGAAAATTTATCCTGTAAAATGGAATTGCTTTTTGACTACTAATTAAAGCCAAACAATAAAAAAGTGTTTGGCGCTCAGTAGATCACTTACATTGATCTCCTTTTCATCATCCGGAGTCATATCCTCATTTATATCAACAATCATAGGAGTAAACATCCAATCATGTTTAGATAGTAGTCTCAGAAACCTGTTAAATGTATTTTACAAATGAACCTTACAAATATGGGAGAAATGGAATTCGCAAAATAGAATATTATATATTAGATCTATACAGTAGAAATAGACCTTATTCTTTACGCAATTATACCCACTATACAAGAAATTACTTATTCGTATACCATATATGTATTGCCGGGTTCATTGTTGTTTTGTGTTAGATAGTTAAGTACTTAAGTGTCATGCTTGTGGACAAATATATATATCTCTAACAGAAAGAAGAGATGAAACCTTAAGAAGCCGGAAATTCGTGAACAAGGAGCCGAAATCGGCAAGGCCTTCTGAAAGATATATGCAACCACAAGCTCAATCCCTTCCTCCATGATAGAAGCTGAGAAGAGGTGTGCAGCAACCCATCGTTTAGCCAACCTTCACGTTTACAAAGAAAGTTACAAGCCAAACATAGGATTTTTCATTTTTAGTACCATGCTATAAAGGTGAGACAAAAACAGAATTGAAGTTTAATGTTAAAAAATGCTCACCGAACAACTGGTCCGTATAACGGATAGCGACCAGAAAGACCATTAATCATGCTAGAATGCTGACTTCTCAGAATAGATATTTGTCTGTTGGTGAAACCCTTTTTACTTGGTAACTTTCAGCTGCATTAGAAGGAAACCCATATCATTCAATATTGAAACGTATATACTAATGTGACATTTAGACTGATTTATTTATGTCTTTTATCTCATTAATGAAAAGAAACACTTTACCGATAAGGGGAACACGTAAACCAGGTTGAAAGTTGCTTATTAGCTAATTTTGATGCGTAATTGCTCACAACCTTTTTGGTTGTTTTTATTCAAAGATCTAAATTGTTATTGCACCATTGTGTCTGTATTGCTTACAAAATGAAAAGGAAAAAAGTTGTTTCTGGGTCAATTCAACAACACCCATACCCTAATGACCCATTGCAACCTTACGTATGTTCATTGATTTTCAAATGATAATTACTTTTTGCTTACCTTGTCCATTCAACAAGTCAAGGCCTCTTTCATGCAAAATTTTGAGACGGAACACATATCCGGACAAGAAAACATCCACACCTTCCTCTGAAGGACAATATTTCATTCCATAATCCTTATGAAGGCTATAAATTATCATTGCAACACAATCAGATATTACATTTACTATAACACTAAGAACACAACATGTATTAACCCACCATTCTCCAATTCTTAGCAAGAAAGCAGCTTTAGTTTTCTCAATTGCTGCATCATCCATTGGCCAGTTCCCAGAACCTTCCAACTACATTAAAAGAAGAACTAAGTTAGTAAAATGCTGCAAATATTAATAATTAATAATTTCAAAAGGCCAACAGCTAACATGCCTGAATCATAACTTCCATTGACTGTATGCATGTTGATCTGATTCTATTTCCAGTTTTAGTTCCATTAGCCCATGGATGAGGTTTTGGAGGAAAAACAGATGTGTGTCGGAAAGCTGTAAATATCCATATATAGTACATAAGATATAGAAGTGACCTGTAGATGATTGGATATACTAAATCATATCTCATGTGCATATAGGTGGCAAGTTTGCAGGTTATATTTTACCTGTATAACAGGTCAAATGTTTGAACTTTAAAAAACTTGTTTTAAAAATGAACAGACCAAATGAGTCGAAAAGGTTCAAAGTGATGTGAAGTGCATATAAACGCTTACAAGTTACAACCTATTAGATCTCTGTGCTCAAGAATATCATATTAGGAATTTAAAGATATAGTTTTCATGATCATATTAAAGAAAATAAATAAATAAACCGACAAATGCTGTTTGTGAGTAAACCCAACCCGAATTAGCCCAGTGCCCCAGTATTAAAAGCAACCATTCTAATCACCCAGCATGGCCATTTTGCCACCTCTACATGTACAAGCAACAAAGTAAAACACAGCCCCAAATACAACATGAATTAACATTCACTTATAAGCTGTAAAAAGAACTACAATCCATAATTTAAGCAGCACCATCAAGGTAAACATGACCTACTAATATACGTGAGTAATAATTAACTGTGCAAGAGGGCATTAATATTTAATCTCTTTATAAGCTGACACACAAATAAAAACTAGTCAACAAGTAGTATTAAACCTGAGTCCAGAGGCTGCACACTGGAGATTCCCAAAGGAACATCACTGAGAAGACGTAAACGCTTAGAAAGAGTACCAAAACTTTCAAGCAAACCTTCATCAGAAGCCAGATCTGTATCACATGATGAATTTGATGACTTCAAATCCAAGAATAATATTCGTCTCCAAGAGGAACAAGAAATGTACAAGTAACATATGACATAATTCTCTAAATACCTCCACCATCACAAACCAATGCAAAATCGAGTTGATCAACAGCATGATAGATCTTATCTTCAGCCAAGGATAAATGCCGCTTAAGAACGTACTCAGTGACCAATTTTATAATAAGATATCGCTTTGAAGGTTTGCATTCCCAGACTATCAAAATAAAAAAAATCACTTATTACAGAAAACAAACTAGCTTAAGAAAAGGTAACAACTGGAAGCACATTACTTACAAACACATTCCCTGGTACCACTTTTGAATTGATACAGCTCGGCCACATCTCCCCAAAACTTCCTAAACTTCAGAGCCTACAGAAGAAACTTAATACAATTAGTGTGTGTTAACACATATTTGTCAGATAAACATACAAAAACATATACCTCTTCTTTATTCCCAAAAAAAGGACCCCTTGTGTATTGATCGATTGCTTCTGGCAAGCTGACAGAAATGCCAACTAATAATGGCTCTTGGTTCAGCATTGACAAACCCTAAAAATACATGTTAGTCAGCAGTTTGAATGCATATGCTTACATGGCATATATTCACAAGCATGAAATCACATACATCATTGATACTGCAAGTTGATGTTGCATTCTGCCATGTCACACGTACAAGCTTTACTCTGTCTCCTAAGCCTTCTTTAAGCAAAGAAAATACCTTATTCTCATATAGTCTCCAACATTCATTGTCCAAACAGAACCCTTGGGCAGAAACTTCAGGTTTCCCCTTCAAATTCAACCTAAAGAGACATAAATAAAAAAAGAACAAGGTTTTCCAAATAATCTATGTCAGTGATGAATGTATTACCTCATACAATAGTCAAATTTAGCAGGAAAGTCAATCTTGGTCATAAATAACTCAACAAACCCTCCATCTTTACATTTATCAATACACCTAGAAGCCAAGGCAGCCTCTGCTTGAAGCTGAAATTTAAAAGGTAAAAAATAAAATTAAAATAGGGGACATGTCTTTTGTTTGCTGAACATAAAATGAGGTTTATCGTGATAAACTCACAGCATATAAAATGAGATACCTCATTCAAACCACCCTTTGTCATTCGGTACGCTAAATTGAAATGACCTGATAAATCGCATATAACTGCCGGAAAATACTGTACATATTTTTTCCTTTCCTGCAAATTCAAAAATAATCAAATCTTCAGTAATATTTATTGCAAATTAAAATAGGAAACATCAGGAAAATGAGAGCAATGCCAATAACGTACCTCCTTCAACAAATCACTTCCTCCCTCAGGCTTGAAGAAAATGCCACTGCCCCACAACTTAGAAGAGGCTGCAAAACCAGATAAACAATATTTTAGCAATATAACTTTTACAATCATTGCAAATAGGTCCCTATAGGTTATACTATTCACAAACTATTAGAAAAATATTTTTAATAAAATAAACATACCAATAAAATCCAATGTGATACGATAGATCTGCATGGCTGTCATTGTCTTGTTAAGGCGAGATTTACCAGATTCTGAGGCAAGGTATGCCATTATGATTGAGATAAGGTACCCATTTAAGGAATCATAAGTGTATAAAGAACTTCTTTGTCGTGCCCATACCTATATTATTAAATAAACATAAACTTCTTTTACAACATCATAGACACTGTGTTTTAACAGTGAAAAAAGACAATTGAATGTTATCATACTTTAAGCAAAATTAAAGCCTCTTGTAAAGCCTTCCATCCCACAAAAGCCTTTTTAACAAATTCTGCACCATGTTCCATAAACATGTCCTCTAATAGACTGTTGTTGTACACAGGGGTAGCTTCAGAAACACCTAAAAAGCACATAAATTCATCAGGTGAGTATAATCACAAATGAAAAGGAAATAAAAATGGCTAAAAGGTTAAACTAAGATGAATTCTAACGATAAAAAGTTCTACCTTCACTCAAAACATGAAGATTGTTGCGCTCTATGTTCAACTTCTGGACATTAAAACGGGATTCTGCTGTTGGAATTAACCTTAAGAAAAGCCCCGGAAGTACAGCAGACTTCACAACTACAATATGGAGATACAATATTACACATGTGATTGCTGATAAAAAATATTAATGTTAAAACTACTGTGAAGCTACAAAAAGCTACAATAGATCAAGTTACTAACCAGGATAGACCACAAGAATAGGTTTTCGGGCCTCATTTTGAAAGAATGACCATTCTACGTTTTGAGCTACGGAAGAAGATTCCAGATACTTCTTGATAATGCAGAGATACAGGCATCTTTTGCCATGGTATCGATGATTCAAAAAGTCTTTCTCATGGAAGCACTCCTGCAAAATACCATGTAAAAAGAAGTTCTTGCAGGCATACAACTTATAAAGATTATTAGTACTTCTACGCTATTGTCTGTGCATTTATCCATTTCTATTACCAGCTTAGTGTAATTGATTTGTCATATACTAATTAATCAAATTTTCTAGATTGGTTTCAGGATACTGAATACTGTATGATTTCTATCATATTTCCTAGCAATAAAAGACACGTTTTATAGCCTCGGGTTCATAACAGCTGTTAATTATTGTGTTATACGAAACATTAGAGATGAGCTAAGCTGGTTATCTACTTCATGTTATGATTTCCTTGTGCCCACAGCAGTTCTCATTTCTCTGCACTGCTAAAGATAACGCGCAATAACAATATCAGTCCATCCAGCATTGTTAATCATGGTTAAACTCAATCAACGTTTTACAATGGTCTGACATAGTATAGCCCGAAGATTGAGAAAAAATCAATCACAAGAAGTTGCTCACCGATTAACTTAACATGTTTATCCGTATTATTGTATCCAGCACTGGATTAGATAAATTCACATCAACTGCTTAATACTAACACAAACAAGTAAAAAAATTACCTTCGGCATTCGAATGTAAAGATCAACATTGACATCAGGTTTCACAACACACTGAAACGAATAACTTCCACCTATTTGAATCGACTTCGGCCGTTTGAACTTGAACTCAACTTTGTCCGCACCAATATCCCTAACAAACTTCGGCGCCAAATCTGCCGTAACCTACCAAATTCACAGAAACAACATATTAACATCCTGTATTTGCTTCTTTATCCATAAGTTCAAACTTGAGGTTTAGGGTTTAACGACCTGTATATCTTCAGGAATTTTGTTGATGCATTCTTTGATAGAGAAGACGACATCATCAATGATTTTAGTGGTTGTTGATGAGTAATCGAGCTTCACTTCCTTCAGCAACTCTGCTACCTTTAAGTTCACGGTGTCGGTGTACTCATCGGCGGTAGCCATGGTGGTCGTTGTGGCGGAGACGGTGGAGAGAATAAGATTGGCGGTTGTATAAGGGTTTTAAGTTTTAACTGAAGTTTATAAATTGGGCCTCGTTGTTTGTGTTACTTGTTCACATTGGATTATTTGGATGTACAAAATTACAAATGAAGTTAGGCCCGAGCCCATTTATGTAAATCTTCTTGATCTTTCTACTTTTTGTTTTTACAAAAAGTTTTTTGTTATAAAATATGAAAAGACATAATGAGGATAAAAAAATCATAAAAAAAATTATATCTCACAATCTAAATCGAATTTAAAAAAAATACTTCGGAGTCTATGTTCCTCTCGTCTTCCTCTTTCAGAAAAAAATAAAAATAAAATAAAATAAAATTTCATTGTGTCTTTTTATGACACAATGACGTCATTGTGTCTTTCATAATGACACAATGACGTCATTGTGTCTTTCATAAATGACACAATAAGAAAACGTTAATTTTTTTATTTTTTTTATTTTTCGTTTATTTTTTTCTTAGTGAGGACGGCTAGGGAAACAAAAGCTCGGAATTACTTTTTTGAAATTCGATTTAGATTGTGAGATATAATTTTTTTTGTGACTTTTTTTGACTCATTGTGTCTTCTCACACTTTGTAGCAAAAATACACTTTGTATTTGAATCTCTTTCTTTTATTAAATACCCGTATTTTATAGCACTTTCGTTTTATTATTTCAAACTTGGAAATAATAAAACGAAAGTGCTATAAAATATCTTTTATCGATCAAATCAGTTTTTTTTTTCATAAATACATATATATATTTGTGGTTACAATTCGTGAAGAGTGCATTTTCTTTTCATTTTTAAAAATATTTCTTTTAATTTCTTTTAATTTCATGAAAGTTTTAATTCACCTCCCACGATAGGGTCACTAGGGGTTAGGCATTAGAGTCTCGGGTTGGAGGTTGTGGGATAACGAGTTAAATCATTAAACCCGAACATGAACCGTAAGTATTCATGTCAAATACATCAACAGACAACCGTGACCCAAAAATATTTAAACTTAATCATCTCTAACATCAACCCATCGTTTTTTCAGGTTTCAATCCTTTCAAAAATCAATTTGATCCAACACGCTCATAATTAAACCATCATCGACCTTTCACCACCAACATGTGCACAAATTTTTCGTAAAACAGCAAATATATATGTTTTGTGAAGTAAAACCAACCAATTTTCACATTTTAGTGGTTTAAACACTTAAGACATTATTATTTTTTTACTTTTCAAAAGTTGTGTACGTTATTTAACATGTTGTACGTGTTAAATGGTTTCGTACATCAAGTTTATATATAGGTAAACATTGAACAAACAACTTCTAATATTTGTGTAGCCTCGACCTTCGTTTATTATAAATAACTAGAAATATCCCGGCTCGTGTTGTCCGGGTAGTTGCATCATGGATTTGAATATGAAAACCAGAATACAAAAGGCATGGCTATCGCTCTGAATTAGAACTCGAATACGAGCTAACGAAAAAAATTAATAACGTCAATATAACATAATAAACTGAACAAACGTATTGAATTAACGCAAGTTTTATCATACTTTCAAACACCCTTCACGCGTCAAGTTTTATTTTCATACATACATTTTTAAGGTAACTATTCAATTTATTATATTTGTTGGTATCACTTGTGAAGCAAAGAAATTACATGAAAAGAGTAAAATCAATGAAATAAAAAACAATTGGCAGTAACCGGACTCAAACCCGCTATCCTTAGTAGGAAGGACGACACGTTAACCTTGGGGCTAGCTAGCTTCTTTGTTAAAGATTTACAACAATATTATTTATATTAACTCTTTAATTTCGGTTTATTAAAAAAAACACAAATGGCTGCCGCATGGCATCCCTTAATTTGGCACTTAGCAAAATTAAACCAATCAAAATCCTTTACTTATTTTTAAGGTAACGGTTTGATTTTTTTCTATTTGTTCGTACCATCTACGAAACCAAAAAGCAGCAACAAAAAAAAGATTAAAATCGGTGGAATAAAAACTAAATGGCAGCGACCGAACCTAAATTCACGCTCCTTAGAGGGGTAGCGTACTAAACAATGGGTTGGCCAGACTCTTATTAAAAATCTGCAACAAAAATGCTCATATTCACTCTATAATTTTCGATTTTAAAAAAGTACCAAGTATTTGTGACATGATATCCTTTGATCGATAATCAGCAAACAATAACCAATCAAAATGATTTACCATAAAAGGTCGTAAATTAATAATATGAGTAATTGTTTTGAAATAACTTGGTGTTAAAAATAACAAATCATTAATGCAAACATGGTAGATTAAAAATAATAAATCATTAATCGAACTGATATTTATAAATAATAATTTATGCTTATTTCATTCAGTGTCTTGATGCAAAGTAATTAAATAGGCATTTAAAACAATTTTAATTAATAACATCACTTTTACATAAACATAAAAATGTGTCATAAGAGATGACAAATAAAAAAGCTAGAAATTTATTGTAGCTAGAAGTTTCAAATTATATAGATAAATAATAACTGTACCACCAACTTATTTTTACCGGTATGTTAGACATTACGTCTGCATAAGCATTATTGGAGACGTGTCACACCAATAAAAAAAGGTTGTGGATTTTACAAAAGAAAATGTACATGTTAATGGTTTACTTCATAGATTATATTACAAGTATTCAATCTATTCATTTTGTTGGTTGATGTCGATGATACTTATGGAAGTCATCGTGACATCGTGTCATCATCATATTTATACTTTTTCAGGAGGCACTTGGTTCGTGATAACAAGAACAGGCCTGATAGAACATTGAATAGGGTTGTATCATCAACCAAAAGCATAATTGTCACGAGGCTTGAAAACAGACTATATCAAATGAACACTATCTTACAACCAGAGAAAGTGTCCTGATGATTTGATCAAGGATATGCTTACTATTATTTGAAGACAGCGACATAGAAATGATTGTCGTATACATAATCGTGTTTGTTTATTATCAACCATTCCTTAATTCTCATAAGCACAAACCAACTCATCACCTTGTTCTTCTCTTTCCCAAACTTCCTTCATGACCAACTGTGTCCTCTTATGAAACGCTAGAGAATATATCGAATCTGCGAGTCTTGTGATCAAACATGTTGAAGATAGGGATTGTTGCTGAAATGAAACTGTAGCTGTCTACACCATATAGTTCTTGAAAAATGTAACTGTTCTGTAAAGATCATGTTAGAAAACCATAACAGTGTCATCTGAAGGACCATTGTATCTCTTCCAAAGTTTTTCCTTTTGTTTCAGGAACCCATAACTTCACGAAAAGTAGAGTGAAAGTACACACAGCAGCGTAGATGATGAAGGTTCCTGTATAAAAGGCCACACTTCAGTAGATTTCGTTACAAAACTACACACACATACACATGAAATGTATGTACCTCCACTGCTCCAGTGCAAGAGTAGTGGTGCTGTCATTGTAACAATTGACGCTGCTAACCAATTAAAGAGTGTGGCGACACTGCCAGCAAGGCTCTTAATATTTACAGGAAGGATCTGAGAGGAGAATAGACTTAAAACATGTAATTACTTAATTCATTGTGAAAAAAAGAACTCATAAAATATATGAATGTGATGTCAAATTAAGCATACCTCAGACATTATAATCCAAGGAATAGGTCCAAGCCCAAGAGAAAAGCCAGTCACCATAATCTGAATCGGTTAAATCGAAAGTAATGACTCAGCTTACATATATAATAAAGAAGTGGAACTAAAGTAACTGGATCACATATTTAAGCAAAACACACCAGTAGTCCAATCAGTGACAACATTCCCAAGAAGCTGTAAAGAGACGAATCTTTAGAAACCAGGAGCTGAAATTCAACATAGGAAAGTAAGTTGTAAGAATCTTGAAATATACCTGTCCTGATGTAGATGATAATTAGTTAACTTTTGAAACATGAGATGCGAGAAACATAAAGCATTACTAGCCTTTAAAAAGAAACTCATTGAAACAAGAAGGTTACTTGCAACCATTAGAAATGAAGACAACTGCAATATGAAAACATGGATTTAGTTTTAATACTCTGCTTAAATTGGTAATAAAATATGTCAGCTAAATTCAGCAAGTTATTACCAGTAGAAGAGCTCTGCGACCACTTTTGTCCACCAAGGATGTTGTAACTGCGGTAGCAACAACCTACATAAATGGCACCAAGTCCAAATGTTAATAAAACATTTTGCATTAAAATCCACATAAACTGGTTGATAAAAACCTGAATGGCACCAAGTCCAAATGTTGCAGCTTTGCTGGATGAAATTCCTATTCAGAATGTGATTACAGGTTAGTCCCAAAAGGTGGAGTATTAGCTACTAAATAACTCATGAAAGTGACAGCAAAATTGGGAAATCCAAGTTTAATATTCATTTATGCGTTAAAGATATTGACATTAAACACAGATAGTATTGATGCAAGGTGGATACAATTATATGTCATGAACTAACCAGCTGAGTAGAAGATGTTGCTAGAGTAGAACAGAACACCGTTTATACCACTGAGTTGTTGAAGAAGAAGCAACCCTATTCCTACCTGCATGACATATTCCAACAAGAAAATAACAGAAAACATATTTAAAGGTTTGCTCGAGTTAAAAAAAAGTGTGTTGTAGTATTTAAATTTAGAACCTGTAACTGTACCATTAAGGGATACCAATATCTTCTTCTCTTAAACTCAGAAAATCGAATTGTAGCTCGTTTGCTTGTTGTTGGCACAGATCTCTGTTGGAATTATGATATAGAAATCAAGCAATTTGTATGCAAAAATAGTTGATACTAATTAAATCTGATACCTTGATCTCATTAAGTTCAGAGGAAATATCTGTATCAAATCCCCGCAAAACTTGTAAAGAGGTCTCACAGTCTTCCATAAAGCCCATCTTGGCCTACAGAATATTGAAAGTAAAACAAACAAAAGTGGAGCAATATAGCTCAAATTATCTGAAACAGGTTTAATGAAGTAAATTCAAGTTTATGACTCTTACCAACCAGCGAGGAGATTCAGGAATGAAAAACAAACCAGGTATCAGAAAGATGCATGGCAAAGTTCCTGTTGATAAAATAAGAAGATGAATTAGTTTTGAAGGCGATGAACTTGTTTACATACATAATTAAGCAGTGATATTTACTCTATCAATCCACAAATGGACGCATTTCATGTTTATGAAAGATTTTTCTCCCTTGAAATGGGCTAAATATATATCTTGCCACCTTATGGTTTATACATGCTCTCCAAAAAAACGAAGTATTCGTACTATCTAAACTCATTACAATGCTACATGCTATATAATGTAACCCAAGTAACAATGAACTAGTAGAATGTTAAACCTCACCAAAAACTGCAAGTGCTCTCCATGGAAGAAAAAGTCCCAATAGGTATGCCAACATTATTCCAATCGTGACAGAGAGCTACAAAAGGGGAATTCCATTGTAAGTTATGGTACACTAGCTCACAGGAAATATTGTATGTTGACTAAAATAAAGAAAGAATCATAACCAACCTGGTTCACAGATCCGAGGCTCCCTCTCATGTTTTGAGGTGAGATCTCGGCGATATACACAGGAACCTATAGGCAAAAACATTCATAGTATATATTTACGTCATATGAAGCAATGGATATCAAAATGAGTAGATGCGTATGACTCACTGTGTAAGATATTACACCAACACCAAAGCCTTCCAATAACCTTCCCATAAACAAGAACGAGGAATCCTGTGAAAAAAACAAAACAAATATACCAATATATTAAGATTGAATACCACTGGAATGAATAATAATTTGAGCAGGAGGTTACAAGAGATGGTTACTTAAAGGTCACTAACTTTGGCAAATGAAATAGCAAGCCATCCAAGTATGTTAGGTATAGCAGCAATCATCAATGACTGCACTTTCAACACAACAGATTTCCACCATTCAATGTTTATTCATTTACAATTTCATACAACAATATGATCAACACAGATGCATATTTTTTAATACCAAAATCATACTATCAACTCTAAATTTATCTCACCCCTTTTCGCCCAATGTATTCTGCGATCTGGCCACTCGCTATCGCGCCCACCATCGCGCCCACATTTGCCAAAGAACCAAACACCGAAAACTGTCAAAAGCAATCCCACTTAAACCAACAAAATCATCAAACAATCCTAACCCATTTCTCAAAAACCAAACCTCAGAAATCTTAAGTTCAAGATCAGCAATGATATCAGCCTGCGTAGGATTCGAATACCCACACTGCAACAAAACCAAAAACACCAATAAACCCAATCACACACCCATCTCCATAATCTGCTCACAAATCACACAAGTAAGATAGATTACCGTAAACCCAAACTGAATGGGACCCAGAGCGACAATCGAAACACAGAGGTAAATAGACACTGATTCTTTAAGAATCTGAGCGGAAGACGCTAACATGCTCGACTGTCGGGAGCTCATACCAGCCATACGGTACCAGCTGCCGGAGTGGAGGAGGGGCTTCTTGAGGCTGCCGCCACCACCGCCACCTTCAACGATCTCAGGGTCTCGTGAAGCCATCGGAAAGTTAATGTTCAGAGATCTTGATTATTATTATTATTATTATTATGAAGAAGAAGAAGAAGAAATGTGATGAAGAAACAGGGGTGTGGAGATGAGGTGTTACTGATTATAAGCCGGAAGACGGAGTCTTTTGGGACATATGGGTATGAGCTTAGTATGACTACGGTTTTCGCGGGAGTTTTGTGCTTTGTTTTAGGGGTAGTTACACATTAGTCCTTGGTCTATGGGTTATATGTTTGTATGTTTTGCCTTTGTTTTGTTTAAAGTGACACTTTAGGGTGTAGGTTTATTAAGGATTTGTAATGTTTAATTGCATTTGTTCGTCTTAGATCTGACACTTATAGCGTTTTAGCTCTTTGTTTCACTTTTTTACTATGATCTGTTGCTTATTGTACAACAAATATATATAAATTATGCTTATAATGTTGAGTGCGCAAGTTATAAGATTGTCTTGTATTATTTGTACATTATATCTTGTGAAAACTATTTACTTGTTAGTGGTGATCATGAGCTAAAAGGTTGGCCATAATAGGAATGATAAAAGTTATATTTGAGCATAATAAAATCTTACTGTATAGAAAATAAGACAAATAATAAAATTTCTTGTTATTTACGTTGTAGGAAATTATTTTTCATACGCTTTATTTCTCATAATAAAGTCTTACTATATAGAAAAGAAAACAAGGGGTCAAGAAGAGACCGGATTGTTTCACGATCAAACATATGCAACGTTATCATACATTTTGTGTAAAAAATTGTTTCTCGCACATTAAACCTTAACCTCAAGAGTACTTCTAGTTTGAAAAACAATGATGTAAATAATCAATCCTTAAGAATCATGAAAATTAAAAAAAAAAGAGTCATATCCATGTTACTACAAAGGCTTGTTTTAACAATTTCATTGGTTATAAATCTTTCACTTTTGGTGGTTGAAAGCTAAAGAGCTAATACAAGACGGATCATAATGCCAACATAAGGATAAATTTCTAGACATTTAAATTTCTTGTATACCTTTACATAACTCAAAGTGTACATTCATTTTTCCACTTTTGGATAGTAGCATTGCAACTCTAGTTCTAGCTTAATGAAATTAGTGTTGAACTTCAAATTCTAGATTATTACACGCATTTAACTCATAGTGACATTTTCATAAGAGTCACTCCTTTATCCTAAAATAAATTGTTTCTAGCTTGTTAAGAAATATATGTCCACTTTCAAAATAATCTATCAAGATTCTTTTATATCTTAATTGTATATACCACTAAACTCTGTTAATGGCATATTTTTAACTCTAAATGCATTTAGTAAGTAAAATTAGCATTTGGCTGTCTTTTTTCTTTCATCATCAATCGAATTATTCTTTACAATACAATAATCTATTTTATCATAACAATAAATATATATCTTTACTTGTACAGCTTAGATGACTTTTGTTTCTCGAAAAAATTATTCGATTGGTAGACATTTTTTAGGGCATAAATTCCGTATATGAAGTTGAGAAAAAAATGTCCATTGGCGAAGCACGAACTTCTATATGCTATTTAGTATTAACCTGTTTTGTATATTTACTCCACACCTTAATTAAAGTTCAAAACCAACATTACTAAATGACATGCATATACTTTTGCCACCAAATCACTCCCAGTAATTGTATGAAAATATTTGCTTAACTGAACATATAGTTGTTTTAGATACCAAGACATCTGTAATACGTTTTGACAGTGAAATGTTCATTAGATCACCAAATTAGCGAGTAAAAGAAAAGCACACTAAACAAATTCAACCAAGTTAAATAAAATCAATAACAATAATTGTTTATCATTATTCATTAAAGATCCAAATTTATAAAACAACAGACTGTATGAGATGTTATACGAGTTTATAAGTTAATCTATCTTATCGGAATGGCAACTTCAGTAACTTATACGAGTTATATAACATTATAATGTGTTCATACAAACCAAAAACATGTATGATATATAAACATAACACTTTAATTATACCACCGCTTATAACATTATAAACACCTTATACGACTTCGTCTATGACGTAGTGTGTCCTTGGTCCGTAAGAAAAAGTTAAAGAGTGAAATGCCATTTCCGTCCCTGATGTTTTGTTGAATTTGCCATTTCAATCCAAAAACTTTTTTTTGTCATTTCAGTCACTGTAGTTTACAAAATGTTGTCATTTTCATCTACTCCACTAACTCCATTAAGATCTTCGTTAAATCTTTTTTAACACTTTAACCAATTATAAACAAATTAATCAATTAATATTCAATTAAAACTAAAAAAACATAAGCGACTAGTGAGACCGGGCGTTTCGATTTAAAAGCTTTGATTAACTCTAACTCGTGTTGTTCGATTGAGGTCTGCTATGAGATTTCAATTAATCTTCACAATATGTTATAACGTGTACCTTTGTTCAATTGAGGTCTACTGTGGTGTAAACAACAACAGACCTCAATCAAACAAAATATGACAACAGTAGATCTCAATCGAACAACGATGCACGTTCGAACAAAACGCAAAGATCAAATGAAATCCCAAATCAGACCTCAATCGAACAATACGAATCAGAGTTAATCGAAGCTTTTAAATCGAAGCGTTCGGTCTCAGTAGTCACTTCAGATGATTTTTTTTAGTTTTAATTGAATATTAATTGATTAATTTGTTTTAATTGGATAATTAGGGTGTTGAAAAAGAAATACCCTCATATTTAACGGAGATCTTAACGAAGTTAGTGGAGTGCATGAAAATGACTATATTTGGTAAACTATAATGACTGAAATGACAAAACAAAAAGTTTTTGAATTGAAATGACAAATTCAACAAAACGTTAAAGATGAAAATAACATTTTACTCAAAAGTTAATAAACCTAACAAGTTCTTCACATTTGTTTTCAGAAGATGACCTAACAATTTGGACCATAAACGAAACTTTCACAAATACTGTCCTTATATTGTTAACCCTAACATTCTCACCTCACCAGACTCGTCACCCTCTCCAAAATACCTATCGGCAACAGAAACTCACCACCACCGTCTCCGACCACCGTCACGTATACCCAAACCCTAGAAACCCTAAAACCGATTTCCACATCCCCAATTGCCATTACGAAAACACGAATCAAACATGGAACAACACACAATCCATTCACAAGAACCCCAACTCCCACTCAACCAACAATCACCACCACCGCGATTACCGACGGAAGAACCATCTTCAACCACCGATATCTCCCAAATTGTCACTTCAAACCCTTCAAAAATCCCAATTCGCCCACAGAAGATCCGAAAACTCTCATCACCCCCCGCTATCGACTCTGCAATCGAAGAAATCAAGCCCCAATCAACCATTGCAGAAGCCGATGCATCCAAATCCATCGTCGTTTCAACCACCACCACATCCGTCGTAACAAAAAACCGTCGTAAAAACCCTTCTCGATCAGCGGTGAATTTGCCGAAAGTGATTAAACCCTTATCCGCCCCCGGCGAGATCGCCGTCGCTCTCGACCACCTCCGATCCGTCGATCCTCTGCTTGCTAACTTAATCGATAATCACCGACCGCCGACATTTGATTCAAATCAACCACCGTTTTTAGCCCTAACTAAAAGCATTCTTTATCAACAGCTTGCATACAAAGCAGGTACATCGATATACAATCGTTTTGTGCACCTATGCGGTGGCGAAAACGACGTCGTTCCGGAGACTGTTCTTTCTTTAACTCCCCAACAGCTTAAGCAAATTGGGGTCTCTGGGCGTAAGGCTAGTTACCTTTATGATCTTGCTAATAAGTATAACAATGGGATATTGACAGATGATATGGTTGTAAAGATGGACGATAGGTCTCTTTTCACAATGCTTTCGATGGTTAAGGGGATTGGGTCATGGTCTGTGCACATGTTTATGATATTTTCACTGCATCGCCCGGATGTGTTGCCTGTTAGTGATTTGGGAGTTAGGAAAGGGGTGCAGTTGTTGTATATGTTGGATGAGTTGCCTAGGCCGTCGCAAATGGAGCAGCTTTGTGGGAAGTGGCGGCCTTATAGGTCGGTTGGGGCGTGGTATATGTGGCGGTTTGTGGAGGGTAAGGGCGCTTCAGTGACTGGAGGAGCTGCAGCTGGTTTGGCGAATGATGGGATTATGGGGCAGCAGCAGTTAGGGCAGTCTGAAGAGGCACAGCAACAGCAGCATCAGCAGCAACAACAGCTTCAGTTGCAGCTTTTGGAACCCATGAATAGCATTGGAAATCTCGGGTTGTTATTCTGATACTTTAATCCACTTACTGGTTATATATGCATATATTGTATGCGTATTTATGCTTGGGTGTTTATGCGATTGATGCATTATGGTGTTGGAGGTAATAGTTGTTAGTTAGACATATAGCAATTAGAAAATATATGTTTTTAGAGTAAGTATTCTTTTTGTTCGTCTGGAATCAAACACATACTTCATATTGTTTCTTAGTGGGAGGCTAGAAAGATGGCATACACTGCTTGCTTTAAACTGAAGTTGAATTCCCATTAGAGCTGACTCACGAATGCTTGTTAGAATTTTTAAGTCTTCTGCATATTTGTCATTAATTAAGTGAGATATCCAATCCACTTTTACTTGACATGACTGACTTGAAGATGAGGGAATAATATCATTGTTCTTGGATTTTATTTTCTGAATATACTTTGTTTTCTCTTGAAGTAGGTTTGAAACATCTATTAGACCATGTGTACTGGTTGTTTAGTTAAAATGTTCACCTAGGTGCCATGTAGACAAAAACCATTTCACTAAAGCCCCTTTAAATCAAGTGTAGTGGTTAACTAGTGTTTGGAGCCTTATGGATGCAATAGTGTAGACAAAGTTGTGTTTGGTTGGAGCCCTATTGAAGCAATATTGCAGGCAAAGTTGTGTTTGGAGCCCGTAAAGGCTTAACGCCTCATAGGTTTGGAGCCTCTTTTAACTATCATGTAGTGGTGTTTGGAGCCCTGTTTGTGTCCATGTCATCATTGTTAATGCCCCCTCCTTGTCCACTACATATGGTCTTAAGGGCTTAACGCCTCATAGGTTTGGAGCCCCCTTTAACTATCACGTAGTGGTGTTTGGAGCCCCACTTGTGTGCTACTGCGCATGTCATCATTATTAGCGCCTCCTCCTTGTCCACTACGCTCTGAAGCACCGAAGCGCCCCAAACAGGGGAGTACCCGTTTCAGGTACTTTTCGGGGACGGAAACGGCTCCGAAGCGTTTCGAGGGCGTACCAGTTTCGGGTGTGTTTCGGTGGTGTTTCGACTTAAATTTAGGGTTTCCCTTTTAAAAACCTTTAAACTCCCTTAAACTGCCATTGTTACCTCTCAGCACGAAGCGCCTTCTTCGAACAAAACGGCTCCTACTCTGAACTCTCCTTCTTTAATCGATCGATCAAAATTCTTCAATCGTCCACCTCCTACTCGCCTTATTCAATCGGCTTCTTCAATCGTATCATCATCGATCGATCGAAAAGTCGAAATTCTTCAATCGTCCACCGACCGGGAGTTTTTCCATTCAAATCGATTGTTTGCATCGAATTACTTCAATCGGCTTGAGACCGGGAGTTTGAAGTTTGAACGGCTTGATTGACAAATGGTATCATCCGGAGACTTCTTCAAATACAGTGAGTTTAATTTTTAAATATTATTATTTTTTTGAAGTTTGATGATATATTATTATCTGGAGACCGGGAGTTTGAAGTTTGATGATATATTATTATTTTTATATATTTTTTTTGCCGTACCTTAGCCGTACCCGTATCTAAAAAATTTTATATTTGCATTTCTCCGTACCCGTACCGTCCCCGTACCCACCTCCCATACCCATTCCGGTGCTACTTAGCCACTACGTATAGTCTTAGACTCTTAGTTGGCTGGTAGTTACCCTATATTTTGGTACATATGATGTTTAACCATGACATTTTGATTGCAAAACATGTAGGTTGTTTTCCCCGAGTCTGTTGACAGAGAACTTGTTACGAGTGAAATGGCTACAACTTGTTTTGTTCTTAATTAATGAAACAAACAACTTGTTGATTTCTACAATTGGAACAATTTTGTCATTATCTTGAAATGAAAAAAATAGAAAATTGTTTGATTTCTATTTGAGTTAATTCAATTGATCCGTGGCCTGAATATAATTCTAGAACTTTACTATTTGAAAATTTTGTATTACTCTTGAGATATTATTTTGTATTAATTTGTACAATGTAAGGGATAATTACTAATTAGCATAAAGTTTGTTCAGAACATTATTTACAGGTTATGAGTCTTTTTTGTTATTATTAGGATAATTATTAGCTTTATTAGTCACTGTAAATTTGTAATCAATCACATATTATGAATTAGTTCTCTTTCGTTTTAATGTTTCTTAATGTTCCGATCCCTCATCAAGTTAGTGACATAGAGTGGTATTATGGGTTAACTTAAAGAAGTTAACAAAATAGGAAACATGTTGGATTTATCTGGAAGTATAATTTTTTTAATACGTAGAACCCCATAAATTGATTTGTTCAAAAAAAGGGATATAGCACTGTAAGAGTAAGGGTTTTCTATTCATATTAGGAGCACTTGGATTTATTAGCACACTCGGATAACCCAACCCACTCAAAAGTACCTGTTTAATATGCTATATTAAATAGCACACCGGTTTCTAATTTGCCTCGCTATAACATCACGATTACATTTTAGTAGGGCGTTTATGGGAACATCTTATTCATCTTCATAAAGTTATAGAAACCGGTGCCTTCTTTTTGCAGAGCTTGCATTTGGGGGTGATGACAGGAGGACCACATCAACTAATTCAGGTGAAATAATATCCATTTGGGTTACAAAACACTTATGGAAATCATTGGCAGAAATGCAGATGAGTGTTCATTTTCAAATTGATTGTTGGTCTGCAATTCGGTATGTAAATCAATTCGTCACACGCAATAACAAACTTCTTTTCATGTACCTTAAATTTCAACTTTTTTCTTTTCTTGTAAAGTTTGTTTGCCAACAATCGATTACTGTTTATGCTAGAGTAGTGGCAAATTGGTAATGCTAGATACTTTTTAGCTTAGAGTGACAGGATCAATTATTATTTTTTCTTAGAACAGCTAACACGCCCTCTAATTTTACTTTTAAATCTACACATTTGTCTACCACAAGACTTGAATATTCAATCACTTAACTTTTAAATCTACACATTTGTCTACCACAAGACTTGAATATTCAATCACTTAAGAAGAATCGTCTTTCTAACTCACCTTAGTACCGTTACACTACAAGTCCTTTGGGTCGAATCAATATCATGTGATTAAATTAGTCCCTGGGACAAATCATGATCCTCCAAAATCCAAATCCAATGGGGTATAGGGCCTAAAGATGGTTCAAGTGCTCATAGGCCCAGAAAGCATAATTGACACTTAGAAATGGCCATTCGGCCTAATGTCGGAGTTTTGTATGTCTGAGTTTCACAAAGGGCTTGCAAAGTGTGAAAATATAGTGTCCACTAATCACTATGTCTGTCTGTCTCGTTGGTAGGGGAGACTTTTGGGTGGTAAAGTAGATTACAAATTGGCCCTTATGCTTTTATGCCTACAATTAATCCGAGCCTGACTCGAGTACCCTAGAACATTGGGGTATGCTTGGACCCATCTCGATGGTTTACGGTCTTCATGATGTAAGCTTGAGTTTGGTTTGATATAATGCAAGCTTGGTTATAATAACTCGAACATAAATAATGTTGTATTATTCCTACTCAAACTTGTTAAAATTTATTTGTAGATAGCGAACTTCAAATGTATAAATTATTGTTATCTACTTTAGGTATTGCTTCTAAAAGTTATTTTGACGATAATGGTTTTTAAAAACATATTTACTAAACTGATATTTGTAAATGCAAATCACAAGACATCTTAAAATAGGTTTTCTCCATTAAATAAAGATATAGAGGGTGGTATTTGTATTTTATAATTTCTTAAATGAGGATTTCAAATACTTTTGTTATGTTCCAAATTGATTTAAGAAAAGAGAAATTAACAAAAGTCACTAAAATACACACAACAAACTAATACTGTATTTACCGAATTTCATCATTCTATTGTAAGTTTTAGGGGTATTTTATTAGGAAAAAACATATCTTTTCTCGATGTCTTGAATTGAGGAGAGAATGAGTTCTCATCAGATTTTCATATAACGCTCAATTGACCACTGGAGAGTTGGTATTGTTTTCTATATTTTAAATAACACTTTTTTATACAACGTGGCCATGTGGGAGCTTCAATTTGAGCGACAAATATTAAAATAATATCTTAGCTCAATATGCACCATATTACAAGTAAACATTGTTAATATACACTTGTATAATAGAGCATTATGTGAAATTATATTTTTTAAGATTCTAGTTATAATATATACCTCAAATACAACAATCTCTTTATTCTTAAATGAGGAGTTAGAATTAGAATTTTTAAAGTTACAACAGGTTATCTATTTTATTATTAAATTATACTAGTTTATCATTTTATAAAACTTTTTGACATTTAAACAATTTCATTCATTATAAAATTGATTTACGTGCACACTTTTACAAACATTTTTCAGTTTAATATTGCCAAAATCTATAAAACTTTAATTTATTAATTTAAGTATTTTTTTCTCAAATCCTCAAAATTTATTCAAAATGGATTGCAAGAGGTTTTTTCTATAGTGGTTATAGTAAAAGGGATATATAATCGGAAAAAAATAAGAATGATTTTAGTCTTGACAATGGTCATTCTATTATTTTTAAAGTGGATGATATTTTAGTCATTGTATCAAATACGTATGATATTGTATCAAATACGTTTGGTCATTAATACATCAGGTCATTGTGTCAAATACCAGGTTATTGTGTTAAATATTTTTTTTATCATTATTATATTCATCATTGTTTTTTATTTTTAGATTATTTCGTGTTGTTTTTGTAATTTTTTATATATTAAATAAATTTGATTTTATCTTATCATTAAATTTCACAATTAGAAGTACATAATGTTATTTCGTTAATATGTTTTTCAAAACTCATAATCTTTAGGAAAACATAATGACAAGCATAAAAGCACAATAAAATATTTATTATTGTGTTTTATGTTATGTGTTATTTTGTCATTGTTTTTAATGTATTAAATTAATTAGTTGTTATTTTATAATCGTGTTTTACATACTAAAAGTATCCAACTATGTTATTTTATCATTACATTTTTTAGAATTAATCTGTTTAGAAAAACACAATAACAAATAATTTTATTTAGTAATAAAACCAACCATGTAATCAACTCTTAAAAAATAAAACCACATTTTATTAAATACATGTAATATTTTTTCTCTAAAATTATATTATTTAAAGGTAATCTTATCTTCAGGAAAAATAATATTCATAGTATATTTTTACAAAACTATTTTAAAAGTCTGACTATTGTTTAATAAAGTTTATATTTCAATGAGTTTGTTAAACCATTAAAAGTATATGTTAAACTTAAATTAATTTTCAAATATAAACAGCTACTTCCAGCGTTCCATTAAGACCTATTCGAGAATAATGTTGATCTAATCTTGAATTTCAACTTCAAGCTTTTTACTTCAAATTTTACTAACCAACATATCGAGGACGAATAAATGGTGAATCAAGCGGTGATCAGAGATAGAGATGGTGACGGTGACCAGAGAGGGTGACCGAGGGGGGAGAAAGAAGGATGGGTTGGGTTATAGATTATCATTCCTATTTAGTTTTTTTCAAGAAACCAATATTCTTTCAATTATTTTTTTATAATAAACAAAACTAGTTTAGGGACACTTTTGTTATTTTCACAATAAACTTAAATATACAAAATTTTATTTTGTGACTATTCCATGAAAAGAAGACGATATATTAATTCTATATGCATTAACAACTAATTTTTTTATATATAAAGAGGTAAAATGGTCATTTTTAAAAAACTAATGTCAAAACAAACATTTTTTCCATTATAAGGACAAAAAAAAGTGTGACGCTTAAATAAAACTTTGAGAACACAATACATAATTTCTGAAAGCTAGTATTAAGTGTGAAATTTAACTTATTTCAAGAATATGGTGAGAGCTGGCAACTTAAGACAATAAAACTATTGTATTAATGACAGCAATAAAAATTATTATTTGTTAAGAATTTTAATGGTCAAAAGTAAAATTATTATTGAGGCAAAAATTTTATAATGGGTTTGGAAGTTGGGGGAAGAATGATTGGAAAAGGCACCATATACCCATTTAAACAAATTCTTGATGATCAAAAGTGTGAATGATACCACACTATTGCTTTAACCCATGCTGCTACTGTCTAACGTACTCACGCATGCTCTTTTTGATGTGACCTCTACACGAACTTTTGTTATCGACACAAATAGACAATTAAGAAGTGTTGATTAACTCATCAAAATCAATGATTAAAGAAGAAACTAAAATGGGTTGATGTAAACTCTCTTAATAAAAATATACAAATTAGATTTTAATGATATAAAACATTATCTATTGACTGATAATAATTAATACTATTAATTTAATCTGTGACACACTATTAGCTTTTGTTTTTATTAGCAATAACAATCTCAGTCACAATAACCAATTAAGCGAAATCAGTTCCAAACCCATTATAAAATTTTTGATGGTATATACCACTGTAAAAGGCACCATATACCCGTTGAATTTGTATCGTATTTCACTCTCTTTCGCTTATGTGTTTTTTTTTGCACATTTCATTCACAATAACCAATGTAAGCGAAATCAAGTGCAAATCAAAATAAATATTTGATGGTTATGTTACGGAAGTTACTCTATGTTACATTAAGCAAGTTTACAGTGGTATATATAAAAATTTTCAATATTTTCTCTAATAGCTTTTGAAATTACCACTAATGAATCAATAACCGAGTGAGCCTTTAAATGACAGAATGTCAACTGTTCAAACTGATTTTTACCTATAATAACCAAAAGATGATCTCGACTATGGAAAGACTTAAATGTTTATTTTCTTTCACAATTTAACAAGTCTTTTCATATACGATTCAAATAAACAATACTACGAAAAGTAAAAGAACAAACGGGGAGATATCAACACTATATAAATGAAACGAATATCAGGGTTTCTATTTTTATACAACCATATTAAATTGAACACTTGGAAATTGTTCACCGCAATCTTGGTGTTTTGTGGACTAACTAAAATAATCCTACCGACTTTTCTCTATTTATTATTGAATATAATTTAATTATTGTAACCTATGTAAACCCCTTTAAATAATAAATTAGTATACTTTAGTTGATTGGGGGATTCATTATGTTACGTCCACATGGGTTCATGACTAAACAAAATGCCATAAATGGACAAGTCAAGATTTACCCCACTAATCAAGCCATTGATCTTTTGATTATAATTTACCAACCTTTTCTTAATTGCTTTTGATAGGATTCTAATAAAGCAGAAAATTTAATATATGATAAATTAACGGTTACTAGGTAATATTTTTTTAACGGCGTTTGAAATTGTCCACAATACCTGAGCGAGCCATCCTGATAGAATGTCAACCATCCATATTGATTTTGACACTCCAAGCTTACTCACCCGGAGAACACCATAAAAAAAAAAACATATCATTATCAAAAAACCTCCTTATGTTAGGTGTATCTGAGACCTTAAAAGGTATCAAACCTAATTAATTAGAGTTATTAGCTAGAAGTTAGAAGTCCTTGTAGTTGATGAAATTTATACTTTTATACAAATGTTTAGTTCAATAATTATGATTGTAAATGAAAATGGTAAAAGGCAAATGACTAAAAGTTTATCTTCAAGTTATCCGGTCCAATAGTTGTTTGGCTGAGTCTCACAGTTAACTAGAAATATTACTTATATCAAAACTGTTTTTATTTGAAAACACTAAGACACTTGATTAAGTTTAGTGGTTATTTTAAAAGAATCACATCTAACACAAGGACTTCAAATCATTTTAAGGGAACCACATCTAATTTTAAAGAAAAAAAACTCACTCTCTTCATAAAATATAGAAAATAAAACCAATAAAACTCATTCAGGCTCGTTCTTTTTATGTTTGATTCCTGCTACTACACATTCTAGCTTGTTTTATGACATCGTTTCCTGTTAAATGCATCTTGCATATTTGCATTCAATTGTAATATTTTTCTATTAATTAATTATTGTTAAACATATAGACTTCGCCTGCATGGTTCAAAGTTTTTACGTCTAACTTTTGTTCCGTTTTATTTATTATTATTTTTTTTTAATAGAGCTTTGTCGGTATTAGTGGTCACTGACGGTGGTGTGTCATTAATGCTGTTTGACATGGCTTTATGGCGCCTGCTGCAACGCAGCGGGCTTATACTAGTTCATGTTAGGGATCCGGGTGTAGATCGACACACAAACACAATCAAACGGCGAGAGAAAATAATAATAAAGATGAACACGCGAGATTTAACGTGGTTCGGTCGATGTGACCTACGTCCACGGGCTGCAACCAGGATACTATTTTATTGCTTTCTGCCTCACTCGTGAGGAATTACAAGTACAATGGCACAATATAATAGAGAAAATTAGGGTTTACAACTTAATCCCTAAGAAAACCCTAATGGGCTAAAATTAAATGAAAACGGGCCAAGTCTTTAATTTAATTAATCTGCTACTGAGTTGTCTTTTAACCCGAGCCCAAGTCAAGACTCCACAAACCCAACAATCTCCCACTTGGAGGCTTGATCATCTTCAAACTGCCTTCCGATGTGAATACTTGTAGCTCTTGTAATCTTCCTCGTCTTCCTGGTTGCAGCGGCCTTCTCATCAGTTAACCTGAAGGCCCGTTAAAGCTCCCCCGAGCTTCAATATATCAGTCACGGCTGTATCTGCCCCTGACCTGTTCTCCGTCCCTATCGGCTCCCACTGAAACAAACTGCCAGATCCTGGAACACCCTGAGAACAAACACTCTCCATATTCAGCAAGTAATCATCTGGAGAGATTTTATTAGATGGAATATTAGTTCTTTTAACCCACTGTCGTCTAGGAACTATGACTGAAGCACAACCTGTGCTCCCACTGCCACGAAATCCTTTAACTGTTTTTCTGAACTCTTCCATGCACATTCATTCTGAATCTTTCTTGTGACTCTAGGTTTCTTACTTGCAAAGCAAACCTTCTTCTGCTCACGAGATTCTGTGAACTGGACTTTGGTATTTTTCTGAACTGGAACATCACGTTTTTAGATGGTAAACTAACCATATACAATGAACCCATTTTCTTTCCACGAGCAATGACAAGATTCCCTTTAACAACTTTCCACTGCTTATTCCCGAACTTAACCTCATGTCCCTGTTCATCCAACTGACCGACAGAAATCAACTGTTTCTTCAAATCATGAATCACCCTGACATCTTTCAAAGTCCATGAACCAGCTGAAGTAACTAAATCCATGTCACCCATGCCCGTAACATCAAGAACATCATTGTTCGCCAGTCTTACCTTACCAAAATCGCCTTCTTTTAGATTCTGCAATGCTTCGCTGCTGTGGGTAGCATGAAACGAAGCTCCAGAATCCATGACCCAGGAATCCACACTGCTCTCCACGCTACAAATTAAAGCATCATCGTCTGAGTAGTCTGCTGCAGTGTTAACTTCTTTTTGATCATTCGGACACTGATTCCTGAAGTGTCCCACCTGTTTACAGTTCCAACAAGTCACATCATTTCGAGCCCTAGACTGACTCCTTTTCCTGTTCTTGCTCCCACTACCTCTGTTATTCTTTCTTCCTCTGCCAACATTCAATAGTTCATTTGATGTTTCACCTGAATTTCTTCGTCTGGTGTCTTCGCCCATAATAATATCCCGAACCCCATTTAAAGTGAACGTGCTGGTGGAACTAGTAATTGCTGTAATAGTACCAGCCCAGCTATCAGGCAATGATGATAACAGTAGTAGAGCCTGAACCTCATCCTCGAATTTGATGCCAACTGACCCAAGTCTTGACAAAATCGAGTTCAAGTTGTTGATGTGCACTAAAATTGAACTTCCCTCTTTCATCTTTGTATTAACTAGCTCTCGAATCAAGAAAACTTTATTTGCTGCCGAAGGCTTCTCATACATATTAGCTAACGCATCCATGATACCTTTTGCTGTAGTTTCCTTCAAAATGTTGAACGCAACATCCTTTGTCAGCGACAACCTAATAACCGCCTTGGCCTTTTTATCCAAAGTTTCCCATTCAGCTGGTTTCATATTTTGGTTTCTCACCCAAAACAGCATCCAAGTCTTTCTGAACAAGCAAATCCTCCATTTGCATTTTCCACCAACCAAAATCGTTTCCATTAAACTTCTCAATCTGAAGTTTTCCGCTCTCAGCCATTATCCCAGACCACAGATGCTTAACAGTCGAGTCGGAACTGAGTTTTGAAATACAGCACACAATCAAACTACCCAGTAAGTTCGATAGGAAACCCTAATTTGACAGAACAGAATGGCGACAGCAGAGTGGCGGCGGCGGCGGAACAGTGGTGGCAGCGGATGCCGATTCTTGAAAACCTATATCGATACTTCTCTCGCGATTCGTGTTTCTTGCGTTTGTAACGAGCCAAAGCTCTGATACCACTTGTTAGGGATCCGGGTGTAGATCGACACACAAACACAATCAAACGGCAAGAGAAAATAATAATAAAGATGAACACGCGAGATTTAACGTGGTTCGGTCGATGTGACCTACGTCCACGGGCTGCAACCATGATACTATTTTATTGCTTTCTGCCTCACTCGTGAGGAGTTACAAGTACAATGGCACAATATAAATAGAGAAAATTAGGGTTTACAACATAATCCTAAGAAAATCCTAATGGGCTAAAATTAAATGAAAACAAGCCAAGTCTTTAATTTAATTAATCTGCCACTGAGTTGTCTTTTAACCCGAACCCAAGTCAAAACTCCACAAACCCAATAGTCACACCAACTATCATATGTGTGACAGTTGATAGGAGTCAAAACTTTAAAACCTGTATTTAAAATTGTAATAAATCTAGTTTTGTCTGTTGTTTTAAATAAAAAATGAAATCGGCAAATCTAAGGTCTTAAACTCTACTGTACTATATATTATTCGGTTTTATCTTACTAAATTCAAACAATTTAGAAAAAAAAACACAAAATCAAGATGAACTTCATTTCATAAGATATTTTTTAAAGTTATCCCCAGCCTGGACACCTAATAAAAAAAAATTATAACCTTCGACTTAAAATATAATGTGTAACAATTTTAATAAATAGAAATTTACAAACTTTGCTGGAGGGAAAAAAAAATAAGAATACACAAAAAGACTTTGGAACAAGTTAAGTGAGCTCTATTGTTGACTTTATCGTTAGTAGCACGTATATTCATGCTTTACGAATCAAAACTTTCCAGATAAAGAAAGGTTATGTCTATTAATTATTAAAATAATCCTCACACGATGTTATTAAAAACTATACTTTATTTCTTTTCATATAATAGAAAATTTAAATAGATTTACAATAGAAAAAGAAGTTGTAATTACTTTTAATTTTTAATAAATAATGATGAACTAATTACAATAAGCAAAAACATGGTTGGTCAACGAGATTATGTCGGTGAAGTTGCTAGTACAGAGTAGCGATCAAATTCGTGTTTTTTCCCTTTTCAAATAATTCTTAGAAACTGCGGTCTAATAGAAGGTTGTTATCAAAAACTTATCTTCATGGGTGATAATCCTACGGTGTAAAACAATATTTAGTAAACCAGTCATATGATTTGTATATATTTATCCTGGTATTATATAAACATGGAAAATAAATTATTCTTCTAACATTCTTAAATCCTTACATATGATATAATACTTTATTCAGGGTTATCACTTATTAAAAGGAATTTTTTTAAATATTTGTGTTGAGTGCAAATGATTTACTTATAATGATTTATGGGTCTATAAGTCAAAGAAAGTTGAATTATGTAATTAAAGAAAATAGCTCACATTGGTAAGGTGCAATGAAGAGGTAGAACAGGATTACCACGTAAGTTGGTGTAAGGCATGATGTAGGGCCATGCTTTTACTGTCTTTGACGGTTACTAGGGTTTTTGTTAGGACCTAGAGGTTTACAGTGTAAGTAAGTTGTCTTTGGTACTAAAATAATAAGAATAACAAAATAATTACTGAATGTAGTGGAAAACAATAAAATCAACGAGTGGGAGCGATTTGAATACCTTCACTACAAATGTTCTTCGTCTTCTTGATTGCAATGCTTACAATTAAGCCATGGTTTGAACTCAAATAATGATTATGCATGCCACAACAAAATTGTACTATCCAATAATTAAAATAATGTGAGGGACGACTAGAACTTGTTAGATAAGTTTACTTTAGGCTAATAACAATTAAATTTTCATGTATGTAATAGTCGATGGAAATGAGTTAATTCTAAAATGGGGTAGGTTATCATACAAAAAAATGTTTATAACACCAATAGTTATTTAAAACTTATTATAATCGTCTTAACAGTGTTTTGATGATAGCCCAAGTATTAGTATTGTTAATTTAAGGTTTAGAAAGATTTTACCAAACTCACCTAAATTATCATCTTGGCGAATTGATTGACCAATTGATCAACAATGGGTTTGAATAGCCTAAAATTCTTCCACAAGTCTCTTGAAGCTACAAGTTAGACGTTAAATACATAAAACTAATATCGATGGTCTTGTGACAAACCAGGTTAATACAGGTTGAAAATTTGTGAATTCTAGACAAAAATTAATACTATATTATAACATATTTGAGCATAACTAAATTGTCTTTTTACATTAAACTTTATAATCTTCTTTTTTTAGGTTGATTACTTTAATTATCTTATATACAAATTTCAATTATTTGATTACGATTGTTAACTTTTAACTCAACTTTTCCATGATTTTTAGACGACTATCTTTTTCATATGTTACCATGATAAAAAAATACACCATAAAAAAATATTTTATTATCTGTAATTTTATTATGTTACTGCTATAGTGTCTTTAAATAAATGAAATTACATATGTTTCTTGGTGTTATGGGCCGAACCATTATAGTACGATAAATATGTATATTGATTAAATTGTAAAATTGGAAGCATATTAAACAATCCTAATAAGAAATTTGGACATAAGCTCATAAATTGAAAAAATACTAGAATAGATTTGCACATATATGATATTATGTGAAACTATATTTTAAGATGCAGTTGCCAATAAATTGTTCTATTAGCATCTGTTTTGATCAAAGTGAGCATAACAAACTATTATACATCCTACCATTTATAAAGAAAAAGTTTAAACTTTTTTTTTGAACTATCGTCAAATTGAGCTATACTATTCAAAATATTATATATGTGGTAATAATTACGCTATTCATGATTTTTGAATAATCACGACAACACACAACTATATGTACCATGGTCACCAATGTAAAACTAGTCCATCTGGTAAAGACATCGTCTCTTAGAATGAAGATCTTAAGTTCAGACTCAAACATAATATAAAATTATATAGAATGGTTTAAAAATAAAAGTAGAACATATTTATCGTTAAAATATATATATATATATATATATATATATATTAACGATAAATATGTTCTACTTTTATTTTTAAACCATCTATATAATTTTATATTATGTTTGGGTCTGAACTTAAGATCTTCATATATATATATATATATTATATATATATATATATATATATATATATATATATATATATATATTATATATATAATATATATATATATATATATATATATATATATATCCATGGTAAGTAATTAAATATCGACGATTAGACACTCACTAAAGTACACATGCACAACTTGGTGGTTTCATGAGCTTCACAATGAAATCACCTTTCAATGTTAACCACCATCATAAATGTGTATATCATCCGTAATTTGTTACCTCACTAAGGGGTTTAATATAACATTTTTAATAAGTTGATCAGTTTACGTTTAATATAGGATGCTAGTATGGTAATGATAAATACATATAACTTAGTTATGATAAATACAAATAACACATCAAAAATAAAAAATCACATAAGTATGGTAAAATAGTTATGATAAATACAAACAACACATCAAATAGGCAGACATCAGATAGACAGACAAATAATCATGCAAAGGTGATTGTAAAACCTAAGCTTCTAGTTCAAAAATTTAAATATGTATCATCCTCCTAATAGTTCCCAACCCTAACTGTACGTTTCCACGAACTCTTATACTCTTATACTTGACAATGTTCTTAGAGAGGTGCAGATCACTCAAGTGATGCCTAACCAATTCTTCCCAAATCAGTTTGGGTTTTCCTTTACTTCTCCTCATGTCCACAACGATAACCTCAACGTGGCAGACCTTTGTCTCCTCTTAACATGTCCAAACCATTTTAATTTTCCCGCTCTTTTTTTATCTACATACTAGCCACCCCTGATCTTTCTCCAAAACCCTCATCCTTTTATCTAGTCTAGCCTAACGCACCCACATATCCATCTCAACATTTTTATTTTTACGACCTCTACACATCCACCTCAACATCCAGACCTCTACACATCCACCTCAACATCCACATCAAGACTTGCTGTTAAACCATGATTTACAAAAAAACATGACATATTAGCCATCCTATATGCACAACAATAAAACAACATATTAAAAATATCCTGTAACAATGCATAACTTTATAGGACTCAAACGACCGTATTTTTCCTGTATGTACTAATTTAAACTCACAAGTATGTGTTAAAACTACCGACATTAACTAAACAAATTATTCTCAAAATCAATAACATAACGCTAGAATCCGACCCATACCTTCTTTTAAAAAATAAAAAATAAAAATTGAACACGTAACACATCATTATTACAAACGGTTGGGTTATACAAACACCCATTTTTATTATTGAGACACCCTCTTGTCCCTTTTGTCTTATCTCTTTCCTTGTATCTATATGTATGTATAGAAAAAAATAGATAAAAATAAATAAATAAGATGTACCTATAACAAACCCCATTACAAAAACGAGTATATTTAATGATAGCCCGTGTATATAAATGGGCATATAAATAAATTAAAAGGACATCTAGTCGACCAACCATTAGAGGACAAAATAAGGGAACTTCCAGGCCCTGGCACATCCCTGTCCTCAAAGAGTGAGAATCAGACAGGCTTAACAGTGCCCCCCCTGTGGACCATCATTTTCCCTTTAATCCCAAGCCCCACCTAATAAAATTATAAACCACACCCAAGGTTTGCATCACCTTCTTCCACATCTAAAATCACTAAACAAACCCCATTGTACAACTCCCTATGCACAATGTACACAACAATAGACAAACATTCACCTGTATTTGGTAATCTCAGCACAATAAGAAACAAACAAACGTAACTAGTAAAATCTAACTCTTAGGCGAGGTCTGAAAAGGGTTTGATAACGACGAACCTTCGTCTATGTGACTGCTCCTGTTGAGACCTCCGGTTCTAAAAACCATCCCTGGACATAAACATATAGTGATCACTATTAGCATCATATAGAAACATATAAACCAGTATCATCTTCCTCTAATCTTATGAACATAATGGGCAAAAATGAAGCAGCAATTGACACCTGCCTCACAAGTTTCTTACTTTTCACCTCCAAACCATACCCATCTTGTTTTCTAGTTCTTTCTTTATAGTTTATAGGTACTTTGGTCCTGATGGCCAACAGGAGACACTTGCTTCACACCATACCCCCTACCCCTACCCCTACCCCCACTCCCACCCTTACCCCCACCCCCACCCACAAACTGCTTTTATGTTCATGTATGCTGTCTGCAAATCCCTTCCTGGAAATCTGGATTTCATCTGTGTATGCATATTATAGAGCTGTTACAATCTACTACATCAATTATCAAGCAAAGTTTAAGGGTCCCATTTGAGAGCAAAATGTCATCTTTTTAGCAGTTCAAGATTTTCTTTACTCCAGTTTAGTGCATTCTATATATCCTTGTTCATCTACTATCAGATCAAGTTGTAAAAGATTAGAAGCAGCATATGATTCTGGTAGATTTGCAGTTGTTTGCAGCTTGAAAGAAATCTTTAACAGTTGTTCAGATAGATATAAAAGAAAGAGAGAGAGAGAGAGATCAGATGTCAAATATCAATCACAACAACCCACCTCAGTTTAATCGGGGATCATCTTCAATCTTCACTTATGCACCTGTGAATTCATCAAATGAAACCCTAGATCAGGTGCATCTGCATCAAAGAGAAACTTATCATGGTTTACAAGAACAAATCGGAGCACCAAGAGAAAGAATGGAATCAAACCCAGATCCAGATCCACCGCCACCGCCGCCCCAGCTGACGTCTTCACCGTCGAATAGTGGTGACGCTGCGGTGGTGGTCCGATATCGTGAATGCCAGAAGAACCATGCTGCAAGCATGGGGGCTTATGTGGTAGATGGGTGTGGTGAATTCATGGCTAATGGAGATGAAGGCACACCAGAAGGTTTAAAATGCGCCGCCTGTGAATGCCACCGGAGTTTCCACCGGCGAGAGGTTGAAGGTGAGACACAATCCACCACATGGATACCTGCAATACAAAACCCACCACCACGAGCTGCTGCTGCTGCTGCCACAATGCAGCCACCTTATCAGCAGCACCACCACAGGTACAATCATCAGATGCAACCAATCATGGTGGCGTTTGGTGGGAATAGTGTTGCACCGACGGAGTCATCAAGTGAAGATCTTGATATGTACCAGACACACGCCGGACAACAGCCGGTGAAGAAAAGATTCCGAACGAAGTTCACAGACGAACAGAAGGCAAAAATGCATGATTTTGCAGAAAAAATAGGGTGGAAGATTCAAAAGCAAGATGAACAAGAGATCCTACAGTTCTGCAATGAAGTTGGATTGAAAAGAAAAGTGTTCAAAGTATGGATGCATAACAGCAAACAAGCCTCCAAGAAGAAACAAGAGTAAGATTTAATTAAGTTTAACCAAATTTGACAACTTTCTACCGTTTCTTGACCCACTGATCTTAGGGTTTGAACGTGAGTCATATTATAATTTTCAAGATTTCAATTAAGATCAACAAGTAGCCCTCAGTTTGTGCTATTTTTACTCTAAAATCTTATGGATTATTAGTATCTTATAATTAAAAACACTCATCCCAATAGTTATAAATTTGATGTGCTTATTTACAGTCTAAATGCAGACATTAAACAGCAGTCAGAAGATTAATTTCCTCCATGAATTTAGTGATTTACAGTTTGACTACCTTATTTCTTCTTGTACTATATCTTCATAGAGCTATCACTGTGCACCCTTCAATTTTGGGACCATTAAAAACTTTCTTCTGCCCTAAAGGGTGGTACCCTACACAATAATGCATGTACCCTAGAATCCAAATCTCTCATAGATTTCCACCACACATAAAAACAGAAATGTATGCGTCATTCAAGAAATCTAAAAAAATTATATAATTTATGAGCTATAAAGGCAAATTTTTATAAATGCTGCACCAAAGATTGATGTTTTTTTGTACTAGTTCAGTGGTCTTAACGATCTGGACCGGTTTCAAAAACACACAACCGGATCGGATATGTGTTCGGTTACCGGTCCTAAAATCATTGCTCAAGATAGTTACTTCATTGGGTAGATCTACCAGTACAATTTGGGTATTTGATTTTTTAGTTGTATAGTAATTGTTACTACAAGACATGCTTAGCCATTTATTAAACTTAACAAAATAGATAGAACTTAAATTTTAGTGAGAAAAAAGGAATTGAAAAGTACTCCAAAAGGACTGCATTAGATTCATTGCCCAATAAGTGCATGGCATCAGATAGTGAGGTTATCTGCAACCAAAATTCCACCATAACATTAATAATATGTTAGTAATGATAATGACAACAAAAATAATATTAAAAAACTGAGAGAATCCAAAAGTATAATTAAATAACAAAGATTAAACCCTAAACCCTTTTATGGATCAATTAATTATTAAAGAAGAGGGGGACAACTACCACTAACACAACCTGCTAACATCCCCTTTGTACCCCGCATTCAACACAATTAGATGCTTACTAATGCAGCTTAAGATCAAACAGATACTATAAATAGAAATGAAATAGATTAGCTCAAAATTAGAACCTATAACTTAAGTTACCGGAGTGGGAAGATCCGATCCCAGTGATGTAATTAGATACATGTTAAGATGTTCACTGAACTTAAATGTTAATTAAGCAAGTGGACCGAAAACTTACAATCTATCAAAAGATTTAGAAAGTGCCAAATGCTGGTATGTGAATGCATTATAGAGATATTAATTTATTGTGGTCTTGTCATCTCAACAATGTGTCCTCCAACAAGAGTCTTAATATTTTGGCTCTTAATTTGCAAAGAAAATAATATAGAATGATCACAATCCCACACAGTAGTGATATAGAATTATATGAATTGCAAAAAGAGTGGTTGACAGTCAATAATGGTTTCTTCTAACTATATATATCTTACTAATTTACCAAGATCTAATGGACCTACTAAATCAATCTTTTTCCCTAAATCAACTTGAATATCTAGGAAGAGAAGCTTAAACCTAGCACTAGGGTTTCGCAAGTGAGCATGTCACTTCTTCCGTATGATGTCTATGTGCAAAGTACCACGTACAATACCTTTTGTTGCTAGTCTTCTTCTGAATTAGCCCTCAAATATTGATTATACGATCCACTTTCAGCTTGTAGTTCACACAATGACACATACTCTTGACCTAAAAAGGTTTAGTGACACTTATTAATGTGATGGAAGCATTGATTAACTATAGAAACCAAGTTACCTTTAAGAGCAGATAACACAAACTACACCAGCTCCTTTAGGTGGCAATAGAAATAAATCCCACCTTGGGATGTTAATACCATATGCATCTCGCTTCCAACAAAAATAATTTATTATATAACTTAAACTTTGTAAATCCAAATACCTAAAACAGTCTATTAACCACATCCTACTAGCAAAGAGTCAAAGAGAAAGAAACCTTAAGCCGAGTCGCCATAAGCATACATGTTGGATTCTCATGGCTTCCATGTATCCTATGCTTTTTCCTTGGCAAATTCATAGGTTCCCTTAACCTGCTCCTTCATTGAGTCCTTCGAGACCAAAGAATCGCCAACCTTGGCTTTAGGTGCATCATAAGTATTTCCTGCAGCATCTGCTGGTTTTTCTTTAGCAACCTCATAGCTAGGTCCTTAGCTTGCTCCTTTATCAAATCATTTTGAACTCCATAAGATTTATCAAGCTTAGCTTTAGCTACACCGTATGTATCAGAAGTTTGAGCTTTTCCTTGAGACATTGTTTCTTTAAAAGAGTCTTCAGCTTCACCAACCTTCTCTGAAGCCATGTCATAAGCATCAATTGTCTGATCAAGAGTCTTAGGCAGAGTTGTATCCATTTTGTGACTTATTTTGCTCATCCACCATCACTCCATCCATGGATGCTTTAATATCAGAACCTTCGTCTAGCATCATTCGTATTATCTGATCTGCTTTCTCAGATGCATACTCGAAAACATCAGATATCCCATCATTCACAGTTTCTTAACTTATGGCCACTGCTTTACCAGCACCTTCTTCGCTCGCAAAACCATATATGCATAATTACCTTTTTCTTCTGCTGTTTCTTCAGCACCACCAGTTAAAATTTAAAACCTTTTTTTATGTCTTCATGTCCTAGTTCAGATATGTATGCATATCCTTTACACTTTCATCGTCTTTAGCAGTCTCCTTTGCATCACTAGCCATGTCCATAGCTTGGCGTGTTGACCTGCCTTCTCAATGCCATCTCAAATCCAAGCTTCCAACCTCACCAGTCTCCTCCTAAACATACTTTGAAGATTCAGAAAGAAAATAGGCTTAATTACATGAGGGCCATATGTATGTGTGCATACATAGCAAATGCAAGTGCATATGTACATACGTGCCTAAAGATGTATATATGCATATCTATGGATATGTGTAACATGATTATCAGAAGCAGCAAAAATCAATGTAGATGTGCTCTTTATGCAGCCTCACCGGCCTTACTAACTGCACCGTTAGCACACTCCCTCACGTCATCCTGGTCGGACCCCTACATTGTTTCCAAACATAAGTTTGATATTAAATCCCTATATGCAATCTCAGGAAAATCAAAAGACTGCCAAAGTAGTGATATCAAATTGACCGAAAACAAAAGGTAATCTATTTATCTCTAAGAGCAGTAACCTATTCACAAACGTCTTTGATTTCTTTTTGTGCATTTGAAAGCAGTCTGGTTTTAACTACACTAGGTATTTCATTGATAAGATCACAAGAACCCTAAATTTGATTAGTGGACTAATCGAACAAGCACACAGAAAGCATCGAATCATGCGAACGACATACATTGGGTGCAATACATAAACGTCATGCCTGCTCTCTTTCTAACTCCTACTATATCAGCAAAGTACAAACTACGAAGTATTACATACAACATCATATGGTTCCCACCGTCCTCAATTTTATCAACAGTTCCCCAAAATTATCAAAGTTTTACATCATTAAAGTTATTCCGTGACAAGATAGCTGACTAATTAAAGCCCTAAAAGGAAATTTCAGAACATTGATGAACATAATGAAGAGTGTAAATTGGTAATTATAACCATTTAACATTCAAATTCCAACCTAAATTGACGTTTAATTTTCGAGATAACGTACTTGAAGGTTACCGTTAGAACTCCGGCCAACCGTCGCAATCACCGTTAATCATAACACCAGAAGAACCACCGATTTCCAGATTTTTACGTCAATTTCCGGCGAATACAAATTAAAACAGCAATTGATATATCGAAGTGAAAATTTGAGAAATCGAAAGTATTATGGAAGAGAGTGATTGTTAATATATGGAGTAAGTATGAGCGGTGAAAGTGGGTGCACCGACAACATTCGGCAACGTGGCGATTTCTGCAGCTTCTTCATATTTCGGGTAGAGATATCTTCCCGCCAGTCCGCCACGTTTCTCTCTCTCTCTCTCTCACAGTAAAATAGAAACAAGACGTCATAATCGTTGTAAGAAAACATCATCCTACCGGTAATATAAAATATACGTGTAGCCATAGCATTCATTCTTATAAAAAAAATTCGTTTTTTTCTCCTTTTAAATAAATTATTTTAACTACAAATAATATTATTTAAGTTATTTTTTAATTAAAAATAGTTTTTTAATAAATTAAGAAAAATATTTTTATTGATATTATTTCTAAAGAAACAAATTTTTATAAAATAATTTTTTTTAAAACATCAAACTTATTTAAAAATATGAAATATCTTAGATTTAGTGTTTTTAAAAAGTAAATTTTATAAACCAAAAATAATTAAAATAAGTTATAGTAAGGAAATTTATAAAAATGACAATTTTTTTAAACAAAATGTTTGATTTTTTTGAAAAAAAAACTTAAAAAGTTGATAAGTCGTTTTATTACTAATAGTTTTTACTCCTACATAATTTAAATCATATTTTTTCCTAAAATATCGTTTTGTAATTAAATAATTTTTTTTTATATTTAATATTTTATTTATTCAACTCGTGTAATACACTAGTTTATTAAACTAGTATTCAATAATCAAGTTATCTTAGGAAGTTACATTTTAGTATTTTACCATCAAATTCGTTATATGACAGGTCTAATCAAGGGATCTAGTAAGATATAGGTTGTTTAGTTGACTTTAATACAAGAGCATTCACACTAACTTTCTCATATTTATTTTTATTTTTATATTTATATTAAAACTATTATTTTTTATTATTTATTTTGATTAAATAATATTTTTAAATTTTTATCATTATATTTTTTCTCTTTTATTCACGACCACTAATAAAAAGATTAAAAAATTTATGGGGTTGCACCGTATTTCCCCAAATATGAAGAATCACGATACAATTCTCGTAAATTTTCTATCTTCGTATTTCCCCAAATATGAGGAATCACGATACAATTCTCGTAAATTTTCTATCTTCTTCACTCACAACCATTCTTTATAATATTGGGCACACACATTAAAATGAAGAATTTACTATAAATGCTCTTAATAGGTTAAAAGGCGAGTGAGAAAAAAGGTAAAAATGTGTTTTTTAAAGCGTCAAAAATGATTTTTCATCAACTCTAGAGAAATGTAGTTACATATAATTGAGGTTAATGTACACCCATATTTTATCGGATCTGTGTTCTATCGTGTGACGAATCAAAACTCGTTTCAAACCAAACTAAAATGAATATCATAGTTAAGTTTAAAGTTGTATGTTTAAATTTGTTAAAAATGTTAGTTTCTACTGATGTAGTTTCTAATTTCTATTGAATATGTTTGTACCGAGGTTTAGAGCTAGTAGTATATTCTGCATTGATTCGTAATAGTTCTAGTTTGACCCAGTAGTTTTATTAACACTTTTTGTTTCAAGTGGGTTTTCGACCAAGTCAAGATATCTATTGAAGGAATTTTACGAGTTTTGGGTTGTTAATTTCAAATATAAAAGCAAGACTTTATGCTTTGTTTGAAACACAATACCAATCCATAACAATTAGCCCTAGGTTGAATCATAATGACAATATCCCTTTTGTGTTATTAGATTTTCAAAAACTTTCACGTCTTCATAGATGCAATTTGACACGAGGTATCCTTATCAACACATTTCAAATTCACATCTTTAACCTTTAACGTGTCTATTACTCAATCGTCATGAATGCTAGACATAACATTCATGTTAGAAGAACTTCCACTAAAAGACCTCTTAAAGTTGTGATATATATGTATTATGCATGAAGTAACAATTACACTATTTTGATGTGTAAGTGTTTTATGTTAATATACATATTCATAAAAGATGTAATCTCACGAAAGTTTCATCTTATGAAATTTTATTATCACCTAAAGTGTTATTTCTAGTAAAGCATATTCGTGGAAATCATAAAATTGATAATTCCTTTTAAGAGATTGTATGAAACATTATATATTGTTACATATATGCCATGTAAACTTAATAATATCAGATACATCAAAACAAACTTTGAAATATCACACATAGTTATCACATAACCTAAAGTTCATATTTATACATTTTAACTTATTTTATTAAAAGTAATTTCTAACCAGACTCTTTTACATTCGTTTTTCTATTATTAAATTAACAAAGGATGAGCCATCTTCTTTATTGATTACAGTAGCTCGTGCATCTAAACGACTAAACTTGTATCGAAAACGTGTAATTCTATATCTTTTTGTCCAACAACGGATCCCCCGTTTCATTAAGTTTTGAAACTTCACCGGATGTTATGCTTTCAAACTTCTGATGATCGTTGCTTCTTCCAATTCAATTCTCTATTACTAGAATCACATGTGTACTTCAACCTTGTATGATTTTACAACAGTATTCTTGATGTATTGTTATAATCCATCACAACTTCCATTTGTATGTTGAGAAGCAGTTGGAGAAACAATTATTACAACCGGAGACTAGCCATTATGATGATGTGGAATTTCTAGTGATATTCAAGTCAACGACTAGAATAAGTATAAAATTAATGCTCCGTCAGAAAACCAAAATCCAAAAAATAAAAGTTGTGATTACTTACGGTTTTCGATGATCATATTTGAGGTTTATGACCAAGTTATTTGTATCTAGCAAGAAATCAAGTTGTTCATATGAGGTATAAGGATACTTCAATTTCCCAAATCACATAATTGTCTCCTTGTTTTATTTGATGACGTTCTCCACTATCAGGCCTTCCATATACTACTCAACGTTATACAACATCAAGTTCTTTTGGCTTCTTCAACTTTTTGACAAATCAGTGAGAAAATCTCATTTATCATCAATAATGCAGTTCTAAACTAAGAAAACCTAGATATCTAACATTTACATAAGATGATTAAATTAACATAATATAGAAACTAGAAAATAATACATATGATATTTTAAATTTGATGAACATTCAAAAGATTTAAAAATAAATATATGAAAAATTTCCTTCATTTTAATGTCACATACATTATTTACATGGGGTGATTTTCATTTTAAGCCGTTTTGGGCCTAACCTCTTGTGCAAGAAAAGCCCCAACAGTGAACCCTCTTAACCGACCAAATTCTCCTCCATTACATTACATTACATGTTCGTTAAACAATCTTCAACAGGGGTTTGTTAAAACCCTAAACTTGGAAAAGGGGTTTATGCTTCCACCACCAAATCTTCAACACAGAGCCTTTCATTTCAATCCATTCATCTGCAGATAAGTTCATACCATTGAAGCTTGAAGGTCCGTCAATGGCGGTTTCTAGGCTCGCATCGTTGGCTGCTATGGCTGCCGTTGCGGCCGCATCAACCCCCACTTACTCGTACGCCGATGGTCCGTCGTATCGGTTCAATCCGTTTGGTCAATCTCCGAATCCACCACAGTCGCCTCAACCGGAGTCGCAGCCTCCTAAGACGGAGCCTAAGCCTGAGGTTGAGGATTCTAAAGGTGGATTTGATCCTGAAGCTTTAGAAAGGGGGGCGAAAGCGCTTAGAGAAATCAATAGCTCTCCGTACTCCAAACAGGTGAATGTTATGAAAGTGTTTCTGTTGTTATTAGTTATTACTACTCAATTGGAGATATTGTTTATAGATTGATGCTTTGATTATACGCAGAGTTTAAGAAAGATATGTATTGGTTGGAAAAAAAGGATGCTTATGAGCAAATTTAGTTTATGGATAACATTTCCAGTTCTATGTGTATTATAACAAATTAACAATCAATCATGGTCTTGTTGGAATGCAAGTTTTGTGAATATGAAACTGGAGATTAATTGCTCCTTACAAAGAAAAGGAAGAATGGAAATTCTTGTTTGCATGATTTTGTTTCTGAAATGTTCATATGGACACAAGCTGTATGGTTGTAAATGTTTGCTTGTTGTAACAACGTGTTATGCAAATGTGATGGTTGTTTAGAGCAAATTTTGTTCATTCTTTTAGGTATTTGAGTTAATGAGGAAGCAGGAGCAAGTCCGTCTTACTGAATTGGCGGCAGAGAAGGCTCATCAGGAAGCTATTCAAGCTCAACTTGATATTGTGAGTAATATTTTCGATCAATTCTTCATCTCGATATTTGGAGCAAAAGTAATTTTGCCTTAAAAGTTAAAAGTGTCTCTGTTTTGTTGTATTTTAACATCTCATAGTAATGCTTTGTAATGCATATCTTCATATGCAGGAAAGACAACAAAAACTTGCTGAAGAGCAAAGGAATTTAGTACAACAACAATCACAAGCTAAGGCCCAATTATTGCGATATGAAGATGAATTGGCTAGGAAAAGGATGCAGGTTCAGTTAGTTACTTGTAGCGTATATCAATAAATGTGAAACCATATTCTGATTATTCTCATAAGTTTGATTTCTTTATCATCAATAATATTTGTAGACAGATCACGAGGCCCAAAGACAACACAATGCTGAGCTGGCAAGGATGCAAGAAGAGTCTTTAATACGAAAAGAACAAGCAAGACGAGCAACTGAAGAACAGATTCAAGCTCAACAAAGACAGACAGAGAAAGAAAGAGCTGAGATAGAACGTGAAACCATTAGAGTTAAAGCATTGGCTGAAGCTGAAGGCCGGGCCCATGAAGCAAAACTAACCGAGGACCATAACAGAAGGATGCTTATAGAACGAGTAAATGGTGAAAAGGAAAAATGGCTCGCTGCAATCAATACAACTTTTAGTCACATTGAAGGTAATAATTATCAAACAACAATTAACCGTACACTTATATCAATTTGTTAACTTCTTTTCTTTTCATAGGTGGTGTGAGGATGTTGTTGACGGATAGAAGCAAACTAGTAATGACTGTCGGTGGAGTTACTGCCTTAGCTGCAGGAGTTTATACAACCAGGTACTTCAACTTATATCTTATTAGGGTGGGTTTGGTTAGACAAAATGAAATGACAAAAGAATGGAACGATGATGTAATGGAATGGAATGATCCAACAAATTCCATTATCATGTTTGGTTAACATGACAATGGAAAGAGACATTCAAGTATGTTTTGATTTTGTGATCTTAATTCTTTGCCATTAATATTCAAATTATCATTAGAATTCAGACATGACATGCTTAGAAAATATCATATATATCTTATATGTTTATATTTCAATAAACAAATATCAGTTTATTTGCATATGAATTTTTTAAATGTTATATAAATCAAGACACATATATGATATACTTGTACTTATTATGCAATATAATAAAAAATTATTTGCAAAAGTAAAAAGCATTCATAAACAAATTAAAAATCCTCAAATTAATTATAATAAAAAAGTATGTATTTAGTTTATTTTGGGATATTGGAAAATATGTTAATTATTATAAATTATATTAAGATGTATTTTTTGAGGAATTACTATTACCATAACTTTTTAAAGGAAAAAAAATAAGATTAAAATGCTAAACTTTCATTCTATTCTTTTTAGGGATGTGAAAAAAAAACCCCAATGAGAATTCTTATTATGGAAGGAGTCATATTCCTTATGGAATGTTCCATTACATGATTTACAAACATGTTTTGTTTCTTCCTGGTGGAATGGTATATTCCATTCCGCCTTCCACTCACTATCTTAGTGCTTTACTTGCCATAGTTTGTGTAGCATATGACAATACGAGCAGCACATTATTGTTACATATTTGATTGTTACACTACACTGAATGATTCCAGGGAAGGTGCGAGAGTGATGTGGGGATATGTAAATCGGATTCTTGGACAACCATCATTGATTCGGGAATCTTCTATGCCGAAATTCCCTTGGTCAAGGATAATAACTCAAGGAACACAAAGAATCAGTAATTTGGGAAAATCAGCTTCTGAGGAAAATAAACATAAATTTGGGAATATCATACTTCATCCTTCTTTGCAGAGGAGAATAGAGCACATTGCTCGAGCCACTGCAAATACCAAGTCCCATCAGGCCCCATTTCGCAACATGCTCTTTTATGGGCCTCCTGGTACCGGCAAAACTTTGGTTGCTAGGGAAATAGCCCGAAAATCGGTATGCTTAAGAAATAAGTTTCAAGTATTTGGTTTGTCTAAAGTTAATACAGCAAAACCTTCTGGATATGTTATCCCTTTTTGTCAAATTCCATTCACTTATGATTATGTAGATTTATGTTGGTTTTATCTATACTGGTCAAATGGTTCGAAGTCGAACGTGCATTTATAGTGCATAAAACCTCATAAGTTATCTTATTCTATAAACTTAACTGTTATTGAGGTAATGTAATTTCATATTACTTGACTTTTACATATTTTAAAGAAGTTTAATACTTTGGACAAAAAAGCATCTTGAGTTTAACACAAGCTTGACCTAACCTGTATAAACTTACCCCCTTGACCCGTTGCTCAACCTGCTCGATAACCCATAGTCCCACCTCTAACCTTGATTATGCTTCTGATTAGTTATGTATGTAACATTCTCATATGTTTTAAGTTTGCTGATATGCTACGCATGATAGAAATTTTGCTCATATTAAGTACACGTGTTGTGCAGGGCTTAGATTATGCAATGATGACAGGTGGAGATGTTGCTCCACTAGGGGCACAAGCCGTTACTAAAATTCATGAAATATTTGATTGGTCTAAGAAGTCAAAGAGGGGTTTGCTTCTCTTTATTGATGAGGCTGATGCTTTTCTTTGCGAGTAAGTTATTAAAATTTAAAAGTGTTTCGGGTCAACCCTACTTGATTCAAAATACCAATTAACTTATTTGACCTGTTGACCGCCCCTCCCATTTTCCACCTCTAGTTGACAGTTGCAGTACATCTCTAATGCAGGCGTAATAGCACGCACATGAGTGAAGCCCAAAGAAGTGCATTGAATGCGTTACTCTTCAGAACCGGAGACCAGTCAAGAGATGTTGTTCTTGTTTTAGCCACCAATAGGCCCGGTGATCTCGACAGTGCTATAACTGACCGTATCGATGATGTCATTGAATTCCCACTTCCACAAGAGGAAGAACGGTTCAAACTATTAAAACTCTATTTGCACAAGTATCTTTACGAGGAAGACGATAGCAAAGAATCCAAATGGCGTTCGCTATTCACCAAGAAAACACAAAAAATAATGGTCAAAGATTTGTCTGATGATGTTATTCGGGAGGCTGCCAAAAAGACAGAAGGGTTTTCTGGCCGTGAGATCGCAAAACTTATTGCTGGTGTTCAAGCAGCTGTTTACGGCAGACCAGATTGTACTTTAGACTCCCAGCTGTTCATGGAGATTGTTGATTATAAGGTAGGTGAGCATCATCAAAGAATCGAGCTAGCAAATGCAGGTAGTCAGCTAGCTTAATCAAATTAAATTTTAACAAATGAAACTTGTTTTTTTGAGGCGAGTTCTTGTCCTTGGTTATTCGGTGTCTGATATTTGATTTTTGAACCATATAGATATAAATGTTTTAAAAAACAGACTGAAAGGAAATGCTTTTTGTAGGATTTTGAGGGTTGAGCATTAGATTTAGAGGCTTTGGCAGCTAGGGTTTATGTTTTTTCTATGCCTGTGTCCTTGTTATCATATAATTGGTCTTTAAACATTTATGGAATAAACATTGATTGTATCATGCATTAACATCCTCTAATGGTAGGGATAACCAAGAGTGTCCTTTAAACCAACCGAGTAATTCAAATCAAAGCAGGTTTGCTAGTTTGTCTGGTTTGAGATCTAACTGGTTTAGTTATGGCGTTTTGCTAGTGTAATGGTTTGGATCTGTTTGGAACTTGGAATTGATGGTGTAAATTAAATCGTAGTTTAACTCTATAAATGTATGTATATGTTCTTTTATTTTAAAATAAGTTGTTATGTATACGCATTATAATCATATCATGAATCATATTTATTATTTCAAAATTCTAATACGAAGTAGTGATATGAAAATCAGTTTGGACCTTCAAAACTGATTATCAAACTATCAAATTGGGTGAATAGTTGACCGTAAAGTTAAAGAGGTTTGATATATCAAGCATGATGATGTCTTGAGTGTTAAAAAAAAGAAGATTGTGTATATGAAGACTGAACCAAGAAGAAAACATGTTAGAGGGAAAAATATAGGCATATGTAATCTATTTTGACAACTAAAAGGTTGTTTGATAGCCTCTTAAAATTTTCATGATTCTTGCTACCTTTGAATCGTTCAGATGTAGATTGAGTTTGATTTATTTAAAATATATCTCTTAATGATTTATGAAGTCTTTTAATTAATAAGTTTTAAAAACATGTTAGATTGATTTAAAGACTATCATTTATCCAGTCAAATCTTTTAATGCTTAGCATAAGGTTGTGAAACAACCTCTAAATGAGACATTACTATAGTTTAGCGTGTAGATATCCATGAGAGTAAGATGATATCGTAATTTGTATTTGTGTTGGCCTTCTAGATGATCGTTACATTATCTTCAATCTAACATGATCGGACGTATGTCAACCCTTTAGTTTGGTACATGATTTTAATCACCACAAGCGAAAGTTTTGTACCAAACCAATACAACCTTATGGATATTTATAACTGGAAAGATGAATTTTGCAACAACAAAGGAGCATGGTCGGTGATAATCAGTGGATGTTAGTACTTCGGACATTCAGCTCAATATTATGGAATAATCTGGTCAGACAACAGAACGAGATTTGCACCTAAATTTCAAGCTTGTTTGATGAACCTATTATATTGACGCTAATCGTCAATAATTCAAATATTCAATATCATGATCATGCATTCGAATTAAGGTCCATTGAGTAAAATTTAGCCTAATCTGTAATTAGCTTTTCTAAACACGATCATTAGTTCATAAGCGAGTAATGAGTAGTTTATATTGATTAAAAGAAGTTCAACATTTCAGTCCACAAAGCTCAGAGACATTATTTTGAATGTGGAATTTGAGTTCAGTCTACTGCACAATTTTATTTCACTGGATGTTATTCTTGAATTTGACAGAATCCTTCAAACACAACAAATAATAAGTTAATACAGTTATAGTTTAACCTTAGTTGAACTCATGAATTGCACTATTAGTAGAATATAAGATAAAGAAATCGATTGAAAACTGGATAGAATACAACCTAGAGTATATCAATGTCTGTAATTAGGGAAAGGAACATAACCAGACTCTATGTGCCTAAGGTCTTCAAGAAGCACTTCATAGTGTTTCTTCACTTCCTCTGCAGACTTACCACTAACCGCCCTCGCAATCTTCTGCCACTTGTCAGGGGTGTCTTGATCATAAACAGCGAGTGCTGTTTCAAATAACTTGTTCTGCTTAGCGGTCCAAGAGTTGCTGGCACTATAAGAGATGGAGTTTGAAGGCATTTCAAATATCGAAAAAGTTTTCAAACTGTGTTTCTTGAATCCTCAAGGAGGATGGTTAATGGTTTGGAGGATGTTATTAGGGGCATTTAGCTCTTTATAGACATAGGACGGTGGTTGTTGTCTAGTAGGGCGAATAAATTTGCAATAGCGTAAAACTATAAGCGATTCATCATCATCGTCATCTTCTCATAATTTGTTAAATACTGTTCTATTTTGTCTTTTCTGTAAGGGTGTCGATTTATCGAATTCAAGTTTGTTTCTACTTGTGTTACAGAACCTGATTCTTTCATCTTTCATTGTTCCATTTTGGACCACATTTGCTTGATGAAAAGTAGGATATCAATATATTATCATTTATCAATGATCCTATTTATCTAACCCAACTTGACTTATGTCTTGGTGTGACACATCCAAGTTGTATGAGCATGACTTTTGCTATAGTGGATGCCATGCTGATCACATCCAATGGTTTGTATGTTTATAAAGTGTTGGATCTCACGCGACTATTATTTGTATTATGTGTTGCTGAGTCAAATTCTTGTCTGTATTTGTATATAAAGTTGTATAGATTACTTACAATAACTGCTATATTATGATTGTAGGTGGGACAACATATAATGATTGGAGAACATGATGACCTATGACCATGTGAAGACTTACCAACTCTTTTGGAGAACATCAAGTGAATGTTCCACCACCAATATGTTGGTAAATCCAAGCCTAACCTCTTTCAGTTGACTTGAAATGACTATTTCAAGTCTAAGTACTTTAGTCAAAGTCAAATATTAGATTGAAGGACAAAAACCACTCACCTTCGTCGATTGTTTCTCTATCAAATCTACATCCATTGGAGTTTTAGGCTCCAATACAAATATCAACGGATTGTGGATATTGTATAGTGGATTTGAGCAATTGGTGCCACAGAGATTGATAGGATGTTGTGGATTTGTGCATCTTAGCTTCCGATAACGGATCATGGACATTAGATTCACTGATTCGTTGCTTATATCCTTGGTGAACTTTCCTTGAGATCATCGCTCTAAATATGGCTCATGATCGAGTAGATGGTTCTTTTTCTTTCCTCCTTTCCTCAACTCTCGACCTAGCTAGTGGCAACATCTAGTCTAGGGATGATATTATTGTTGTTGTTGAGATACACCACTACCATTCAAGCACCACCATGAGCAACACGACTCAGTCATCACAATAGAAAATGTAATTTCATTGATTCTTAAACTCATACGTAGTCACTAAACGACCATCATCCTGCATTTGAGTTTCGACGCTATTACAAACCGTCCGACAGTACGTAGTTCAACCCTAAACATTCTAATTGATGCACACCAAACCAATGAAAACACCTGCTCGGTTTTACTAAACCAACCAGCCTGTTCGTGCAGTTTTCAAAACCAAGCAACTGATGGTTACAGACATACAACTCAAGTCCGCATTCTAAACACTTTCCCTCCTGAACAAGTCATTGAAAATAATCAATGCAACTTCAACAATTATTCACTTATCTTTTTCCTTTCAAAAGTTCGGACTAAAAACATACACATACAACTAAAAACATACACATACAACACTCTTGACTTCACACAATAAGAAATCAAAACTCATAAGATACCAACGTTTAACATTTTGAACATGCTCGCTGCCTTTCAAAATACCCTGTATCTACATTCTCTTCTGTATCGAAAGTTCGAAACCACCGACCTACGAATTGAAGAAGCTTCAAGCACCAGGTATGATCTATGGCTTCTTCACACAACTCATAGCTTCAATTTACCAAACTTATTATGTGAAGAAGTGTCAGATCTGTTACAACATCTGAAATTTTTGCTGTAATCGAAGGGTTTAGGGTTTTACTTTCGCCATTAACTTACATATAACCCTTATTCTTCCAGTTCACAGCTATTACGCACAAGAACACATCATAATCTGTTAAATATTGGATCTAAGGGGAATTAAACTAGCAAATGGCGACGGAATCATCGGAGGGAGAAGAAGAAACGAAGCTGATGGGGGGAAACCCTCAGCTGGTGGTGGATGGTGATCTCCGTGAGATGGCGAAGAACGCCGCTTGGAGTGTAAGCTCCTGTAAGCCTGGCAATGGCGTTTCATCTCTTCGAGATGACAATTATGAAACCTACTGGCAGTACGCAATTTCCCCCAATTTCTCGTGCTTTTGATGTGTGTGTGTGTGTGTGTGTTTGAATTTGTGTCTGATGTTTGAATGATTTTGGATTCAGATCAGATGGTGCGCAACCGCACCTTGTTAACATTCAATTTCAGAAGAAAGTTAAGCTTCAAGTAAGCCCTAGATGTTTGATTTTATCTTACCATCTGTATCGATTTCGGAAGTTAAATGATATATATTTCAGTTGTAGTTAGTAGGGTTTTAGTTTTGTGTTGGGGTTTTGTTGTTCTTTCAGTTGGTGGCACTTTATGTCGATTTTAATCTTGATGAGAGTTATACACCTAGTAAGATCTCAATTCGCGCTGGAGATGGTTTTCATAACTTAAAGGTATCCTTCTTGAAGTTCTGATCTTTGGCTTTTATTATTATTTATGATCTGTTAAGTAATCAATTATGCAATATAATCTGATTTGGATACAGCGTAATGCGGTTACTTATTTAATGGTTGTAGGAGATAAAAGTAGTAGAACTTGTCAAGCCAACCGGTTGGGTGTACATATCTTTATCTGGCAATGATCCTCGGTAAGCAATACTGTTCAACTTTTGTTTTGTATTCATGTTTTTTTTTTCGAATCAGTTTTTTCCTTTCAACGTGTTTTAATTCATCCTGTGAATGCTTGAAATGTAAGTTCATCTTCTTATTATCATACTATAATCTTATCACTCATCAGTCTTCTTTTTATTGCGTTTGATTCGTCACTTAAATGTTTGAATTGAAAGTTTATATTCATATTATCAAATTGCATTCTCATCAGTTGTAAACTTGTAATCTCTTTTTGATATGTCAGGAATTTTCTAGAATAGTATAAGGATCTTACAGAAAACTTACAAACTGTGTATGTTTTACACATTATATTCTCAAAATTTCATGTGATCCTTTTCTTTTGGCAGGGAAACTTTTGTAAATACATTCATGTTGCAAATTGGTATATTGTCAAATCATCTCAATGGGAGGGATACACATGTCCGCCAGATAAAAGTCTATGGACCACAACCGTACGTCATACTCTTTTTATTTAAAGTTTCTAGTGATTGTAATTTCGATCCATTTACTTGTATGAATGGGTCAATTCAAGTTATGTTTTATGTCTAAGGGATCAAAGGTAAAAATGAAAAAAAGCTTGAAAGTGAACGGGTTGAATGGGTCAATTCAAGTAGTTTTTTGTCACCTATGCAATAGGCCAATAAATCGATTTAACCACTAGCATAGCCTAGTGGCAAAGGTGTATGTCTCTCATTCTTAAGATGGTGGGTTCAAGTCTCACTTGAAGTATTCGAAGTAGATTTAATTTAGAGTAGGGTATGAGGAGATTTGGGTCGTTAAAAATAAAAAAACTAATCGATTTGACTAGAGCTCATTATGTTATCCACCTGACCTTATTTTGCCACCTTTAGAAGTTTCTAGATAGAATTGATTGATATCTAATGCAAAATATGCAATAATCTTGTTTTATTGGGTGTTGCAGGAACCCTGTACCACACCAACAATTTCAATTCACTTCAACCGAATTCATTACTTACTCGACTCTAAGATGAGGGACCTAAGAGTGTTGGATACAGTTTTGCCTGCCCAACTAAGTGTAGTGTTTATGGTCAATTGTGTCTCATTTTTCTTACTTGTTGGAAAAAAGAAATTGTATTCAATGTGTTTTTTATCACATTACGCATTGGGTCAGATGAGGTCCTGATTATCCAAATCAACAAAGTTTGAACCATTTTACATGTTTATTAGTATTTAACATTGTTCTAGCGTAGGGCTCATTCATCATGAAACGAGCTGATTTAAATACCTTTTTTACTTGTGGATAGACTTAGGGCCAACTTAAATCACACAGTAGGCTGGTTTTGGATGAGCAGTGTTGCTACTAATACCTGTCACCCGTTGCCTATCACCGCCACTACTAAATTAATCTTTTTTTCAAAGGGACCCGTATTGATGAAAACCCATTTCGTTCACAACCTATTTTACCAGTTTCAACTTGACTGCACATTTGGCCAGACTATTATGGTGAAATGTGTGCACGAATCAGTGCTAACTTCAAGAAACTGTTCATGGTTTTCAGCCCAAGTCACAAGTTGATGTTCTAAACAAATGGTTAATAACATCGATAAGTGGCAAAGAACCAGAAGTAGAACCAGGACCACATGACCTATAAAGCAAATCTTTTAAATCTATCTTAAGTTCGTAATGGTGGATTTTAGGTTAGCATCATGTATACAAGATGACGAAGTATACAATGTCCAACTTACACTTTATATGTGCACTTCCATTCAACAAAAAATGTATTCGTATATGCGCACTTTCATTCAACAAAAATGTATTCATGCACGGGAAATACAAGACAAACTTGTGAAGCAAGAAAAGATGTCGTCGCTTTTTTTTCGGCAACACATTATATGTATATCAAGTTCATGCAAAATAAGCTTTTCCGGCTTTCTCAGCCTCAAGCTTCCTAAGTGTTGATGAACTCAGTTTTTCCCCACTTGATTCTTCAGATACCAGATTCACAACTTCAATCTGCAAATTATTGTATTTAGGATATATGATTGCATGTTAAGAAAAATAGAAAATAAAGAGCGTTTAAAGGAAGACACGAGCCTTTAGTTGAGAGAGGCCTCTCTCTGCTCTCTTCTTGTTGACTGATTGTCCACCAGGTAACGTCTCCTTGCTGCCAAACAAGGGTCAGGTAACAGGTGAAAACAGTTCAAGTTTAAACGGTTTGGGTTGGACCGGGTCACCACAAACACTTGCTGTCCCTATCTTAATTATTTTTAAATAGTTAATATGTTTTAAAAGACAAAAAGTTCATTGTTACAATTCTAATATTAATATTCGGATAAAAGGATCAAGGAGATTGTATGCATTTAAAGTAGACTTGGGAACACTTGCAAAAGGTTTGACCCATTAGAGACAAAACACAACCAAATCAACCAAAATGGGTGCCTTTAAACCAACAAAAGAAATTAAGAGATGTGGCCATGTGGTCACATTATTGTGGAATTTATAGAACAATATTTACCTCAAAATTAAACAACATTTTTTACCCGCAAAGTGTTAACTCCATGAAGATCTAATAACTGGTTAACCTAAAATCGAGATAGATGTCCAGAGGAGCAAACCTGACAACAATGGCCTCAAGATTTTGGTCGACAATTGAAGGACCATAAGGATCTGTAATGGGTTCAACTTGTACTACCAGCCCAGGCTTGATGGACTGAAACAAGAGGAATTAGTAGGACATGTTCGACAGTGTATTAGTGCAGAAAAAAATAGAGTATATAAAACAGAAAAAGAAATGCAACAAACATAACATTTTGTACCTTAATGTAATCTTCGACAACTTTCATTCTCTCTTCAACAGGCATAATAAGATCTGCAAACTGCAAAAGTTGCCACATCAACATCACATTACATAAGTCACGGAAATTGACTCCAGAGCTAGAAACGTGTCATAATGAGCTTGGTCATAACAGAAATATGAAATAAATGGTTAACTGGAAATCAAACAGAATACCTTCAAGAAAAGACAGAAAACACTTGTGGAATGGAAATCTATGCAACTACACGAGTGTCCCTACGCCAGTTATAATTCTTAAAGGTGCACTTGAAATAATATAGACTATAAAGATAAAATAATCACTAAACTTTCATTGTTTTTTCAGTCGCATAAATCAGATGTCAAGTAGATAGATCTTGAAACCACATCAATGACAAGTTCTCTACCCAATTATCATCCATATTACATAAATCAGCAACAGTTGAGCCAATGCGAACCTCCATCACATAGATATTCCCCTAGTTCTCTAGCCCCAGGTATTTCATATAATTTAGATAAATTGTCTAAAATTAGACAGGAACAGAGTAGTTTATAGGATTGTGGACCACAGTTCTGTGAGCATATCAGTTAGCAACACCCTGATACGTTGCTAAAATCTGATTTATCTCATGAAACTGTTGGCAACAATGTGTTTATTGGTCACTAGTATCAGAGGTAGTGAAACATCGCACCACAGACCAAAATTTTGTCATCACAAAAGGGTTGGTATGAGTTTGAAGAATGGGAGGGTATTCACGTCCAATAAATGGTAATGTCGCTTTTAAATATACGCCATTTCATGATGGTTCATTAAAAAATACAACTCTTTGAACCATCGGAATTGACCACCTTAGAATAGACACCGGTTCATTGGTTGTCGCTAGGAAGCAATGAGCCAACCGTCAGTCCTTACAAAAATGATAGGAGTCAACCCTTTCGAGCAAATCCTACAGTTACCGAAGAAAATATAATGACAGTTCTCAAGTTCCTATGAGGGACAAAAAATTACCATCAAAATCCCTTTTCTATGTGCCTAAGACTCAACCCAAGAATACACATTTATTTGTCATATACTCATATTTGATTATATTCCCAAGATACACTCAAAGAGGAGGTGGTAACCAGAAATTTGTTTGTCCAAACCTGTTTCTTGGAAAGCATAGGTCCATCACAAACGCCAACTACAATCCGATCCCTGGCCAACTCTGCAGCTGCCTGTAATTAACAATCAAATCCTCCACAACTCAGAGAAAATAACCAAAAACTCATCCATGTCTGTTAAGCATGTGACATGAAATAGTCAAATACAGATTGATGACAAAAACCTTCAGGAAGAGACGATGACCATCATGTAAGCGATCAAAGGTGCCACCTAGAACAACAGCTCCGTAGGAATTCGGTGGAGAAATAGTTGATAAATTAGATGCAAGCTCTGGATTTGGGTCCTCCACAATTGTCATTCTATCCCAGCTGTTAGATATCTGGTTTCTGCTCTTTCAAATTGAATATTTGCAATGCATTGTACTATTGTCTCTTGCAACTGTGGAGTCAAATTCGTCATATAAGCTTGAAAATTAGTATCCAATAATAGAAGGCCTCAACATTTCGATCACTCAGCTCAGATAACATAAGAAAAACTACACAACAAGGCAGTTTAAAAACATTAATTATACTTACTGGAGGTCATACATCGAAAGCAAAATCCATATCTATTTTGCATTTTGCGTGAACGAAACAAACTGAAATAAAGCAAAATCAAATTGAACGATTCACAAACCATAAGAGTGCCAACAATCACCTATATCTTTCTGTGAACCGATTCTGATGAAGAAGAACCCAAAGCGATTTCAGTAACGTAAGTCGATAAGTACGGCTTTGGTGAATCGAAGTTTTTCCAGAATCTTCGGTGTAAATTAGGCGATGATGATGGTAGGTAGGGTTTAGAAGGAAATACCGAACAAAGGGTTAGATGGTGAAGAACGCTCACCGATAAAAAGACAGAATCCAAAAACAGCGACACAAAGACGCTAGAATTGTTTCATCATGAAAATAGCGATTTTGGTGGGGTAGAATTTATGAGTTTTGGTCTTATTTCATATTTGTTGATTTATGTACTTTTTTACATTAATTCTCCTTGGATACACAATTTGATTTGACACCGTAAACATATTATATAAATAAACCACAAAAATAGGTTTTTATTTTTATTTCTTGAGTGTGTTGTATCGTAGAATAATGTATGAGTCGTGTGAACAATTGTAACGACTGAGTACTACCAAAATTTACATGAATCTTATCATAAAAAATAAGTGAGAACAAACTTTATGATATAAGCAGCGGACACTTACACTAAATCTCTTGGAGATTAATTTTTCTATCCAAGATAAGAGCATTCACTACTCTTACAACACCTGACATAGTTGAAAAAGGTTAAACAAACGGTAGTTTACTCTACAATAAATGATAATTACTTTGAATTTAACCCATGATAATCATTTGGTAGGTTTGAATTAAATGCTTTATTTAGTGTACCTACTTGATGTAAACTCTCGTTTACTATTTTGGTCAGATGGTATAAACTCCTAGATGTCATGTATGTAAACTAGGACTTGCTTTGTTTTATATTTTTTATAACAGTGATTCACACTCATCTACTCCATTATTAAACTAAACAATTCAAGCTAAATTGTGATCCTCAAAACTTAAACCCACAACTTTAGTTGAGGTGAGAGCACCATCTTTTATGTTTTATATGAATCTAACAAAAACATGCTACATTACCAAAATCTCCAATGTTTTCGACAGTACACTTTTTAACGTTGCAGGAAAAAAAAAGTGCACCAAGTGTATTTTTAGTTCTTAAAAATTTAAAATTATATATTACCCTACATATTTTTATGCTAGATTTAAAAGATTATATATTACCCTACATATTTTTATGCTAGATTTAAAGGATACATACTGGTAGCTTATAAAGTAGCTAATGCAATATGTTAATAACGATCATCTTTATATAAATTATATCATGTAGTTCTTACAAAAGAAGTGATTTTTTAAGACAATAGAAATAGATCAAATTGACTGAAACACTTTAAAATCAGAAAATGTTTGGTTATTTTATATTCTGCATGATATTCAATGTGTGCGTCTGTTGTTTGCTTCCATTGCATGCCAACAATGGGAAGGATTTGAGGAACGATTTAGCATCCACTAAGATACAAAACAAGACCATCCATGGGGCAAAACTGTTACCTAACTACAGTTTTTGAACCGACTCAGGTAACGAACTATAAGATGCAACCATAAACAACAGTCCTGCTGTAAAGATTGTACTTTATGCATGGTTAGTTGTAGTTTTGTTACACAGAATACCATGTATAAAACATATCTTGACTGAATGTAAAAAATCAAGAAGCCATTTTCTGGCTTTCAATGCATGTCTTACAATTGCATGACTTTGGCAGTTAAACAATCTTTCAAGAAACTTTGAATTAGAGATCGGTATGTATCTGGGAATGTTCTATAATGATCTACATGCGGGGTCAACTTAAAGTTAAATGTCGTTACTTGTCTTCCAAGTTTCTTCTGGTGTTCTGCAAATGATTCTATTTTTTGAAATGGAATAACCTTATCAGCTGTACTGTAGAGGTAGATCTGAGGACAAGAAGGCTGGTTTTCTGAGAGAGTGGTGGTTACTTTGGTCAATCTCCTGCAACATAGAACATTGAAATAGTATTAATATAACTACATTTGATTCTATGAAGTAGCAGTAAGTGTTGCCAGCTTTAGGGAATGAGTAGATTGTTGTATGCAGTGTAAACAGTATGCACGAAAAGGTCGTGTGAACGGTATGCGTGAACAATAACTTCTTTCTTTCAATCGATCCAGAACCAACCACTCTGATACAAATTTGATAAGAACCAAATTGGAATTTTATCAACAAAACACGAAAACAAATGAACCAAATTGGAAATTTATCAACAAAACACGAAAACAAATGAAATGCGAGACAGTTCCTAGTTCCTACTATTCAAGATGTAGGCTCTCCCAAAAGTCCGAAGACTTGATATTTCTTTGTCCCCTAGTTTCTATTTATAATTATTCCCTCGCTTGTTTAGCTAGAAAACTAATAAAAGGATATCAACTCCCAGAAGTTAACTAATAATTACCCCCTTGTTATTAATCTTTGTAGTCAAAACTCAAAAGCACTCAAGGGCGCGCCTAATAGGTCAAGCGAAGTGATGCCACTGCACCTCAAGTAGACGCAGGGTGTGATTTTACTAAAGGCACAACCGACGCGTGCGCAGGGGCAGACGGGAGTTTTTTTTGTTGTAAGCTATAACCATTGGACTTCAACTATTTAACGCTAAAGACCATAAGCAGCGCCAGCAACCTACCTATCTTGCTGACTGTTACACCTCTCACTTCCTCTTGCCAACATGTAATTCATAGTTTTGGATGAAAGGGCATGAATTGAGTGGACTAATCTAACATTCTTACCTCACATTTGATCTTTTCTCTTTAACTTAGTCTTCCCATGTGAAAATTTGAAGATTAATTAGAAAGCCCATGACTTTGCAAGCCTACAATGAATGTTATTAATTTATCGAGAATTGTTATTTTGCTAATTCTAGTAGGTTTTCTTATTATATTTGTGGAATGGTTTAATTTTTATAATTTCTATATATATCATATATATTTCTGTTTTTCCTATTATTGTGCTTTTTTCTGTCTTGGGTGTGCGTTTCTTTTGCACCTTATGCATAGTGACAAGCGAGTCCTTTGCAGTTTGCACCTTAAGTGTGCCTTGCCAATTTAACTACTATGTTAAAAATATAATTAAAACAATACTTAACCCCTTATTAATTCTGGTAATTACCCGGACACACTAAATATTAATAAAAACAATGTTTCAACTTACACAAAACACCTCTTTTCAACCTGAGAAAGAAAAAGTCAAATGGAACAAAAATAAACCCAATTTTATTTTTAATGCAAAAAACCTTGTAAATCACATTTTTTAGAAAACTAGATTTTTTGGAAATAATATAACTTTTACAATCATAACTGACATTTGACACACTAAATATTTATAAAACAATGTTTCAACTCACACAAAACACTTGTTTCCAGCCTGAACCCGTTTTAAGCCGTTACACAACCTGCCCATGCAGCCCAAGTGCCCATTTTGCTAACTCTATAGTCTAGAGGGAGAGAATAGATTGCTCTATGTTTAGAAACTACAAAAACATGTACTTACTTCTTTATATCTGGGAGTTCAAGAAGATACGAGAAGACCTTCTCAAATAATGTCAAAAGTAAGACCTCAATGAACAAAGGCTCCTTCCCATCTACATTCACATTTGTTGCTCCATTTTGTACTTCCCCAGCCTCAGATGAAGAATTAACAGCAGAGCTTTGCTTTTTAAGCATCGCTGTAGTGAATCCAGCAGCCCATACCTGCAAAAAGAAACAAACCATACAGAATTAACCAACCCTGTAATTTCATTTTTTCTTAATAAAACCAAGAATTACATTATGATTTAGCTACAAAGTGTCTACAACGATTTTGAAGATTAATAATCCTAAAACATATATGAAACAGCAATGCATAAGTGATTTATAAGTGAACTCTCTTGATCCTCATCGTCCAACCATATAATAAGTTAATAACTAATAAACAATGATTATGTGGTAAGCTTAATTACCTGCAAATGTATCACAGATATCATAATTCATTATTCACCATTAGCATGCATTACATAAATTATCAGTCTCATATCTAATGCAAAGTATAATCTTGTCTGTTGATTTATTTGAATCTTAGTTTTAAAAAAGCACGAGACACTCAAACGCGTATAGGTCCCAAAAGCCGAGGCACGAGCTTCACTCACGTAAGACATTACTCTATATACAATCATATAAGCTTTATGTACAATCAAAAGCTACATCTCTTTTACACATCAACCTTCTTTATCAAGTAAACAATTCATAATCACTTCAACCTTAGTATTGCATGCATAGCATTTTGCAAATTAAACCAATTTCAACAATCAAAATCAAACAACAAAACAAGATAAAACCTTAGGATCAAGCTCAGGATCCCCTCCTGAATCACATACACACCCTTTAATCCTCTCAAGCAGCTCCTCTCTCCCCTGCAATAAGTTCAAAATAGAACCATAGCTGCAACCACAAGTTATCAGTAACCAAACCACAAAACTGAATCAAAACTGTTACAGAATCCAATGAATCAACCTACGCAAGCCAACCAGTATTACTGAAAGTATGAAAGATCAAAAACCGCTCTCTCCCATCATTCTCCTTCTTCTCCAACCACAACACAAGTTCATTAGTCAAATCAGTAATTCTCGCCTCCAATCTCCTCCCCAAATCAAACCCTAGAACATCGTTAACCGAAGCAGCAAACGTAACTGCATTCATACCAAACATGTTATACATCTCAGCATACCTCCTCAAGTGCTTCTGTTTGGACCCTAACCACCCTAACACCACCACCGTCACCACCGGTCGCTTATCTTCAACAACAAACCCTAAGTCTCCATTATTCACCCCATCGAGAGCAAACTTCCATTCAAACGACTTATCGTTGTGTCCCGATAGAATTCGAGCAAAACGATTGATGGATATCGGGGTATTGACACTGGAATGTGATGATGACGATGATGGAGTGAAGATAGTGGGGTTTGAATTGGGGAAATTGATTCGAGGGGGGGGATTAGGGTTTGAGAATGAGAGGGTGGTGAGTGGGGTGCGGTGACGAACATGTAGGTGCGATTGATGTGGGGTGAGATTGAGGGGGTGGTGTTTGGAGTGAAGGAATGTAGTGAGGAAGTGACGATTGGTGGATTTCATGAGTGATCTGCTGATTGAAGCTTCCATGGTGGAAATTGGGATTTAGGGTTAGGATGAATTGGGGTTGAAGATGATGGTAAAGAGCTCAACGGTGATGGGATCAACGATGGAAGCCGGCGATATTGGTTGTAGTCATCAAGAATTTCGAATGCTACAACAGGAAGATCCAGTGATAGTCAAACACCAGATATATTCTTCAAATAATAATAGGTTCGAAACTTAAAAGCTTTAATGATCATGTTTTGGGTAAAGGACATATGAGTACACGGGGACTGTTGGTAATGAGTAATGGGTGCTTGAGGGAGACGAACATGAGAATAATTTTTTTTTTTTAACGACAAAGATAACTTACTTATACTTTTAAACTATTTCAAATTATATCATTGTTTGGGTTTGAGTCTAATACCTCCTATATAAGAGACAAAGACTCTATCAAATGAGCTAGTCTTACATTGACGAACACAAGAACAAGTATGAGCCATAGTTTTATCATAAAACCATACCATACTGACCAGCCATTACCATCCGAAATGTATACTCTATGGTGTATGTACTTCCACTTGAATGGAATTTGGTTTTCCTTTCAAGGTTTGTCATTGAAGGAAAAATGAACAATCAGACAAAAAGAAAAAATAAAATGCATATAATCAACCAATTGTTGTGTTTTCTTTCTAATGATTGATTTTTATGATTCGATTCCTATTATAACCAACCAATTAAATGTGTTTTCTTTGTATCGATTACGAGTAGCAATTTACTATTAACTAGGATTAAGCTCCCCGCGTTGCAGCGGGAGCGGAAAACCGTGTCATTTAGCACCATGGCACACCATCGTCATGAACACCAACACCTAAAAACTCGTATTAAAAAATACATAAAAAACGAAAAACAATAAAACCGAACGAAAAGTATACATAAAAATGTATTACCACATATGAGAAACATAAAACATAATAAACAATAAGTAAGGGGCTGTTTGATTACCGCTGACTCAGTAAGATCTGACTGAGTCAGAAGCTGACCCAGTTAGAAGTTCTGACTGAGTCTGCATCTGACTGAAACTTGGCTGTTTGATTCTGCATCTGACTAACTCTGTTGAATGATAGAAATAACCATATTGCCCCGAAGTTCTGACGAGTTTGTATTTAACTGGTGTTGTATAGTTAATAAAAATAACCAAATTTTTAAAAAGAACATAATTTATCGGATCTTTTTAATTACCAGATATGTTTTGTTTAGCAATTTGGTCACGTCAACATCTTCATATATCACCTTCATCATTGCCCCTCAATCACTTCCTTTTTAATTACTCTAGCAATCTTCCTCACAAGATCACATCAAACCCATTTACAACCCCCAACATCTCCACCCAAATATCCATTTCCATCTCAAGATCACATCAATGATCAAACCCCTTTACAACCCCCAACATCTCCACCCAAATCTCTATTTCCATCTCAAGATCATCGATCTATGGCTAGTGGCGGTGGTTACAGTGACCCCAGCCAGAAGATCGACTATGGCGGAGGGCGCCGGTGAAGGGAGTCACGGCGGAGGGATGGTCCAGTCGCGGCGGAGGGGTCACGCGGAGGGAGTCGCGGCGGAGGGACTTCAGAGAAGAGGGGGCGGTGCGCTGGTGTTGTGGTTTCGGTCAGGGAACCCGAATTTAGGGTCTCTGTTAGATCTAGCGACCAGGTCAGTCGATGCTTTCCGCGCAAATCAAACGCGCTGACCGGCAGACCTAGTCAGCCAGTCAGCGGTCAGCCGTGGTCAGCTCATATCAAACACCCCCTAAGTCGATCTATAACCAACGCGCTGCAACGGGGCCATTAAATGAAGAGAAAATAAGTGTAAAAACGTTGAATCATACATGCACACTGCGGCGTGAAAACTAAAAAAATTTACACCGAAACGTAAATTGAAAAAAAAAATGTAAAATCTGAAAGAATATGAGACCAAAGTTGAAAATAAAAAAAAATGTTAGGCTAAATCGTAAAGATGTAAAAATAGTGGATTAAAATGTAAAAGTCAAAAAGTAAAAATAAAAATAAAAAAAGTGGTACAACCAACTAAAGCATATAATACAACTTATAATACACACTAAAATTGGTAATTAGTATATATGTAATTTATCAACATTGTAATTCAATAAACTTTTCATTATTCACACAGATGCGACGCATAATCAATAAAACATCTATAAGACAAATAAAATTTTCATACTAAGAGCATCATCAATATAAAACTCAAAAAACATCTAAAAACATGTTTAATCAATTATCACATCAGAAAAATATTATTTTTTGAAATATCTAAAAACGTTCCCAATAAAAAAACTCAAAAACATCTAAAATATTACCACATCATCACTTTTTATAATTTAATATACATACAATATGTTTTTTTTATTAATTTCTAACCTCTGGCCCCACCATCTGCAAAAATCTTGACACACCAACTGTTTTTACAAGTTCATGGAGATGAACTTTTCACTAAAAAACAACTCTCTACAACGGGGATAAAGGAAAAAACATCCACGTGGATGTGAAAAAACCCCTGGAAAAAACCCCAAGAATTTGCTATTGGGGATGGTCTAACTAAACAACCCGAAGGGCTTTGCTTTCGTTTTACTTATAATTATGCAAAAAAAAAAAATCATGCTAACAATGCATCGTGGTAATTAAATTTCAAGCATTATCAATTGATGATGTTGATCTAAGGTATTTCCAATAAAGCATCTAAAAGACAACAATAATTTCTTTTTACATTGATCGTACAGTACAATGCAACCCTCCAAGGGCTTTGCTTTCGATATATTTGTAAGTTATGTCATTGTTTTATTTAACTGTCATTCTTTCATTTAAATTCTAACAAACAAAGTGGTAAAAGCTCTTAAATGCTTAATTAATGTGGTTAAAATAGAAAATGAGTTACACTAGTTTTCTTTACCTGTGCGCGTTGCGACGACGACTTACATGACGTGATAAAATGAAAAATACAGTCGAGCTGCGTCGATTCCGAACAAAATATATATTGGGATGTCGAGTAACTCGAATATATACCATCGAATGAAAACGTATTATATTTGACGCGACTCCAAATAAAATTCACGTTGAATTATAGCCCTATTCAAAGCGCATATAAAAACAAAACACGTGTGGCAATGTCGTGTGTGACGTGATAAAGTAAAGACTACAATTGTCCGATCTCATTACAAACTAAATATATGTCGAAACAGAAAGTAACTCGAATATATAACATCATATGAAAACATATTATATTTGACCCGACTTTTTTTCCATAAAATTTACATCAAAACGTAAACAAACTCAAACGTACTTAAAAATTGGCACATAAATGTTTTAATTTGACCTTGCTCGTTTCCAAATAAAATTTAGATTAAAAATATATAGACAAACTCGAATTTATATTGGCTTACAACGTCTTACGCGTGAAAGTATATACCTTAAAGCTAAGTCGGTGGCCTTGGGCTAGCGTTTGTAACGGAGTTATAGTGTAATGTGGCTGTGCCTAATTATCAAGGTGGTTAAAGGAGAAAATGAGTTTAAATGTGATTTTTATCAAGATATGAACACTTTTTTTTTTAAATAACAAAAATGTATGTGTTGACCACAAAAATTGTAAAAATGTATAATGACCTTTTGACCCCGTAAAACTAAACACATCGCTAAAAAGTCAATCATATTTGTTATGCACGCTTTTTAACGGTTAAGGTGGCAAGTGTGTAACCTCCAAACATCATTAAAAAGTACAATGGATCCAAAAAAATACACATTGATATCATGCCACTTGTCACTTAATGGATATGTGCTAGCATTTAGGCTACAAGCTTGCTTCTTGCCTTAAGAGAATATGTTGAAGCCTCTTATCGGTCAAAGTTTCATTGGAGGTAAAGAGCTAGTCTTTAGCCTTACGTCTAGTTGTTGCCTCAAAAGAGTAAGTAGTAAAAGATTGATAGTAAGAGGTTACCCATTAGGCTACAGGCCAATAACCCCGTTATACTACAAGTCTATAACCTAAAGGCTAGCATGTTTTGTTAAATGACTAGTGATACGATATAAGACTAAGTGTTAAAGACCCCGCGAACCAGGGCGTGAGCCACCTGGCCGGCCACCCTGGTCGTGCACACTGCAACCAATGGGCGTGATCGTGAGGGCCTGAGGAAGTTCGCGGTTGAGAAATTGCCGTTGGGATTTAGGGATTTGGGAAAGAGCCGTTAGGCTCATTTAAAAATTTCAAAAAACTTTCAAAAAAATTACATTTCACCCTATAAATACTACTTCATTTCTTATATGTAAATCAAAACATTCATATCTACTTTCTCTTCTTCATCTCTAAAGTTTTTAAAAAATCATCTCACTAGAAAATGTCAGGTAATTGGGATGGTTCGTTTCAATCAAGTTTTGATCTCATGGACGACGAGTCTTTTACAAACTTTACATTTAGCGCATTTGATTATCCCGACGAGGTCGTTCCGGAGTCACAACCAAGTCAAAACGAACCGGTAAAAGATGTTTTGACCTGTTCAAGTAAAGAGGCACTCTTATCACAAGAGTAAGGGATGTTCAAGCCAACCGAAAGAGTCGGGGCCTGGGAAAAAAAATCCTTGGTCAAAAGAGGAGAAAATAACTTTGTGTCGTGCTTGGATTAATATATCTGAAGATCGCCAAACCAGTATTTTGTTAATTAATTTTTTTGTTTACTAAAAAATTAGTTTCACTCTATTTATTTTTACATTTCGATTCAATATTTTTTTTAGCCGACTATCAAACGTTGAAGGTGTTCTGGGTGAAAATAAGAGATTCTTTCTATGAGCAAGTTGGTAGTAGAGAACGCACCGCAGACATGATTTCTAGTCGTTGGGCCAAAGTTCGTAAATATTTCGGCTTATTTACGAATTTACATGATTGGAATAGTCACCGAATGCGGCCAAGCGGGTGTGACAACCAACAAGTTTATAAATTTACTCGTGAAGAGTGGAAACAAGAGTTATTTATAAAGTATGACATCAGTAAAGCATTTGACAAAGATCATTTGTGAAGAATATATAAAGGGTGCTTGAAATGGCTCCAATTAGTTGCGCCAGATGCGGAGGAAGCGCAACCACGAGCGAACACTAGTTCGTTCGTCGCCTACGGGACTTCAACCGGTTCCGATGGCCGAATTGGTATCGACCTAAACTTAGCCGATTCAAACGCCCCAAGACAAGGACGAAGTTGCTCAATAGGAGTGGATTGGGGAAAAACTCGACTCAAAGTGTCGATTCTGAATTTGCCGCAAACATCGACAAAATGACAGCAACTATCGAGACGACGGCAGAGGCAAAAGCCCCTAAATCGCTGTTGAAGAAATTGGCTTTTCTTACCCGTGACTTTAGTTCTCTTTCGGAATCGAACAAAGCTTTAACGGAAAAGGAGAATGACCGTATTCGGAGGGAATTGGAAGAGGAAGATTAGTTAGATTACTTGGTTTTTATATGTGTTTTTTATTTTTTATATTTTTAATGAATTTTATTTGATTATAATGTTTAATTTTATATTGTTATTGTTTTACATTATAAAATTAAATAAATTAAATAATTTGTTAGAACCGCTGATCACTTGATCCACAACAGGGTCAGACTACTTGATCAGAAGTTATATCCAGTGTCCAATCAGCATCACATGACGTAATATTACAGGATAACTTGATCGGGAGCTCTATCTACAACATATAGTCTAAGTGGGTATCCTTATAGACCATTATTTTTTAATGATTGGTTTGGAGGCAACACGCTTATTGCCTTAAATGCCAATAATGTGCGAGATAAAATATAAATGTCTCGTTGCGAATATGTTTAGTTTCAGATAGAAAAAAATCAATATACATCATAAAAATGTGGTAAACATGTAGATGTTAACGCACAACATAGTTTAATCGTATATCACAACTAACCTTAACTTTTTCGATGTTGATTCAATTTTTATTGACCAACAACTGAACAACTCCACCCAACTCGCAATCTAATGATCTCTACTTCTCTAGTTTCTTAAACATTTCTCATATTATAAGATCATTGATTAACAAGAGAAGATACGCTTCAAGAGTCATATTACAATATATATTATTTCACAGTTTTTTGTAACTGAGTTATAATTTCTGTCAAAATTATGATTTTGCTCCAATCCGCTAGGTTCATTTGGTGATTTTTTATTATTTTTTAAATAAAATTATTAAATTTAAACAACTTGTTTAATTTATTCTGATATATTTTAAATTATAATTTTTTATTTAAAACCAAACTGGATCAAAGATAGTATAATATATTTATATTTTTTTATTGTAAATATAATTTGGCTTTTTGTACTTTTTGATATATAATGTTTTTTGGAATACTGAATATATCATTACGACATACTAATTTTTATATATTATCACCAAGTGTCTTAATGTTCATCAGATTCACCAGATACATATTTAAAATCCGTCTAAAATTCGCTTTTTAATGAAACAACATTTTTTGTTTTATCTTTTTACACTTTTATGCATGTATAAAATTCTCGTCATATCACATTAAAATTCCACTAGTAAATAGATAAAAATCTAATTGTACATATAATATATCCCCGTTCATGTTCGTTTTATTCTTAATTTTAACCAAATATTTCTTTCATTCTCGTCATGTTTAAAAAGCATACTATTTTTTCTAGATTGCGAAGCTTTCTTCTTCTTGGTGCTGTTATAGACTTATAGTATTATCACGAAAATAGCAAACGGTTTTCAACTAACCAGAATTATTGTTAGCTCTACTTCGGTTCATTATCAAGTACAGTAAGTCAAAACTGGACACTGTCTATATTATTCATTAGAATAAGATTTTGTTGTTTTTTACTTTGTTTGATTGTTGGTTACAATATTTTAAACTATTGCAAAAGCTTCGGAGTTATACCTGTTTAATATGTAAAAATCGGACACATGGTTATAAATAACAACTCAAATTTAATCACATTTTTAGCTCTTAATCTTTGTAAGTAGTTTATTTTAGGATATCTTTTTTTAACGATTAAAATCGATTGTCTGACACGTTCTTAAGGACAACTCGTACATCAAATATACCACCATGTTTCACCTTATTTATGAGAAAGGCCACAAATTTGATAAAACTCTTAAAGTCGATATCATACATATTTTACCTAAAAGGCACTGAGCTCAATCATTCATCCCATGACCTAAAAGCCACAAATTTGTAAGTAGTTTATTTTGTGGTATCTACACCAAATTTGCTTTAATTTAGAGTAAATTGTCATTTTTGTCATCGATGTTTGATGTTTTTTGTCGTTTTCATCCAAAAACTTTATTTTCTTATGTGTGTACCTAACATTCTAAAAACTTGTTATTTTCAAATGTTAGGGACGCATAGAAAAAAAAATTATTTTTGGATGAAAATGTCAAAATGCATCAAACCTCAGTGACGAAAATGATAATTTACTCTTAATTTTAAAATCTTTTTGTGTATATAATAAAAGATGTCTTTTATATGAATTGATTTTTAATTACTTTATTCATAAATTTAGTGAACTTATTGATTTAAATTTATTAATATATAATCCCTTATTGATTTTTTTTTACCTTGTGTAGTTATTTATATATTATTTTTGACGAGTTAGTATCTAATATGTACTTGCAGATTAACTTCTAACTAGTAGAAAGTTTGAAAAAAGTTTATTGTGATCATTAACATGACTCGGTTTTAAAATATAAATTATATCAAAACACAATGAAAAAGTTTCGTAAGAATATATTTAGGATTGTATAAAATATTATATATTAAGAGTTATAAAAGAAAACTATAATATGAACCAGTTATGTATTTGAATAAAATTTATATTAAAACATAAACAAAAATAACGCCATGGATTTGTTTTTCTAGGTTTTTATTAGAGTATGTAAAATATGAACATAAACAACGTTTCTTATTAGTTTTTCTTAGGTCTCGTAATTAACAAATCTAAAGTTGAAATCTAAGAGTATGCTGTTTGTGAAACACTTTCTATATTATTAAACCTGCTGTAGTGGGGCATTAAGGCCCCCACCTCACGCCACATCACGCCGTCGCATTGTCCCCTCCAACGTTATGCCGGCATTAAATTACTCCGGCGGTAATGTAAAACGCCACTCCGCCGTCGCATTCTACTATTTGATTTCATTCATGGTGAAGAAATTTGGTATGCTTTTTAACAACTATTACTATTAACTATAACATATTCACATATCTACTTTGCTAATAATGAAGGAATAATATGCGCTATAAAGACAAAGCTTTACATATTAGCTAGGGTAGTGGGCGCGTAAACGCCGCACCCACGCGGCAGGGGCCAGCGTCGCGTGGCAACACCGCCGCCACTAAATCACCTCACTATGACACGCCAACTTGCCGAGCCACACCACCTCTCACACCACCTCCAACGGTGATAATTTCTACCGTTACCCCACCAACGGTCACCACCTTCTCCTTCTTCCTTTGTTGCCCCCTCCGCCGCCGCCCGGCGGTTGTATGGTGGTTGTTAGGGTTGTACGCTGGTGCGATGGTGGTTCCAGTTTCAAGAGATGGTTTTGTGGTTGATGGTGGTGGCTGATGATGGTCTGGATGGTGATGGTCGTGGCTGATGATGGTCTGGATGGTGATGGTCGTGGCTGACGATGGTCAGGATAGTGATGGTGGTGGTGATGGTGGCTCGCACGTGGTGGTGATGGTGTTTAATTTATTTGTTTTACAAAAGGGTTATTCGATTTTAATAATTCTAACTTTTATTTATTGGGCGAGATTAATCCGAACTCATAAAATCTTTATAAACACTTTCAATTTTAAGTTTATTTTCCTCCAACGATCTCTTACTAACTGAGAGTTAACGTCCGTTAGTTTTTTTTTAATCAAATAGGGCTAACTTTGTGCCATTTTTCAACTCCACCGCCGTACAATCTCTGTTAGATCCGTTTCCTAGTGTCTAGCTTCCATCGTCACTTGAAATCTACATTTAACGAGTCAAGTGGTTTAGATAAGAAGGTGAAGATTGACGGGTTTTAGGGTGCAAAAGTTTCAAATTGACGGACATTATGGTTGATTTCAACTTTCTGCTTAGTGTTTTGGCCATATAAGTAGTCAACGTCATCAAAAAAACTAACGGTGTTAACTTTCAGTTAGTAAGGGATCGTTGGAGGAATATAAGCCCAAAATTAAGGGTGTTTGTAAATATTTTCTAAATTGAGATTAATCTCGGCCAATAAACAAAAGTTGAAATTATTAAAATCCAATAACCCTTTAGAAAAAGAATTTACGGTGTGGTGTGGTGTAAGTGTTCCCACCAATTTAATGTAATATGATCTGTATCATGTGAGTGTCCCCACCACCATTAATTTCTTACAGGCAATCTAAATTTTAACACCAATCCCTGAATTTATTTTTGCATGATTAATTTCTTTTAATTTTAAAACTTAAGATTGAATACCTTGGATTTCACATGATTAAAATTTTCAACTATTTATTTTTAATTCTTAAAATCAAAATATTTAATAAATTATAGATAAAGTCCACGTCTTGAATTGAGTTTTCGATCAACAAAAGTTTAGGTTCCTTGAACAACTACCCTTTTCTTACACAACCAAACTTTTTTATAGTACTCACCAACCCACGTAGGTTGTAGTTAAAAATAAAATAAAAAAATAAAAAAAAAAAAAAAAAAACTAGAGGTGGCAAGATTGCTGAGCTTGCGTGTTGAAACGGGTAAGTTATAGTATGCCTCCAAATGGGTTTGACTTTGACCTATCCAATTTGGGTTGTGGAAGATGATCACGTACTAAGATGGCAAACAATCCTAAAAAAAGTTAAAAAATAGTTAATACTCTACGATCATTGTATATGACGATGTTGATGCTCCTTTATTCTAGGTTATCTTACATAATGCTTTAGGACTCCATTAACATTGGTTTTGTATGGGCATGTGTATATGGTGAATTGAATTTCATGTGACAGGATGCAAAGCAATTCATCCATGCAATAACTCACGTCAAACACTGTTATCAAGGTGATCCATTATGTTTCCAAAAAAATTAAACGAAAGATATTACTTTATATCTTAAGTTAGTTCATTAATTCACAAGTTAATGTATTTCTTTATTTCTTGTACATTCATTGTTTGAAGTTTTTTCTCAAGATAACATTAAAACTCCATTTTCTTTCTAGGCAATTCCAGTTCATACCATTGAATCAAGTGACACCCGATCCCTTGAACTAATACCGAAGATTATGCTTCTTCGGTTAATGGTAGAGGCATGTGATCCTTCTTTTTTCTTTTCATTTTCTTAGTGCGGCAAGAATTTTTCCGGTTTGATCCATTGAAGATAAATAAAACCTAAATTTTAACCATTCACCTTTACTATATCTTGAGTGATTTTCTTTTGTTATGCTTAAAGCAAGGTCATATAAAAATGGTATATCTAACTTATCCTGGAATTTTAATGGAGTTTATATTTCAGCTCCATGAATAAACAACAACTACAGCTAAAATATTCTAATACATTAGCATTTTTTAAAATTTCACTATTATTTCTCTTGACAAAGAGAATCATATAAAATTATGTAGTATTTTGGGGTTGACTAGGTTAAGATCGGTTGCTTCAAACAACGGTACCTTGAAATGAAAACGTGAAAGTCAAAGATGCACCGTCAGTTTCACCATGTATAAGTCTGTCATCCCTTCGTTAATTCAGAATATTTCTCGTATCTATGATTACAAGCATATCATGTTAGTTATACGTAGAGTTGGTATATTTTGGTTTTTTGAATCAATAGAAAACATGTAAATTTTGGTCGTTTGACGTAATAAAAAACATGTAAATTACTCATCCTTTCCATTCAACTAAAGAGTGTGTGGAAACTTGATAACACTTACAAATTTACTTTGTTTAGAGCATTCACAATCCATCCGTCATCCATATCCTTATAATTACACTAAAAATCATTATTTTTTCTCTCTTCTTTCTAATTAAATAATATTTTTTCATACCTTTATCATTACGTTTTCTCTCTCATCCACTCACAACAACTTTAAAAAATATTAAACAATTTATGGGGGTTGTACCTTGTTTCCCCATACCCATAATTTTTTTATCTCCTTCGTTCACAACCACTTACAACCATCCCTTATAATATAGAACATCCACTTACATAAAAACGGGAAACGGGCTGTGAATGCTATTACTCGGCATGCACATTTTATTACAAATCCCATATGCTTATTTATATACTAATATGAAATAAGTTCTTACCTTTAAAATAACAAAGATGATGTGTTATTTTGGATGGGTTATTTGGCCTTGATGTTATGGTGACTTTGTATTTCATGCAATGAAGCTTGTACACTGTAGTAAAATTGTCAGGTTACACTCAAGTTTCTTTTTCTTTTTTTTTTTTATTTTACAAATATGATTTGTTTTTCTATGTAAATGTTGGTTGCTTCTAATGATTTAAAGGGTAACCGATGCTTCTATATTTTTGTGTGCTACAATGATTAATTCAAATATACTTTCAATTTATTAACTAAAAAGCAGAATATTAAATGTTATTTTGTTAGTTCGATCTAGATAATGATGAGGTTTTTTGTATTTTGTTAAAGTTGAACTTACTTTCTTTAAATTAATTTATATTTTGTAAAAATTGATATAAACTGGTTATGAGTTATGTAGTATGTTGAATTTATTTTGCATTTGATTTTTTTAAATGTGTTTATGAAATTAAAACCAAGCCAAAACGAGCCAACCCAAGCCATCTCGGTTAAAAAACCGAGCAAAGTTCGAGCTCGAGCTGAGATTTTTAGCTCAGTTTTAAAACCGAGCCGAGCTGGCTCGGTTTAAATTCGAGCCAAGTTCGAGCTTACCCTGTCTCAGCTCGGTTGTCTCGTGAACAACCCTAATGACAATCAAACCCGAACCCGATGAGAATACCTGAAACCCGAGACATTTGAACGGGTAGGGGGTTGGGACCGGGTATGTGACTAATTTTTTATTTTTTTCATGGGTATGGAACAGGTATGGGATTGCATCGTTTACACGTTTACCCAACCCGATTACCGGATTAAACATATTATATACCCAAAGTTATTTTTGTTTTTAATATATTCTACTTAACAATTATATTATATATAATTATGTCTTTGGCTTTTTACTCTATTTCTTTTTACTGTATATTTATGTGTTGAATATAAACTGCTAAGCTTCCTATCACTTGCACTATATTGTATTCTACAAAGTCATAAGAAAATTTTAATATTTATTTCTAAAACTAAATAGTAGTAGTGGTTAGGGGTGTAAACGAGCCGAGCCGAGCCCGAGTTTGTATGGGCTTGAGCTCGGCTTGTGATGACTTAGGAGAGCTCGAGCTCAGCTCGTTTCGAGCTTTATTTTTAAACCTCAAGCTCGGCTCGACAATTACTATTTCAAGCTCGAGCTCGGTTCGTGTTCGGCTCGTTTATTTATTTAAATATTATTTTAATATTTTTATATTTAATTTTGATATACATTCATGATTATACATAAATAACATTATGCATATTATTTAATTTTTTGATCATACCTTTATATATAATAAATATTTTTATATAATGTATATAATAAATTAAATAATAATATTATTTATAAAAAGCTCGTTTAGGCTCGCGAGCCAGCTCAAACTCGATACGTGAAGCTCAGGCTCTGGCTCGATAACTAAATGAGATTTTATTCAAGCTCGAGCTCGGCTCGGGCTTGATAAAGCTCGGCTCGTTTCGAGCTTTTTATCGATCCTATTTCAAGTAGCTCGCGAGCGGCTCGGCTCGTTTGCTCCCTTAATAGTGGTGGCACATAAAAAATTATTAGAATTAACATAAAATATTATCTAGTACGTATTTACAAATATAAATTTATATGTTTTTTTTTAATTTTAATAGAGCGTGATGGGTATACCCAATGGGTAATTTTTACAACCTTAATGGGCATACTTGATTACCGGCTGGTATGCCTGAACCCCGATGGGTAAATAGCCGATGGGTAATACCCAATAACTACCCAATAAGTTTTGAGCCGGGTATGGAACACTTATTTAATCGGGTATGAGTTTGAGATTATCCATGCCCGTCCCAAGCACACCCTATTACCATCCCTATTCCTTTTATTCATAAATATTCACGTTCTATTATGCAATTAAACATATTTCGAGCATAGCAACCACCACTTATATCTTTGCAAACATAAGTGGACTATTTTTTTAAAATATATAAATATGTGACTTAAAATAATATTAATGATAATCTCCGTTAAATTTTATAGATCTTTAGCGGTATATGACTACAAATGGGTATATACCAACAATGGAGGAGCATAAAGAAGTTACAACTGTTAGTAGCGGATACAAGCACACCATAATAGCAAGCTTTGCTGCCATGGGTGATGTAATCACTGACGAAACATTCAAATGGGCTCTCACAATGCCTCCCCTTGCGAGATCTTGTTGTGTGCTTTGTAGGATCATGGATGATATTGTCATCCACAAGGTACGTTAGCCGACTAGTTTCTTAACCATGTAAAAATGTGATTGATTTTCTATTGAAATGCAACCTGATTAATTAACCTCATTCAAAAAGTTTATGTGTTATTTATTTATGTACATACACTTTGTGTTAAGCTAGTTAAACAATATTTGTAAAAAAATATTAGGAGGAGCACGAAAGAATGCATGTTGCATCCGGCATTCAATGCTACATGAAGGAATATGATGTCACCGAACAACATGTCTATGATTTGTTCAACGAAAAAGTCGAAGAAGCCTGGAAAGAAATGAATCTAGAATCCCTGAGGTGTAAAGATGTTAAAATGCCGGTAATTATGCGGGTGATCAATTTGGCCCGAGCTATGGATGTCCTCTATAAGAATATGGACCATTTCACACATGTTGATGAAGAACTCATAAATCACATAAAATTGCTTGTCATGGATGCCATCGTTATATGAGTTCCTGTACTTAGCGAGGCATCATAATATGTTCCATGTATTTGAAAGATCTCCTATTGTCTTTAAGATGGTTGATTACGACAACAAAAAAATAAGTCGTCAAGTTCTTTGGTGTCGGATGGATCGCGTGTCCTTGTTGACTAATAAAGATCCATCAAGTTGATGTTTAAAATTGTAATGTACGTGTGATTTTGATTTTCTGTCTAGAAAGTTTTAGTTTTATTATCTAGATAAAGATACACAAAATGAACAAACATAAACGAATTTTTTGCCGAACAGTTTGCTGAATGTTCGGCCCTGTATAGAAATAATGAAGCCATTAGCAAACCATAACAACATATGAAGAAGACCATAATGCCCCTACTATCTAGCTAAAAATATTATTTCTTTAAAATCCTCCACAAGCTAAACCCTATTATCGATATTTAGCTTGGAAATAAATAATAAAAAAGAAGGGCTTGCATATTAATCTAATGAAAGTATGAAACCAAGGAGGTTCTACAAAATCATTGTCCTAGATCCATGAAACATGTAATGTTGAATCGTGTGCTGATGCCGTAGAAGTTGAGCATGCAACAATAGTAATGATTCTTCCCCCATTATATAGATACTCATACTCATTTGCAAAGCTCACTTTTACAACATTGACCCCTATTCCATTTTACAACTTAAGCCTCTAAACTTTTAATGTTTGATCAATTCAAACCTTTCACTAAATATTATATACGTTTTTAACCGATTAACTTTTTTACTAATTTAATTTTTATTACTAATTTTTGCTCATTGATTTTTTTTAATATAGTTTGCAGTTGTGATTAATTTTTTTTTCTTAGCACCCTAGTATTAGTTTGTTAAAAATGATGTTGTATTCAAAATAGGGTATCTATATGTGTATCGTAGGTTATATCGACTAAAGTTAACGTACAAGTATTGTGAAAAATGAGACCGATACTGATCGAAAAACATCGGTAACGTTATATAAAAGTAGTTTTCGAAATAGGGTGTTTCTTTTATATCAACTGACGATAACGTGCCGGTACCGTAAAGAATGAAATCGATACCGATCGAAAAGCATTAGGACTGTTATATAATTTATTTAATATATGTATGAATATGCAGAACGTGTTTCTTTTATGTGTTTAATCACGTTAATGTCATCGTACGACCCCACTATATTGCGTGGGTCTTAATTTCTCGTTTGGGTTATTAGTGGTGACACATTTATGTTATTAGCAAAAATTCTCACAACTTGAAATATTTAATACTAGTTATGTTTCTAACATTTTTACATTTTTACTGAATTCTAGTTTCTTATGACTTTGAATACTATTTATATAATTTTGTAATATTACATAATATATCTGGTAAGGGTTCAAATAAAAAGTGTTTCAAATCTAAAAAGTGTGAGAAGTAATCTTAATCATTAATCTTTTTAATTAATGGTTGAGATCAAATTATAGGAAAACAGTATGTTAGAGGGATAATTTTAGGTATAACCACTTTTGTTGACCTTTTTTAAGTTTTTTATTTTTTAAACGTTCATAATTTTTATATATGACATTACTTTTTTTTATAAAAATTATACCATAAAAGCGAATGTTTTTATGTTTAAAACGAATACAGTATTGCTATATAAAAATATAATAAATTTTTTATGTGTTTATGCTCTTATGATTTCTGCTTGTCATTATGTTTTTAGTGTAATTCATTATGTTTTTTTGTTAGTTATTGTATTTTTCTGAATATAATTGTGGTTTTTTCAAATAATAAATTGTGAAAAGATATAATGGTGAAATAATACTATTGAGAATTTTTAGTATGTAAAACACTATGATAAAATAACATTAATATGTATTTATAATTGTAAAACAAAATGATAGATAATAATAAGTTTATATAATCTATAAAAAATAATGACAACAATAATATATTATATTATTTTAAACACTATGAGTTCTGAAAATACATTTGTTAAATAATATTATTGTATACTTCTAACTTTAAACACAATGATAGCCATCAAGTTTATATAATTAAAAAAACAATAAGATTAATAACATAAAATGATATAAAACTTAAAACACAATAATGAATACATATAACAAATGATAAAAAATATATGACACAATAAATTTATTAGATACAATGAATTTATTAGACACAATGAGATAACAAATTTGACATAATGAACAAAATATTATTCTCTTTAAAATAACATAAGGACACGCGTTAAGTCTATAATTCTTTTAAACTTTCTAAATTAAATACATTTTTACTATAGCACTACCTCATATATTAATACTAGGTTAGAGCCCATGTACATGGGTGGAATAAATAAAACATATTAAAACAATTAGTTTTAAGAATATTTTATTTTTTAGATGTTATTAACCATTGGTGAAATAAAAATATAATAAATATTTAAAAGTTATAACACATAATGAAATTAAAAATGATTACTCTATATTTAAAGATAAAGTACGTCTGAAACCATATAGTTTAGTATGTATTAACAAATTATTAAAATAAAAATATTTATATTTTAGATGTTTAGTAGTTTAGTTTACTTATTTAAAATAATTATCATTTAATATGAGAGAGATAATAAACACAATATATATATATAATATATATATATAGGAGATGGATCAAATGAAAACCTTGTTTATAATTGAAAACCATGAAAACCATCACTACCCAATCATATAATTCATAATTGATTTAACTTTTTAATTGTTTAAAGTATATTTAAGTAAAATTCAACCTTATTCTTTGAGGTCAATATATATATTTAATATAAACTTCAAGGAACGTCGATGATGACGAAACGACTTACATATTGTATGAGGTACATGTACGTAACTTTTAGTTGTACACTTGGTAACATGTAATTACATATACATAACCTCTACATATATGTAACTCTTAGTTGCATAATTTGTAACACGTACTTACATATATGTAACCCCTGCTTTGGTTTTCAAGGGATCTCTCCCCTATATATATATATATATATATATATATGAAAATTGTAAAACAATCAATTTGACTTTTTTTTTACTAAAATATGTTAAAACAAATATATATATATATATATATATATATATATATATATATATATATATTTGTTTTAACATATTTAGTAAAAAAGAAAAGTCAAATTGATTGTTTTACAATTTCATATTTATTATGAGAGAGAGGCGGGAAAATGGTTTTTTTGATATGCTAGAATGATAATACGTGTCCTTTGATATGCTAGAATGATGACACGTGTCTTAAGAAAACCTTCTTTTATTATATGTTATAAATATAAATTATAGATATCGGGTTTTGATGCTGGTAAATAGATATATGGTTGGTTTTTAGGTAATTGTGAAAAATTCTATATTAAACTTATATCCAGTCGATTCTGGGTAGCATTCATTTCGGATTTGATAATCTTGTTTTCCCTAATATTCGCTTTTAGAATCTTAATCCTCATAAATATATTCATACAGTTTATCCGGTTAATTCCTTGAAAAAATCCGACTAGAAAATAGATTTTACTGTTTTATGATAATCCCAGCAAAAGCATACCGAATATTATTATGATATACAGTAACCTTTAAAATTACAAATACGGTATTTTAAACTATGCCTAGTGGTTGTTTAGTTAAACTGTAATTTATATGACATGTAGATAAAAACCATTTTACTAAATATCATTTTAAATTAAGTGTAGTGATTAACTAGTGTTTGGAGCACCTATTGACAAACAATATAGGAAATGTTGTGTTTGGTTTTCGTTAAGAGCTTGAAACCCTATGAGTTTGAAGTCTCTTTTAAATATCTTGTAATGATTTTTAAAGCCTCACTTGTATCTATATCATAATGTTTGGAGCCCCCAAGATGTCCACTACATATAATCTTATATTCTTATCGAATAAATATATGCATTATAACTTACTAAATAGCTTATACAAAGTCTAATATACCAACATGATATATTTCAATAAATTTTTAAGGGTGGGTTATAGTAAAGCCTAAAATTTTAAGTGTATTTCAAAACTTATTATATCCGGGATAACATCTCTACGAGTAAACCACAATGACATATTTTTACCTTTGTGTTTTATATTTTATATCATTTGTGTTTTAAGTCATTGTTTTCAATATATTAGATTAATAGTTATTTAATCATTAAGTTTTTTTAGAATTCATTATTTAAAAAAATATAATAATGTTTAAAAAAACACGATAACTAACAAAAAGACATATAAACTACACTAAAGACACAGAATGACAAGCGGATTTCATATTAGTTGAAACACGTAAAAAATTTATTATTTTTTATATAACGATATTGTACTCATTTTAAAGATAAAAAATGCTCATTATGGTGTAATTTTATATTAAAAAATAATGCCGTATATTAAAGTTATGAATATTTAAAAAAATAAGAGATCTTGAAAAAAGCCAAGAAAACTGCTATGCCTAAAATACTCTCCATCAAAATCTTCTTCTCTACAACTTGATCTCAATCATTAAATACGAAAATCAGTAGTTAAATTTACTAATTATACTTTTTAGAATTATTATCTTTATATTTAAACCCTTTCTAAATTTTAATAATCCAACAATTCAACCAACATGAGAAAGGAGAATATTAGAGGATTTGCAATAACTTTGATCGGCCCAATAAGAGAAGAATTTTCATAATTGTTTACCCAAACTCGATGGTGGTAGCGAGAGGAGAATATCCATATAAATTGTTTACCCAAACTCGATAGTGGTAATTTTAAAAGAATAATAATTAAGTTTTAAAAGTGTTTCAATTAAATAAATTAAGTTTATAAAGTATTTTAACTATGTCACTCAGTTTTTATGTTTTATTTAAATTATATGTTTCAACATGTTTTTATTTTTGTTTAAATTCAAAAATATTTTTCCTTTTTTTATGTTAATGTGAAATGGTGACTTGAATTGTAGGTAATTTTATTTATTTTTTAATATAATTAACATATTTTTTTATTTTTAATATAATATCATATATTGAAAATTTAAACCCCACATCTTCATTACTTTCTTGACATAAGAAAGTTCGACGATAACTCGATTTGATGGTTTAGTAGTCCAATTTGAGAAAACTATACATGAGTGACTAAATTAAAATACTTTGAAACTTAATTAACATTCTGTGACATTTTCTGAACTTAACAATACAATGATAAATGTTTGAATCCATGGTTCCATAGCCAAAAAAAGGTGAGTAAACTTTAACCTATAACTGAAATTGACCAAAAATCAAGATTAAACAACTGTTATGGTTAATGTTCTTTGATTAACTGATAAACGGTAATGATAATGGTTATAGGTGTCCTCTAGCCAAGCTTTAACCGAACCAAATCATAACATTATAACATTTGTAGCTTGTGTGTTTCATCTAAGCAATCATTTAATTCTAATGCAGGAACTACTCTTCAAAACTTGTGTGCCAACATATTGTTCTGGTCAACCTCTGACTCGAAAAGTACTCCTTCCTCTTTGTCTTTATACTGCGTGCAATAAATCAAAATTTTAATGTAGGCCAAAACCACAAATTAAGTTCTTCAAATGAACAATCAGTAATGTTTAAGAGTGAATTTGTAATTGTTGAAGTTCTAAAAACCAACTTGAAGAACACAGTAATAATTAAAAAAAAAGGGAAATGTAGTATACATAGCTATGTATACTCCAAAATCATGTAACAATGAAGGATATTTTTGAACTTTTCCCAAATGAACATAAGCTTACTTGACGATCAGTTGAGCTTACCGGCAAGAGTGATATAATAGTACTAGTAAATCAGAAAGAATAAACCTGTAAACAGGTCTAAACCTCAGGCAAATAAAAAAATATCGGTTAATTTTTTTGATTGGGTCTTTTCAAGTTTAGTTCAAAATTTTTGGTCACTATGGGGTCAAGTTGGATATTTATTTGAAAGTGATTGTTAATTGAAACTATAACCGATTAACCACAACCAAGAATCGGGTTTGGTTAGGGTTAGTATCAGGATTTGCCCAATGAACGGTGACGCAAAGATATGATTTGGTAAATCGTACGGAGCCAACCAAACATTGGTTGTTAAGTTCATATATACACGTTTTTAAATTTTCGAAAGCTAAAATTAATTATTCTTTAGCCATTTTCCACTTTATAAACAATTATGTCTAATGGTAGTACTATTTATGTGAATGTAACAAGGTTGGAGAGTTTATTGAATCAACTTTGTAAAGCAAGGATGTCGAACTGGTCAGACAACAAACCTTTTTGAATCACAAAGTTCGCCATTCAATCCTGAACCACATGTAGGTCGAAATTAAAAATGTCACCATCATCTCCTGTTGTTGCAATATTTTGAAAAATGTATTTTCAAAGTCGAGTTTGTATTCCGTACAAAAAAGTAAACCAATTCTTGCAACAAGCCGTTTGAGTATCGTTCAACGTTTCACATAATTCAATTTTGACCAAACTTTAGGGTTCCTCGTTGTTGGTAAATTCCTCACAATGATAACTTCGTTTGATGATGCACCAACACCAATTGGTGATTGCGATTGACTACCTTCGGAAGCCATAGCGTTTGTTTAAAAGTGACTTAACATATACGAGAGCATTTTGTGGTTTTTGAATGTGATTTTTTTGTGTTTAGGTGTTATGATCAAAAGAATACACTCATATAACTTGCGTAATTATGCACCTTATATGCGTAATTATGGTACAGACGAAATCACCTCTTTCCCGAAAGACACGTGTGACCCCCTGGGCACTGCGTATACTTCACACGTTTTTTGTAATTGTGTAGTAACATTCCCATATATATATTTGGCTTTTGTTTATTTTGATATATTATGTTTTCCAGAATTTTAAATATAGCGTTAAAACATGCTTATTTTTATTTATTTTTATCGGTCGTCTGACCACTCATTAGATTTACCATATGCATATTCTACATCTGTCTCAAAAAACTTTTTAAGTGTAACAATATTTTATGTTTTATGCATTTATAAAATTCTTGTCATAGCGTATGCAAATTCCACTAGTAAATAAATAAAAATTCAAATGTACATATATAAAAAAGACACCAATCTGTCAGTAGTTTTTTCGGCATTATTTTTAATATATATGTTTTTATTACATACGCATTCAGTACATGTACTTTCATTTATTTTGTGTAACACTTGTTTTGATGGAATAGAGTATACTATGAATGAGTTTTGCTATTTTGGGTACAGATCGCTCACTAGTAGCATACATGAAAATTGAGAAAATTTTAAATAATATTGGAGACAAGAGGTTGTTTTTTGAAGATTTGAGAAATAAGAAATTGAATTGAACTTTTGGAGATACGTATAAGATTGGTTTTATCCCCCGTGGTTTCAAAGATTAAATGTCATTGATAAAATATTAGAGAGAAAAGAAAAGGATTTATTAGAAAATAGGGAATTATCCTTTGCTAGGGACATATACACTTCTAATATTCAAGCATCATTATCATCATCTAATGACGAGGGCTATTAACATCATCATCTTGCTTCTGCTTGGATCGGAAAACATTATACAAGAAATAACATTGAAGTTTTTGGATTCCTAGTTGAGATTTATTTTCGTTTAAGTTTTTCTTTTATTTTTTATTTTTTCTATTTAGTCGTTATGTCCGGTTAATTGATTATTAGTTTTGTCATTTGGGTTGTTTCTTTGAATGAGATTGTTTGCCTGATTTTTGATCTTTAATCTGGATTTACTTCAGTATATATTAGATTTTTAATAAACTTGATCAACTTATTAATATTTTAATAAAGTTGTTTAATTTTTAAAACCCTAATCAAATTTCAAATTTTGATGTATTGAACAAATAGTATTTTGTGTTTGTCTATGAACCCAAAATCATTGTTTAGTCATTCAATTTAGTTAAACATTCCGAATGACATGAGTGTTTAACTATAATTGATACTTTTATCAGCGCTACCTGCATTTTAAGATTCGCACATCATAATCTTAGAGAAGTGGGTGGGTCTATTCAATGAACGGCGATTAGTTAGACATTAGATGAAGTGAATGTCTGAATGACATGACATTTAGTATCAATACACGTCGTTTACATGAAAGATCAGTGCACCATAATTGTTAATGATCGTACGCCAATCAAGTCAAGGAATAACCTTTGTGTTGAAACTATCTTATTAAATTTGATTTTTGTTTGCAACATATTAGTTTTCTTATTTTCATAATAAAAAAACGTCCCAACTTTATTTTTTAGAACAGAACCTCAACACAGCCACCTAGAATTCTCTTTATAGTTTTGATACTGCCGTGTCAGCGTGCAGGAAAATTGTTATTGTTATTTTTCAATTGTCTTTAGTTTTAGTTTATAACTAAAATCCACCATCTTCTTTAATTACAATCAACCAACTGTGTTAAAACATTTTTTGTATGAGTTTACTCCTACTCCTACTAATTCAAATAAAATCTATGACATCTTGTGATCCAAAGAAAATAATTTACCTTCGTTTCAAAGTGTAACTTTTCAGATTTGTGTTCTTAAAAGTGACATCATTCCTAAACCTTCAAGAAAGGGCAGTTCAGTGAACTTCAATTCATTCAAGACATTCTAGGAAAAGAAGTTGATTCTAGTAGCATAATTTGGATATTACCCGCTTGATATTTTAATACATATCTAGGTCTGCGTATACTCACAGACACTATTCAATGAAGAAGAAGTGGCACATCATTGCATATCCTGTATGTATATGGCATAAGAGGAACATCTAAAATGCAACTTATATTTGCTTGATTTTACATAATATTATTTTAGAGGGATAAAAGGCTAGAAATTTGCCAACACTTTGAAGAATACGTCACTTTAGTATAGATAATCGAAGAACAAAGACAAGCAAATTGTATGAACACTTGTAATAGAGAAATGCATAATAATCTTATGACCGATATGGTCAAATATTTGTGGAGAAATCATGAAGTTTAGATTTAAATGTTTGATGTGATGTTAAACATTAAGATTTATTATGTAGGAATACTCTCATCGGGTTCCGTTTGAGTTTCAGGAATGACTTCTGAGTGGGTGATCGTGTAGGAAGGGTGTATCGAAAAAAAATCTCTAGCCAGGAATTAGTTTCAATTAGCAAACATAGCCATTGGTGACAATTGCGTTGGTGGTTAGGGCTGATAATAAGGGTTTGGGGAAAATGTTGTATTGCATTTGCGCTGGTTCCTTGGATTGGTTTGGGTTCATGGGTTAGATCACGGTATAGGAGACGGGTAGTCAAATTCCATGTGTTAATTGTGCTTAAATATGTACTTTTAACCTTAATTATGCATGAAATGAAGGTACATTAGATGTTTTTCATGTTTATAGGTCAACAATGAAGACTACTCGAGAAACTAGATTGATACGTGAAAAACAGAGAAAATTAAAGAAAACTTACCAACCAGCGTAGCCTCTCCACAACCGGCATAGCCTACGCGGGCGGCATACTCATCCCACTTTTCCATTATAAGTTTAGAAAAACACTAAAAGACGTAGGAATTACAATGCTATAATACATGTTTTTATTTGATTTTATTCGGCTTTCAATGTTTATTCTTCGTCGAAACTAATCAAGCGAGTTTTTCAGTAGATAGGGAGAGGACATTTGGTTTCCACATCTTGCAAGTGTATTCATTCTTCAACTTCTATTCTCTCTCCGTGATCTGATTTGTGTTGTATACGATCCGTCGTGTTCAAGCAATCACTTAAAGAAATACACAACTCCAGTGATGCCGAAGTGAGTTTTATTCTTCGTATTGATAAAACGTTGTACTAAGAGAAAATACGGACTTCAATCCTACCGTAAAAACTTGGACAACTAGTAAATCACGAACTGTAGCACTTAGGATAGGAGCTCGGGATAAATTTCCTTTCCACCAAACTAAAATATCCAACATCTCAATGTTATCAGGAGTCATATATAGTAAATATAAAATCCGTTCTAATACACCTCCCGAGATCACTACTTGGGGTATTGCCGCTCTTTTACGCTTTAGTCATCTCTTTTATCAAAGTATTATATAAATTGAGCACAGGTTTCTACTGGAGTTACCACCATTTGATCCCTATGTCATTGACTCGTGTATGTTTTTGTTGAGACGATATCTTATCAAATAAAAATCATACTTTGCATGAAGACTATGATGGAAAGAACATTTGTATTAGTTGCAAAGTTTGGATCATATTCATACAAACCTAAATTGAAAGTTATTTTGTCAATTAATTATAGTTTTAGCTCCTGAAACATTTAAACACATGCATTATGCAGCGACACAGTAAGTAAAAGAGTTGGTATTTGGAAAAATATATCTTAGAATTTAATTTAAACGAGTGGTACCATTTGTTTAAACAAATCATGTTTATTTTCAAAGTCTCTTGACTTGTTACTCATAAATTTAATTCACGAATTACTAAGGAAGTCATGGGATAATTATCCCCTAATATTTTGTAGTTGAAGTTTATGAGGTATATAAAACACTATTAAATATTTTAAAAGTCGTAGTTCACTGAGTAAGTAACTTCTAGTTTGGACCTAAACAAATAAAAGGCTGATAGGTATTCTTTAAAGGCAAGAGGCAAAGTTGTAGCCTAAAGGCTTGCATGTAGTTGTTAATTAAGTGGGAGATGATATGATATAAGTGGGTATGTATCCTTACGGACTCATTATATTTTTTAATAAGTGGTTTGGGTGCTACAAACTTGTCGTCTTAGCCTACTCCAAAGGTGTGTGGTGTGTGACAAAATATGATTGGCTTGTTGCGTATATGTTTAGTGTTTGGGTAACAAAAATTCAATGTTCATCCAAAAAGAAAAGTAGTCTAACATGTATAATTCGGTTATTCGCTGTACTTTTCGATGACTAAATAGCTCCATATGAAGCACTACGTGGTTCAAGAGTGCATCACAGGTAACCTCTCCTAATGTTTGTTAATTGTTAATTTCTGTAATTGACCAACAACTCCAGCCAAACTAGCAATCTAAGGATCTCTAGTTCGTTAAACACTTCTTATATAATAATATATCATTGATTAACAAGAGATGAAGAGAAGATACGTTTTCTGAGTCATATTGCAATATTTATCTAGACGCTTGTGTAAAAGTTATGAGTTATGATCTCTGTTAAAATTAGCTGAAGTTATGAAAATGATCAATCTTTTGATTACAATCTACTTTTGTAACACCCAAATATTTTTTATATCATATGATAACGGTAATAATATTAAATGACAAATTTAGAAAATCAGTTTATACTTATGCATGTATGAGAATTGTGACAAATAACTTGGATGTATTTAAAACAATTGTTTAAAACTAACGTGGTATTACATTATTGGTAAAGTTTTAATAGTTTTAAAAAGTTATTAACTCAATAATAAATTAATAAAATTCCGTTTCAAAATTTGACTCGAAAGTATATAACTCAATAGTTAAATGCAATTCATTTGAATTGATTGATTTTTAAATGGATTTTCGTTTAAAAGTTAAACCTTTAAATTATATACTACTAATAATTCTACTATAATACTAATTACCAACTCCTTTATGCATAATAGTGTTGTACATATGTTTAATGGTGATATACATGTGCTTTATTTCTTAGTTTTTTTTCATTTATTTATTCATATGATTCCATTTCTATCTTTTAAATAAATAAAATAACATAATGTATTGTTTTTAAACAAATCATATATATAATTATTATCAACGTTAGAGTTTCGTTTTGCATAATAAATGTGCACTATCAACGGTTTCAACATGCAGATTCTCAACAACATTCGTTTTTTATATAAAATTGTATGTTATCAATGGTTTCGACGTCCTCTTCAACGCGTAAATTCCCAACAACGTTTTGATGTTCGTTTTTAATGGTTTTACACCCCTCAAACACACGAGTTTTCGACTCTATTTTAATACTAGCTTTTATGGCATTTTACTTCCCGCCACAACGCGAAGGTCATAACACTAGTTTATATTATACTAATTATCAATATTTCTATGTATAATAGTGTTGTATCTTATGCATATGGGGTTTTTTAAAATATTTGACTTTTCATCATAGGTTTTCATATTTTGCAAACTAATCTTTAAAAATTTGATTATTCTTATTTTAAACCCAAAACTCTTCATCTTTTGTAATTTAATCTTACAAAATTTATACTTTCAACTTTGGTCCCCTATACTTTTCATATTTTGTAAATTTTCGTCTTACGTTCGTTCTAGTTAACTCAACACAAACATGCATGTGCGATTCACCAATTTACGTTTCGACGTTTCATTCTAAATTCTGTGAGTTAACACAGCATAACGTGCGTGCGTGGTTTATTGTTTTTATGTCTATTTTTCCCTTAACAGGTTTGTCGCAACGCATGAGTCTTAAATCAACTTAGCTATATTTTTATATGCTTTATGCTTTGGTCTTATTTCTTCGTATTAACACACCACAATTTCAGTGTTGATGGTCATTAATGGTGGTTTGACATTGATGTTATTTTACACGGTTTTACGCCCCAACGCGAGGAGCTTAATTCTAGTATATTACTAATACTAACTTAATTATGCATCATGATTTGTATCTCATGATTTATAGGTTGTACATTGCTTTGTTGTTTGTTTGTTGTAACTTGATTATACATCATGTTTGTACCTAATGCTTCATAAGTTGTACATTACTTGTTTTTTTGTTTGCAATTTGATTATACAATATGGTTTGTACCTCAACTTTATAGGTTGTATCTTACTTATTTTTTTTAATTTTTTATTTACTTTCTCTTTGGCGACCGGTTATCATGGTAACGTCATTTTCCTTTTACTCTGGTTAACCCTTTAGGGTTTTTAGGTATAGTTTCATCTTGGTTTCCAGTGACACGATAGTTAGCCCTTTGAGGTTTTCTGATCGGTGATAGTATTTGGTGTTGTCTATGGTTGAAGTTTCATTGAGCTTTTCTGGTGTTGGTGATCATTTTCGGTGGTGTGACAATAGTACTACTTGGCGTCGTTTTACTCCATCGCCACAACATGGGGTGCTTAATACTAGTATATTTCTAATTGTCAAGTTGTATGTGCATTTTTTATGTATAAATTATAACCATTTAATTCTTTTATTTTTTAAAACATAATACTTTTTCATCTTTTATAATTTAACCCTCATAGTTTTTTACTTTCAACTTTGTCCCCCTATGATTTTCATCTTTTACAATTTTTTCGTTTTAAATTTCGCTCTAAATTTTGAGAATTAACATGTCGTAAGGTGTGCATGTGGTTCAACGTTGTTATGCCTATTTTTTCCGTTTAACGGCCCATCGCAACGTCCGGGTCCGAGATTGACTTATTTATTGTTTTAATGTTTTACATTTCATGTGTGAGGTTCAACGTTTTTAAATATAACTTCTGTTTGGTTTTCTTTTCTATTTTTTTTGTTTTTATTTTAATTTTAATACTAGATTTTCCGATGTTGGTAGTCGGTAACAAATGGTACGATATTGATGCTACTTGATATAGTTTTACCCATCTGCCACAACACGAGAGCCTTAATACGAGTATAAAGTAATTAATAATAACATTCTAGTTAAAGATGGCCTACTCTTGTCACACCCTCAAAATCCGCGAGCGGGGTTTTACCGCGAGGCGCGTGACATACCAGGATCTCAGTCATTAGTTACCAAGAACGACTCTATATGATGAATAAACAAAACCAGAGTTAACGTTTAAAATACTGCGGAAGCGTTTTTAAAACAGAAAACCCAAAACAAGTAGTATGTAAAGAGAATGCGCAAAACATACGCGCCCCAAACACAAATGTTTAATAGGAAAATAAACCCAAATGTGTAAACAAACAATGTAGACAACTCAACGATGCTGGTGTGCGTGCTCCTAGGCAACTGGCAACCTTAACCTGAGAATAGCATACTAAACAAGTCAACACATGGTTGGTGAGTTCAAGAGTTTGCGTTAAAATATAAACCAATCAATAGTTTCCAGAGCATAAGTAGTGTATTGCAATAGATAGCTAGTCTATTAACATAAAATATTAATCATAGTGATTTCGCGATCGAAGCTGACTGTGTTACGTTTGTTGCCTCCCGTCACGACTTACCGTGTCGTGACGAATATGTGTTAGGACAAAATTGCACCCGTTTGACCTCGAGTCGCACAGGTGGGCTCGTCAGACCCAGTAGTACTACCCAAGATTTTCCCGCTATTCAATATTAACAATCCGAAAGTGTGAGGACTTTCCATGGTAAACAACACTATATCAATATTATACACACTCATATATAAAAGCGTTTGTGATCAACAGTATGCTATCTCCCCCAAAAGAGATTATGTAAAATAAGTGGGGCAAGAACTCACCTGATACGCGCAAGAATTAACTTAGAGCTTAACTTGAAAGAAAGAAGGAAAGACAACCTTCAAAGGTCACCTAGAATACAAGAGTACATAAGCACGTGTACACAAAATCAACATGAAACCCTAAGTGCTCTACAAACCAAAGAACTCAAGGTTTAAGAAAGACAATACACATTTGACCCAGTTGACCCGTTGGTGACATTATAGGTGATAACTCGTTAATACTAACACAACAACATGTCATACATGATCAACATACAACCCAACAATAGTCCTAACATACCCATATGACCCATTACCATGAATTCCCACAAACAGGCCAAATCAGATAACTATCCAACTAACATTCATACAACACAAACAACACATTTAGTTACCTTAGAAATCATCCATGAACACACTAGCATGGTCCTAATATCCCAAACATGCTCAAATCATCCAATTCAAGGATTGCACAATTAAAGTTTCCCTTTGGGAAAGTTCATCCCAAATTCATCAAACTCACATTACATTCATGAATTTACCAATTGCATATCAATTCAAGCTCATGACAATAAGTAAACATGATCAACAACATCTAACCATCATGTTACATCAACTTTCATACCCAAAGTTTCCACTTTTGGCAAGGTATGAACTACAACATTCAATCCAAGGTTTCTAACATTCATATCAACCATCTAGCATCTAAACATCATTACAAACACATCCATAACATTCATACATCAACCAATCATCAATTCATGCAAAATAAAGTTACTATTATTAGTAACCTATGAACAATGTATCCAAATCATAGCTTTCTTGCATAATCGACGTTAACTAGCATATATACAATCCAACTAACATCATAACACTAACCAACATCACAAATCGATCCACAATTGCAAGTTTCGAATTAGGGTTTCGGCCCTAATGTAATTTCCATAAAAACTTGTAAAAATCCAACCTTTATTGCATACTTGACGTTAATTAACATGTAATCTATCTAACAAACACATTAACATCAACAATTAGGCATCAATCAACCACCAATTTGCAGTTTTCGCATGAAACATTCGGCCAACATGAAGACTCATCAAAAACATACAAAAATCTAACCTTTAAACGTGTAATGGCTTGCAATTGATGATTCTAACTTGTTGTATGCCTTGTAATCGATCAATTCGAAGATGATTACTTGTTCTTGGGCTGAATTCGAAGAGGAGAGGGAGAGAGGATGCAAGTCGCGGCCGATGGGTGGGATTAGGGTTGGAGTTTTGATTTTATTTTTTAAATAATCCATAATTACCCTTTTAACCCTTATAATTTGTATTTTATAAAAATTAAGCTTTTTGAATAGTTTTTAAATAGTTTTTAACTACTAAACACAATTATTATTAATCACAAATAACAATCATGCATAATTCCCATTTATCACAAAACACACGAAATAAATATGCACGTTTTCACGTTACGCGATAAAATTACAGTTAACATTCAAATCACATAAGCATAACTTAATAATCACATTGTTAACTTAATTATCATCAATTTAACATTACTGATTATTGTTAAGTCACCAACGTTCAACGACAACTAGTGTGTGTGCTCGACACGTGTATGCAAGACTTAACGGAACAAACGGAGTTTGGTAACGGAAAATTACCGGATGTCACATTATCCCCATGTTGAAGAATTTTCGTCCCGAAAATTGCGTTACATGGTGAGTGTTCCATCACTGGTCTACTGCATTGGCACAAGGAAATCAAATCGTGTGAGTTTTGGATGAGTTGTCACATCATCCCCATGTTGAAAGAAATTTCGTCCCGAAATTTAATCAATACCTTCGCCGGCTGGCATCGTCCTTTCGAATAGCTGAGGGTACTTAAGCTTCATTTGATCTTCACGTTCCCACGTGAATTCTGGTCCACGTCTTGAGTTCCAACGAACTTTGACGATGGGTATCTTGCTTTGCTTAAGCGTTTTCACCTCACGATCCATCACTTCGACAGGTTCCTCAATGAAACGTAATTGTTCATCTACTTGAACTTCTTCCAGTGGTACGACCATTGTTTCATCCGTTAAACATTTCTTTAGATTTGAAACATGGAATACATCATGGATTCCACTCAATGAATCAGGTAAGGCTAGTCGATAAGCTACTGGACCTATTCTTTCCACTATCTCAAATGGTCCAACGTATCTCGGATTTAGCTTTCCTCGCTTACCAAACCGAACTACGCCTTTCCACGGTGAGACTTTTAATAAAACCTTGTCACCTGTCTGAAATTCCAAAGGTTTTCGTCGTTTGTCAGCATAGCTTTTCTGTCTGTCTCGCGCTGCGGCCATGCGGTTTCTTATCTGAACAATCTTCTCAGTTGTCTCGTGTACTAGTTCGGGACCCGTTAATTGACTATCACCAATTTCAGCCTAGCAAACTGGCGATCTACATTTTCTCCCATATAAAGCTTCAAATGGTGCTGCCTTTATACTAGTGTGATAACTGTTGTTGTAAGAAAATTCCACAATGGTAGGTGAACTTCCAGTTATTCCCGAAGTCAATCACACAAGCACGTAACATGTCCTCCAAGTCTGTATAGTACGCTCGCTTTGACCATCAGTCTGTGGATGATAAGCAGTACTCATATCCAATCGCGTACCTAAAGCTTTCTGCAACGACTGCCAGAAGTGTGATGTGAAACGAGAATCGCGATCAGAAATGATTGAGATGGGTACTCCATGCCTCGAAACGATCTCTCTTCAGATAAAGTCGGGTTAACTTCTCCATCTTATCTGTTTCCTTTATCGCTAGGAAATGAGCAGATTTTGTCAATCGATCCACGATAACCCATATTGTATCACAACCGTAGAAGTACGAGGTAACTTAGTAATAAAATCCATTGATATCTGATCCCACTTCCACATAGGGATCTCGGGTTGTTGTAATAGTCCAGATGGTTTCTGATACTCCACTTAACCTTCGAGCAGGTCAGACACTTACTCACATAAGTAGCTACATCTGCTTTCATGTTAGGCCCCAATAGTGCGCCTTCAAATCGTGGTACATCTTGTCAGATCCAGGATGTATAGAATACTTGGACTTGTGAGCCTCACTCATCACCAAGTCTCTCAGATTTCCGTGTAGAGGTACCCACAGTCTATCCATGAAGTAACGAATTCCATCCACTTTTACCTCCAATTGTTTTTCCATACCCCTTAACGATTCAGACCCAATGTTTTCTGCTTTCAAAGCTTCTGTTTGAGCCTCTCGATTTGTTCAGGTAATTGCGTACTAATCGTTAGTTGCAGAGCTCGCACACGTCGAGGTTTAGCAGTCTCTTTTCTACTCAGCTCACGCATCAGCAACTACATTTGCTTTCCCTGGGTGGTACTTAATAGCACAATCATAGTCAGTTTACAATTCCACCCAGCGTCTTTGTCTCATGTTCAACTCTTTTGCTCAAGATATGCTGAAGACTCTTGTGATCGGTGTAATGAGTGCATTTGGTACCGTACAAGTAATGTCTCCAGATCTTTAAGGCAAAAACTACCGCACCCAGTTCCAAGTCATGGGTGGTATAGTTTTTCTCAAGAATCTTCAATTGTCTAGAGGCGTATGCTATCACTTTATCCCGCTGCATCAGGACACATCCAAGTCCTTGAATAGAAGCGTCACAATAGACTACGAAATCATCACTACCATCCGGTAATGCTAGTATTGGTGCGCTACACAATTTATGTTTAGTAACTGAAAAGCAGATTCCTGACTCTCACCCCATTTGTACGTCGTTCCCTTGTGAGTCAAGGCTGTGAGAGTTGTGCAATCTTAGAGAATCCTTCAATGAATCGCCGATAATATCCCGCTAATCCAAGGAATTGTCGTATCTCACTTGCTTAGGAACAGACCAATTCTTTATCACTTCAATCTTAGCAGGATCAACATGTATTCCCTTCTCGTTGACAATATGACCCAAGAATTGTACCTCACGTATCCAGAAATCACACTTAGAAAACTTTGCATACAGTTGTTCCTCTCTGTGTAATTCCAAGATTAACGTAAGTGCTTCTCATGTTCTTCTTCGGGTCCTTGAGTATTCAGTATGTTATCAATAAAGACGATAACAAACTGATCAAGATAGGGTTTGCACACGCGATTCATGAGGTCCATGAATACTGCTGGTGCATTCGTCAACCAAATGGCATGACCAAAATCATAGTGACCATATCGTGTACGGAAAGCAGTCTTCGAGATGTCCTCTTCTCGAACTCTCAGCGATGATACCCAGACCTCCGATCAATCTTAGAGTAATAGCTTGATCCTTCCAGTTGATCAAACAAATCATCGATACGAGGTAAGGGATAGTAACCTTGTTCAGTTCCCTATAGTCAATGCACATTCGAAATGTACCATCCTTCTTCTTCACAAATAGAACTGGCGCTCCCCAGGGCGACGAACTCGGTCGGATAAACCCTTTATCCAACAACTCTTGTAGTTGGGCGGATAATTCCTGCAGTTCGTTCGGAGCTAACCGGTACGGTGCTCTCGCAATTGGAGCGGCTCCTGAGTCAACTCATCTGGAATTCAACTTGACGATGAGGCGGTAATCCAGGCAGGTCTTCCGGAAACACCTCGGGAAACTCACGAACTACGGAATATCCTCTATCTTCTTTTCCTCAGTCTGTTATCTGTGACGAGTGCTAATATGGCTAGTCGACCCTTTCGTAACAACTTTTGTGCTTTCATAAACGAGATGATGCCTATCACCGCACCACTCCTATCACCTCTGACCGTAAGGACTTCTTCACCAATGGGATCCGTATGATCTTCTCGTGGCATATGACTTCTGCTTGTTTTTATCGGAAAGCCAATCCATGCCTACTACCCATCAAATCTTCCTAACGTAACAGGGCATGAGATCTATAGTGAATGTATGACCAGCAAGCTCTATCTTGCAGTCTCTAAGAATATGCGTTACGTGAATCTGTGTGCCGTTAGCTAACTCCACGGTGTATTTAGATTCTAAGGCTGAGGGCATATCACTTAAAAGACTACAGAACCTAGTGGACACGAAACTTCTATCGGCTCCGGTATCGAATAATACAGTAGCAAAACAACCATTAACCGAAAATTTACCAGTTACTGTAGTAGGATCGTTTAGAGCCTCACCTGAGCCAATGATGAAGGCTCTTCCTTTGGCTCCATTATTGTTTCCACCATTGTTGTTGCCATTACCATTGTTGTTGTATTGTTGTTGCCATTGTTATTATTGTTGTTGTTCCCATTGTGGTTGTTACCATTACCATTCCTCTTAGCTGGGGACAGTTGCGTTTGTAATGGCCTTCTTTTCCGCACTCAAAAAATCCTCCTTTCGGAGTGTCTTGTGATTGTTGAGGCTTCTTCATTCACCCCCGACAGTCTTTTGCTGCGTGACCAATCTTCCCACAACGTTGACATTGAAGTTATCACACCGACCCACATGGTGGTAGTTACACCGTTGCACTTCGGCAGTCTTCCACCATACCCCGCCGGTCCTTGATTTGAGTGAGTCGCCTGGTTGAAGCTTCGGTTGTTATCAAACTTCGTTGTTGTTGCTGACTTTGCTGCTGTTGTTGAGGTTTGAGATTGGCTACTGGATGACGATCCCTTGTTGCTTGAACCATCCCACTTGCGTTTCTGGTCGGGCACGCTTGCCACCGCACCCCGTTTAGGTAACCGACCTTGCTCAACTGCCTGGTCAGTCAGCCTGTGGGCTGTTTGGATAGCTTGCTGTATAGTAGTGGGGTTAGAGGCAGTTACCATACTTTGAATTTCAGGCACCAATCCCCGTATATAATGCTCCACCCTCTTGTGCATTTCATTCACCATCCCTGGGCATAAAGTGGCTAACTCATGAGTACGAGTCGTGTAGGCTTCAATTTCTGAGCCTTGCATTTTGAGTTGCCAGAACTCAATCTCCAGTTTCTGCACTTCATTTCGGGGGCAGTATTCTTCAGTCATGATTTCTTTGAATTCATCCCAAGGTAGTTCATTGGCCATGCTTGACCCAGCATTTGTACCTGGGCATTCCACCAGGAAAGTGCTGCGCCTTCTAATGTCCGTGGCATACTTCACCTGATCAGCAGGCGGGCAGTTGCATTTCGCAAAGACAGACTCTGTCTTCTCAACCACCTTACAAGCCCTACACTCTCCTTCCGTCCTGCTGTAGGTATGAGGTTTACAGTCCATAAAGACTTTGTAGGTGCATGTGGTTGGGGTGTTCCTTCCGGGTCTTCCCATCAGGATCCACTAAGGTGCAGGGGCTTCACATCTGAAGTGCTGCTAGCTGTGCCTCTAAATCAGCAACCTATCATCGATCACTATGTTATGGTGATCTTGTGTGCGTCCATGCGCTCACTAAGTGTTACCACGTTGCCTGCCATGTATGATGTCCACCAATGGCCATCGAAAGTCGCTCCTGAAGATCTTACCCTGGTAACGCTGCACTGACGCATCTCAGATCGTAATGCAGAGTTCTCATCAGTGAGTCCTCTAATCCGCTGTCGCTCGTGCCAGTGTGTTGGGCTACAAAGGCTGCCTGGCTCCAGAGGATGCTCAAAGTAGGAGTGTAGGCAAAGTAGAGGCGGTTGATGACCTAGTGCTACAGGTGGTACGCGTTCTCTATAAGCCATACGGTGTAGTGGGTAAAATCCCAATTACGCGGAGGATACAGGAGTAAAAAGGCTGATCCCAGTCTATCTCGCTAGGAGGATAAGGATGTCGGGCCAGTTAAATCCCCTATCCGGTACGGGAGAAGTAGGAGGTGAATCAGATCGTGCAGGTCTCTTGCCCAAGTTTCTGGACGACGATGCCATGCTGCGAAGTACGTGTTGCGTATGCCAATGAGTATACAGTAAGGAGAGTAAACGATGAGTAACTAACAACTGTGCGGTTATAGTCTAGTGTGTGTATGCAACCTAGTTCCCTATAACCAATGGCTCTGATACCAATCTGTCACACCCTCAAAATCCGCGAGCGGGGTTTTACGCGCGAGGCGCGTGACATACCAGGATCTCAGTCATTAGTTACCAAGAACGACTCTATATGTAATAAACAAAACCAGAGTTAACGTTTAAAATACTGCGAAAGCGTTTTTAAAACAGAAAACCCAAAACAAGTAGTATGTAAAGGGAATGCGCAAAACATACGCGCCCCAAACACAAATGTTTAATAGGAAAATAAACCCAAATGTGTAAACAAACAATGTAGACAACTCAACGATGCTGGTGTGCGTGCTCCTAGGCAACTGGCAACCTTAACCTGAGAATAGCATACTAAACAAGTCAACACATGGTTGGTGAGTTCAAGAGTTTGCGTTAAAATATAAACCAATCAATAGTTTCCAGAGCATAAGTAGTGTATTGCAATAGATAGCTAGTCTATTAACATAAAATATTAATCATAGTGATTTCGCGATCGAAGCTGACTGTGTTACGTTTGTTGCCTCCCGTCACGACTTACCGTGTCGTGACAATATGTGTTAGGACAAAATTGCACCCGTTTGACCTCGAGTCGCACAGGTGGGACTCGTCAGACCCAGTAGTACTACCCAAGATTTCCCCGCTATTCAATATTAACAATCCGAAAGTGTGAGGACTTTCCATGGTAAACAACACTATATCAATATTATACACACTCATATATAAAAGCGTTTGTGATCAACAGTATGCTATCTCCCCCAAAAGAGATTATGTAAAATAAGTGGGGCAAGAACTCACCTGATACGCGCAAGAATTAACTTAGAGCTTAACTTGAAAGAAAGAAGGAAAGACAACCTTCAAAGGTCACCTAGAATACAAGAGTACATAAGCACGTGTACACAAATCAACATGAAACCCTAAGTGCTCTACAAACCAAAGAACTCAAGGTTTAAGAAAGACAAGACACATTTGACCCAGTTGACCCGTTTGACCCGTTGGTGACATTATAGGTGATAACTCGTTAATACTAACACAACAGCATGTCATACATGATCACATACAACCCAACAATAGTCCTAACATACCCATATGACCCATTACCATGAATTCCCACAAACAGGCCAAATCAGATAACTATCCAACTAAACATTCATACAACACAAACACACATTTAGTTACCTTAGAAATCATCCATGAACACACTAGCATGGTCCTAATATCCCAAACATGCTCAAATCATCCAATTCAAGGATTTACACAATTAAAGTTTCCCTTTTGGGAAAGTTCATCCCAAATTCATCAAACTCACATTACATTCATGAATTTACCAATTGCATATCAATTCAAGCTCATGACAATAACTAAACATGATCAACAACATCTAACCATCATGTTACATCAACTTTCATACCCAAAAGTTTCCACTTTTGGCAAGGTATGAACTACAACATTCAATCCAAGGTTTCTAACATTCATATCAACCATCTAGCATCTAAACATCATTACAAACACATCCATAACATTCATACATCAACCAATCATCAATTCATGCAAAATAAAGTTACTATTATTAGTAACCTATGAACAATGTATCAAAATCATAGCTTTCTTGCATAATCGACGTTAACTAGCATATATACAATCCAACTAACATCATAACACTAACCAACATCAACAAATCGATCCACAATTGCAAGTTTCGAATTAGGGTTTCGGCCCTAATGTAATTTCCATAAAAACTTGTAAAAATCCAACCTTTATTGCATACTTGACGTTAATTAACATGTAATCTATCTAACAAATACATTAACATCAACAATTAGGCATCAATCAACCACCAATTTGCAGTTTTCGCATGAAACATTCGGCCAACATGAAGACTCATCAAAAACATACAAAAATCTAACCTTTAAACGTGTAATGGCTTGCAATTGATGATTCTAACTTGTTTATGCCTTGTAATCGATCAAATTCGAAGATGATTACTTGTTCTTGGGCTGAATTCGAAGAGGAGAGGGAGAGAGGATGCAAGTCGCGGCCGATGTGTGGATTAGGGTTGGAGTTTTGATTTTTATTTTATTAAATATCCATAATTACCCTTTTAACCCTTATAATTTGTATTTTATAAAAATTAAGCTTTTTGAATAGTTTTTAAATAGTTTTTAACTACTAAACACAATTATTATTAATCACAAATAACAATCATGCATAATTCCCATTTATCACAAAACACACGAAATAAATATGCACGTTTTCACGTTACGCGATAAAATTACAGTTAACATTCAAATCACATAAGCATAACTTAATAATCACATTGTTAACTTAATTATCATCAATTAACATTACTGATTATTGTTAACTCACCAACGTTCAACGACAACTAGTGTGTGTGCTCGACACGTGTATGCAAGACTTAACGGAACAAACGGAGTTTGGTAACGGAAAATTACCGGATGTCACATTATCCCCATGTTGAAGGAATTTTCGTCCCGAAAATTGCGTTACATGGTGAGTGTTCCATCACTGGTCTACTGCATTGGCACAAGAAATCGAAATCGTGTGAGTTTTGGATGAGTTGTCACAACTCTAGTCATTAACTTGATTTCCTTGCAATGCACTTTAAATGGATTTTCGTACATTTGATTTTACTTGTACTCGCTGGTAATAATGATTTTAAAACAAAATAAAAAAAAGAGCAGAATGAAATGGAAAATAAATATAAATCAAGGTTGAAAATATATGATAATAATGATATTGCGATTGCTATTGACAATAAAAATGAAAATTAAAAGTATCATTGGTTAATTGTTATGGAAATGTTTAAATATAAAATCTAATAAAATTAAAAAGTGTAATAAATAATATTAATCATCAATCTTCTTGATTAATGGTTGAGATTAAATAGTAAAAAAAGTTTGTTAGATGAGTATTTTATGAATAGTTACTTTATTGACGTTTTGCAAGTTCCCCCATTTTTTTAATGTTTAGAATTTTCATGTACCCATTACTTTTTATAAAAATTTCACCCCAAAAACAAGTGTTATATAAAAAGATAATAAGTTTTTTATATTTTAAGCTCATATCTTTATTCTGTCTTTTATATAGTTCATTGTGACTTTTGTTAGTTATTTTGTTTTTCTAAATACTATTGTATATTTTAAAATGATGGGTTTTAAAACTATATAATGATGAATAACATTATTGTGTATCTCTAATATGTAAAATATAATAATAATTAACACTAACTAAACTAATATATTAAAAAAGATGACTAAATAACAATGTCTCATTGTGTTTGATCGTTATTGTGTTATCTTAAATACTATGAGTTTTAAAAAATACATTGGTGAAAAAAATTATTATGTACTTATAATTATAAAACACAATGATAGATTAACAAGTTTATATAATGTATAAAAAATAAAGATAAAAATAACACATTGTATTATTTTCAACAATATGAGTTTTGATAAAGATATTGGAGAAAATATATCATTGTATAGAAACAATGACAAAAATAACACAAAATGATCTAAAATGTAAAACATATGATTAATACATATAACAAGGGATGTAAAATATTTGACACAATTAACTGATATTTGATATAATAAACGTATAAGATACAATGAGCTGACATATTTGACACAATAATCAATTGTTATATAAGTTATTATCAGTCAATGAGTTATGATTTGAATTAATAAAATTCAACTTTCCTCTCCTACGTATTTAACCAAATACTTCTTACATTCTGGTCATTAGTTAAAACTAGAATTAGGCTCTCTGCGTTGCAGAGGGAGCGTAAAACCGTGTCAATAACACTAATGTCACACCACTACTAACAACCACCAATACGAATTTGTGGTGTGTTAATAGGCATAACTTAGACCAAAACGTAAAACATATAATAATATAACTAAACCGATCTAAGATCCGAACGTTGTGACGAACCCGTCAAAAGGAAAAAAATACACGTAAAAATATTGAACCACACACGTACATTGTGCCGTGTTAACTCATCAAATTAGATGAAATGTAAAGCGAAATGTAAAAATGTTAAACCACACATGCATGTTGTGTCGTGTTAACTTGCAAAACATAAAACGAAACGTATAATGAAATTTTGCGAAATATAAAAAGTATAGAGGACCAAAATAAAATATAAAAGTTTGAGATTATATTGCAAAAGATGCAGATTTTTGGGTTAAAAGTAAAAAGAAAGTCAAATGTAAGAAGTTATATTGCAAAAAATTAAAAACTTTGAGTTAAAAATGAAAATTCCAAATTTTTAAGAAAACCACTCCAGCATCATCATGCATAGAATGATTGCTAATTAGTATATTAGTATAATATAATATTTACTAAATTATTCTAGAACGATGAAGCTTTTTCTTCTTAGTGCTATTATAGTATGTTATCACATAAATAACAAACGATTGTTGAACTACTCTAATCTTGGACGGTCCGTTATCAAATACAGCAAGTCAAAACAGGGACACGATCTCTATTATTCATTAATTAAGAACGATACACTTTGTGTTGTTTTTATTTTTGTTTGATTGTTGGTTAAATTTTTTAAACTATTCGAAACAGCTGTGGAGTTGCTTACTTTTAATGTAAAAACTGGACATATGGTTATAATAAAGAATTGTCACTCAAATCTAATCACACTTTTACTTTTTAATATACAATTAATATGTAAAAACTGCAAACAAGGTTATAAATAAAAATTCCATTCAAATCTAGAACAAATACCATAAAAACCAATATAATTTTTGTTTTTCTTATAAAAGTCACTCTATAATTTTTTACATGTAAAATCCAACATATCTTTTGTTTTGTCTCCTAAAAGTCTTTTAATTATTTTTGCATATAAAAAATCAACATGTTTTCTGTTTTTTTACATAAGAAACCCTCAACTCATTTAAGTTATAGATCTTTTAAGTTATGTAAGCAACTATGTTGATAGACTTTTATGTGAAAAAATAAAAAGTACGTTTGTTTTTTTGTGCAAAGATTGTTGAAAAATATGATAAAACAGAAATTATGTTGGGTTTTTACATGCAACAAATTATGAAAGGGCTTTTGTAAGAAAAATTAAAATTATGTCGGTTTTTATGGTATTTGCCCTCCAATCTAATCATACTTTTTGTTTTTAATATTGTAAGTAGTTTATTTTTGTGGTATCTACACTAAATTTTTCTTAACGTTCTAATCATTTTGTTTGTGTATTTACATTATATTATAATATATTTGACGAAAATAAATTATCTTTTTACATTAATTTTAAAGAGATTAAAATGATAAATTTGTTTTTTTATTTATCAATTTAAGTATCTTAATTATCTTTTAAACATGTCAATTGTGTGATTCTAGGGCTGTAAACGAATCGACTAACACGAATGAGGCCTTTTTCGTGTTCCTGCATTAAGAAAATAACTTGTTTATAAATTGTTCATGAATTGAACGTTTACCGAACAAGATTTCTTGCTTTTGTTCGTTCATTAAGGAAATGAATCAATTCATAAACCGTTTACGAACATAAATAAACGCAAACAAAAGCAAGCGAACGCATATAAATATTCATGAACATTAACGAACATAAAATGATTTTTTTTAAATTAAAAATACAAAACATCATATATTGATTTTATAATTAAAATCACAAACATTATATAATATTCATCAAATATATATAAGTACTTAACATAATTATCTCAAACATTACTTTTAAATGAATAAACACAAACGAACTTTAACGAATACATTATCGAATGTTCACGAATATAAATGAACACACAGCATCTGTTTATGTTCGTTTGTTTAACTAAACGGACGTAATTTTCTTGTTCGTGTTCGTTCATCTATTAAACAACGATCATAAACGAACTTCCCGCCAAACATTTCTCATATTATAAGATCATTGATTAACAAGAGAAGATGCGTTTCATGAGTCATATTACAATATATATTATTTCACCGTTTTTTGTAACCGAGTTATAATTTCTGTCAAAATTATGATTTTGCTCCAATCCGCTAGGTTCATTTGGTGATTTTTTATTATTTTTTAAAATAAATTATTAATTTTAAACACTTGTTTAATTTATTCTGATTTATTAAATTATAATTTTTATTTAAAACCAAACTGGATCAAGAGTAATATATATATATTTTTTTATTGTAAATATAATTTGGCTTTTTGTATTTTTTGATATATAATGTTTTCCGGAATACTGAATATATCATTACGACATACTATTTTTTATATATTTTCACCAAGTGTCTTACTGTTCATCAGATTCACCAGATACAATTTAAAATCTGTCTAAAATTCGCTTTTTAATGAACAATATTTTTTGTTTTATTCCTGTAAAAATTCTCGTCATATCACATAAAAGTCCACTTGTAAATAAATAAAAATCTAATTGTACATAAATATATCCCCTTCATGTTCGTTTTATTCTTAATTTTAACCAAATATTTCTTCATTCTCGTCATGTTTAAAAGCATACTATTTTTTCTAGATTGACGAAGCTTTCTTCTTCTTGGTGCTGTTATAGACTTATAGTATTATCACAAAATAGCAAACGGTTTTCAACTACCAGATTATTGTTAGCTCTAATTCGGTCATTATCAAGTACAGTAAGTCAAAACAGGACACTATACTATATTATTCTTAGAATAAGATTATGTTGTTTTTTACTTTGATTGTTGGTTACAATATTTTAAGATATTGCAAAAGCTTCGGCTTCGGATTAAAAACTGTTTAATATGTAAAAACACGGACACATGGTTTAAATAACAAAAAAATGCCTCAAATTTAATCACATATTTAGCTTTTAATATTTGTAAGTAGTTTATTTTAGGATATCTTTTTTTAACGGTTAAAGTCGATTGTCTGACACGTTCTTAAGGACAACTCGTACACCAATATACCACCATGTTTCACCTTATTTCGGAGAAAGGCCACAAATGTGATAAAACTCTTAAGGTCGATATCGAACATATTACCTAAAAGGCATTGAGCTCAATCATTCATCCCATGACCTAAAAGCCACAAATTTGTAAGTAGTTTATTTTGTGGTATCTACACCAAATTTATTTTAACATAGAGTTAGGTTGTCTGCAGTATGCGGGCCACATCTGCAGGAGAAGATGTGGATCAAACTTTTACAGTCTGGAAGAGGAAGACTGTTTGTTTTTTACATCTGCAGACTGCAAAAATAGTCTGTAATTAAACCAAATCAAACCTTATCTTAAACCAAATCAAATAAAAACTTAAACCAAATCACAAACCATAATTATACAAATGATCATAGAGTTCACTCTCTAATTAAACCAACCACAACAAATGATCATAGAGTTTTCTTTAAATTTATTTATATTTTGTGAAAACTAATATAAATCGGTTATGAGTTATGTAGTATGTTAAATTTATTTTGCATTTGATTTTTTTAATTGTGCTTATGAAATTAAAACCAAGCCAAAACAAGCCGACCCGAGCCAAGTTTGAGCTCGAGCTTAGATTTTTAGCTCGGTTTTAAAACCGAGCCGAGCTGGCTTGGTTTAAATTTGATCCAAGTTCGAGCTTTCCCTGGCTCGGCTCGTGAACAGCCCTAATGACAATCAAACCTGAACCCGATGAGAATACCCGAAACCTGAGACATTTGGACGGGTATGGGGCTGGGACCGGGTATGTGATTAATTTTTATTTTTTTCACGGGTATGGAACAGGTATGGGATTGCATCGTTTACCCGTTTACCCAACCCGATTACTAGATTAAACATATTATATACCCGAAGTTATTTTTGTTTTTAATATATTCTACTTAACAATTATATTATATATAATTATGTCTTTTTGGCTTTTTACTCTATATCTTTACTGTATATTTATGTGTTGAACATAAACTACTAAGCTTTCTATCACTTGCACTATATCGTATTCTACAAAGTTATAAGAAAATTTTAATATTTATTTCTAAAACTAAATAGGAGTAGTGGTGGAACATACACAAAATTATTAGAATTAACATAAAATATTGTCTAGTATGTATATACAAATATAGATTTATATGTTTTTTTTTTTAATTTTAATAGAAGCTTGATGGGTATACCCAATGAGTAATTTTTACAACCTTAATGCGAATACTTGATTATCAGCTGGTACGCTCGATACCCGATGGTTAATACCTGATAAATACCCGATAAGTTTTGGGCCGGGTATGAGACATCTTTTTAGTCGGGTTTGGGTTTGGGATTACCCATACCCGTGCCAAACCCAACCTATTACCATCCCTCCTCGTTTTATTCATAAACTAGGTTAAAAACCCATTATTACATGGATTGAATAAATTTTAAATGTTAACACCATTCTTTTTTATAAATGTTTTGTATCTTACATGTAACTAACCATTGGTAAAATAAAAAAAAATGAATATCTAAGAATTTATAAATAAAATTAATAAAAATTATAAATTATAATATTATATTTTAAGATAAGATATAATATAAATTATTTAATTGTTTAGTTTACTTATTAAAATAATTCTCATTTAATAAAGAGAGACGAGAAACATAATTTTAGATTTAATCAGAAGTCGTCAAGTGTCCATTTAAATATTCTTTATTATAATAGATAGATTATAATAGATAGATATTCACGTTCTATTATGCAATTAAACATAATTTCGAGCATAGCAACCACCACTTATATCTTTGTAAACATAAGTGGACTATTTTTTTAAAATATATAAATATTGACTTAAAATAATATTAATGATAATTTCCGTTAAATTTTATAGATCTTTAGTGGTATATGACTATAAATGTGCCCCACCCGTACGTGGTGTGGTGGTAAGGTAATTTGCCTTCGAGGGAAAAGACACGGGCTCAGGCATAATTTAAGGTGTGTAGTTTAAATTAAAGGGTATGTGCGTTAGCCTTTAAAAAAGGACTGTAATATCTAGACACCAATGATTATAAATCAACACCCCGAATTTTATACGGGTCGTATAGTAACATACGTGTCGTATAGGTGGGTCGTATAGCTTTATACGGGAGTATAACCCTTCTAACAGCCCCCTGAATTTTTCGTCGTAATCATTGTTGAAATTTGCTATATGCGTCATATAGCCCTAATGTATCGTATAGGGTATAGTATAGGGCTATATGAGACGTATAACCATGAAACAACCCCCCTAAATTTTTTTCGTTTGCAATTCCTTCAACCCTATATGTCACGTATGGTATTATACAAGGCGTATAAAGGGGTTGTCGATTTATAAAATAAGATGTTTGTATATTAGAACCTTAAAAAACTGGCTTTTTTACTTTACAAATTGTACATTGGTTGAATAAAAATTGATTTTAATGATAATCTTCTAAATGACTTTTAAATTGTATAGATCTTTGGTTGTATGTGCCGGCTTATACTTTACATGTATTAAATAAAAATTAATATTAAGCATAATCTTCGCGTTTTATCACTTAATATCGTGCATGTAAACAGCTATTATGTAGTAATGTCTTTTTTAAGGATTCAATGAATTATTGCACAAAATATGTGATAAATATTATGTCATCACCACCCCTTATAAATACCCTTTAACTCTACTTCAAATTCATGCAATTTAGTAGGCATATAGCCATCTATATCTATCACAAAACATGTCCTTCAAACAAGAGGATGTCAACGCCCCCTTGCTACTTTTCCTCCTAGCGTTTGGGGAGATCAATTTCTTCTCTATGACCAGGTATATATGTACTTGTTTAAAGGGGTTGTCAATTTATAAATAAGATGTTTGTATATTAGAACCTTAAAAAACTGGCTTTTTTACTTTACAAATTGTAATAAAAAATTGATTTTAATGATAATCTTCTAAATGACTTTTAAATTGTATAGATCTTTGGTTGTATGTGCCGGCTTATACTTTACATGTATTAAATAAAAATTAATATTAAGCATAATCTTCGCGTTTTATCACTTAATATCGTGCATGTAAACAGCTATTATATAGTAATGTCTTTTTTAAGGATTCAATGAATTATTGCATAAAATATGTGATAAATATTATGTCATCACCACCCCTTATAAATACCCTTTAACTCTACTTCAAATTCATGCAATTTAGTAGGCATATAGCCATCTATATCTATCACAAAACATGTCCTTCAAACAAGAGGATGTCAAACGCCCCCTTGCTACTTTTCCTCCTAGCGTTTGGGGAGATCAATTTCTTCTCTATGACCAGGTATATATGTACTTGTTTAATTAGAACATAACTCGTAAATGAGTGAAAATTTAAAATGAAATTAATATCATCAAATGATATGCATATACAAGCTTTCATGAAGGTTTATATATTTAGCGGATGTGTTTATATGCTATGTATGTAATTGTAACAATCCTTTGTTCGCAAATGAAGCTAAAAGATGAAGCTGGGGTTGAAAAGGTAGTTGAAGACCTCAAAGAAGAAGTACAAAAAGAAATATTTCAAATTTTGGATATTCCTACGGAACATACAAATTTGTTAAAACTGATTGACACAGTCGAACGCCTAGGCATTGATTATTATTTTGAGGAGGAGATTAATCAAGCCCTGCAACACTTCTACGATGCATATGGTGACAACTGGAACGGTGGTGCTACTTCTGTTTGGTTTCGAATCATGCGACAACATGGCTTTTTTGTTTCAAGTGGTTAGTGTGCATATATTAAGTTTATATATATATATATGATTAAAGTAAAACTATGTTTATAATTGAAAACCGTAAAAACCATCTCTAACCAATCATATAATTTATAAATTATTTATTTATTTTTAATGTTCAAAGTGTGTTTGAGTAAACTTTAACCTCATTAATTTCTGTATTACAAACTTTTTCATTTAAACCCTAACGAATGAAGAGGATGCCGAAACGAGTTAAATGCATGTAACTTGTATGATCGAGTTACATATATGTAAACCATAGATGTTCATATGGTAACACATAGTTATGTATACGTAACATATGGTTTTCTTGATTTCCAATTATAACATGGTCATATATATATATATATATATATATATATATATATATATATATATATATATATATAATGATGCAAATAAGATAATGGCGTCTCTTATGAATGGAAATAGATGTTTTTGAAAGATACAAGGGCAAAGATGGAGCTTTTAAAGAGCCATTAGCGGATGATATTGAAGGTTTGCTTGAGTTGTATGAGGCAACATATCTAAGGGTTCCTGGGGAAGTCATATTAGATGACGCTCTTGCCTTTGCAAGAGGTTGTCTTGATGACATCTCGAAAAACCCTTCTTTGGTCAACTCCGTGGTCACTAAACGAATAGAAGAAGCACTAAAGCAACCTTTGCATAAAAGGGTGCCGAGGATCGAGGCGTTGTGCTACATACCTTTTTACCAACAACAAAAATCTCATAACAAGTCTTTACTAAAACTTGCTAAGTTAGGGTTCAACCTACTCCAATCACTCCATAAGAAAGAGCTCAACCAAATTTACAAGTATGCATGTTGTGTTCCTTCACTTCCTGTAGATAGTGTTATATATATGAAAATATCACATAGATCTAGACATGATATATATAATTTTGTAGGTGGTGGAAAAGCTTTGATGTCCCAACTAATCTATTCTATGCAAGAAATAGATTGGTTGAATGCTACTTTTGGTCCTTAAGTGTGTACTCTAAGCCTAAATATTCTCAATCCAGAATGTTCTTAGCTAAGGTTATTTCTATAGAAACACTTCTTGATGACACTTATGATGCATATGGTACTTTGAAAGAACTGGAGATCTTTACCGAAGCAATTAAAAGGTATATGAACCAACATGCACCTTGTCATTCATTAGCAAATATATATGCTGCTCAAATTCATCAAGTAATTATACATAAATGTTTATTAGGTGGTCAATTACATGCTTGGACGGTCTACCGAAGAATATGCAACTAATATACCAATGCTCCTAGATATGTATGGAGATATGGAAAAAATCTTAACAAAGATGGGAAAAGTACATCATCTCAACTATATTAGAGAAGCAGTAAGTTTTTAACTTTTATGAATTTCATTCAAACTTACTTAATTAGTTATTAGACTTCTCTAGCTTAACTTTTTTTTTGGGGGGGGGGGGGGGGTGGGTGGTGGTTTGATAAAGTGTTCATATCTGTATATTGTTATGCTACAATTTTAGCATGTATCTATTATTTAGATTATTTTTAGGGAAAATTAATTTGGTTGTTTGTGATTTATAGCTGATGGAATACATAGGATGCTACTTGAAAGAAGCTCGATGGGCAAATAATGGGTACATACCAACAATGGAGGAGCATAAAGAAGTTACAACTGTTAGTAGCGGATATAAGCACACCCTAATAGCAAGCTTTGCTGCCATGGGTGATGTAATCACTGACGAAACATTCAAATGGGCTCTCACAATGCCTCCCCTTGCGAGATCTTGTTGTGTGCTTTGTAGGATCATGGATGATATTGTCACCCACAAGGTACGTTAGCCGACTAGTTTCTTAACCATGTGAAATTGTGATTGATTTTCTATTGAAATGCAACCTGATTAATTAACCTCATTCAAAAAGTTTATGTGTTACTTATTTATGTACATACACTTTGTGTTAAGCTAGTTAAACAATATTTGTAAAAAAATATTAGGAGGAGCAAGAAAGAATGCATGTTGCATCCGGCATTCAATGCTACATGAAGGAATATGATGTCACCGAACAACATGTCTATGATTTGTTCAACGAAAAAGTCGAAGAAGCCTGGAAAGAAATGAATCTAGAATCCCTGAGGTGTAAAGATGTTAAAATGCCAGTAATTATGCGGTGATCAATTTGGCCCGGGCTATGGATGTCCTCTATAAGAATAAGGACCATTTCACACATGTTGATGAAGAACTCATAAATCACATCAAATCGCTTGTCGTAGATGCCATCGTTATATGAGTTCCTGTCCTTAGCGAGGCATCATAATATGTTCCATGTATTTGAAAGATCTCCTATTGTCTTTAAGATGGTTGATTACGAAAACAAAAAATAAATCGTCAAGTTCTTTGGTGTAAGATGGGTCGCGTGTCCTTGACTAATAAAGATCCATCAAGTTGATGTTTAAGATTGTAATGTACGTGTGATTTTAATTTTCTGTTTGTGTCATAAAGTTTTAGTTTTATTATCTAGATAAAGATACACCAAGTGGAGTTGTTTTTATTAAATTTGCCAAGTGGGGTGACGCGTATAGAACTTGGACACATTTCGTTCTTTAAACAAGTGTTAAAACATTTTGTTCTTTAAATACGTTTTTAACACTTGTGAATTGTGTGTGTTTAAATACTATATATATAGTCTAATTAGAAAACTCTTCCAAAGTTCTAATCATTAAATGCAATTTAATTTCACAAGAAGTTGGATATATAACTTAACTAAACTTAATTATTGTATGGTACATAGTTTAAGAAAAGAAGATAGTGTAACTTACACTTTCATTTGTGCTGCTCAGCTTGGCTGCTGTCATTTTTCAAATTTTTTAAGAAGTATATTATTGTAGATTGAAAATGTATTAAATTGGGTAAACAAAACAAAACAAAATAGGCTTCTATATATAAAGTAGGGTTGTAAACGAATCAAACGAACAATAATAAGTTTTTGTTCATGTTCGTTTATTAGAAAATGAAGTTGTTTACAAACTGTTTATGAAAACTTACCGAATGAGTGAGATTTCTTGTTCGTGCATGTTCACTAAGAAAACAAACTATTCATGAACATTTACCGGACATAAATGAAGAATACAACAAAGACAAATGAACACAAACAAATATTTATAAACATAAACGAAATCTTGTCAAGTTTTAACACAAACTTAACATAATTATCAAAACATATTACAAAATTATTATACATATAATTAATTAACAGAAAAATTAAAAAGTTTGTCAAGCTTTATCATAAACTGAAGTTAAAAATAATCAAATGTGGGATGTTGACGGAGACATATAATATAAATGGGGATTCATATTTTTAGAAATTAATAATAATATAAAATATAAAATCTTTAAATGAACGAATATAAATGAACACATTATCGAATATTTACAAACATAAATGAACGAATATGGTCTCTATTCATGTTTGTTCATTAAACTTAAATCAAGAACACAATTTTCTTATTCTTGTTCGTTCCTTTATTAAACGAACAAACATAAACGAATTTCCTGCAGAACAATTTGTTGAATGTTCGGTTTGTTTACGGCCCTGTATAGAAATAATGAAGCCATTAGCAAACCATAACAACATATGAAGAAGACCATAATGCCCCTACTAGCTAGCTAAAATATTATTTCTCTAAAATCCTCCACAAGCTAAACCTTATTATCGACATTTAGCTTTCAAAGAAATAATGAAAAAGAAGGGCTTGCATATTAATCTAATGAAAGTATGAAACCAAGGAGGTTCTACAAAATCATTGTCCTAGATCCATGAAACATGTAATGTTGAATCGTGTGCTGATGCCGTAGAAGTTGAGCATGCAACGGTAGTAATGATTCTTCCCCCATTATATAGAGACTCATACTCATTTGCAAAGCTCACTTTTACAACATTGACCCCTATTCCATTTTACAACTTAAGCCTCTAAACTTTTAATGTTTTGATCAATTCAAACCTTTTACTAAATATTATATACATTTTTTAACCGATTAACTTTTTTACTAATTTAACTTTTCTTACTAATTTTTGCTCATTGTTTTAATATAGTTTGCAGTTGTGATTAATTTTTTTCTTAGCACCCTAGTATTAGTTTGTTAAAAATGATGTTGTATTCAAAATTGGGTATCTATATGTGTATTGTAGGTTATATCGACTAAAGTTAACGTACAAGTATTGTGAAAAATGAGATCGATACTGATCGAAAAACATCGGTAACGTTATATAAAAGTAGTTTTCGAAATAGGGTGTTTCTTTTATATCAACAGACGATAACGTGCCGGTACCGTAAAGAATGAAATCGATACCGATCGAAAAGCATTAGGACTGTTATATAATTTATTTAATATATGTATGAATATGCAGAACGTGTTTTTTTATGTGTTTAACCACGTTAATGTCATCGTACGACCCCACCATATTGCGTGGGTCTTAATTTCTCGTTTGGGTTATTAGTGGTGACACATTTATGTTATTAGCAAAAATTCTCACAACTTGAAATATTTAATACTAGTTATGTTTCTAACATTTTTACATTTTTACTGAATTCTAGTTTCTTATGACTTTGAAATACTATTTATATAGTTTTGTAATATTACATAATATATCAGGTAAGGGTTCAAATAAAAAGTGTTTCAAATCTAAAAAAGTATAAGAAGTAATCTTAACCATTAATCTTTTTAATCAATGGTTGAGATCAAATTATAGAAAAACAGTTTGTTAGAGGGATAATTTTAGGCATAACCACTTTTGTTGATCTTTTTCAAGTTTTTCTATTTTTTTAAATGTTCATAATTTTTATATATGACATTACTTTTTTATATAAAAATTATACCATAAAAGTGAATGTTTTTATGTTTAAAACGAATACAATATTGATATAAAAATATAATAAATTTTTTATGTGTTTATGCTCGTATGATTTCTGCTTGTCATTATGTTTTTTTGTTAGTTATTGTATTTTTCTGAATATAATTGTGTTTTTTTCAAATAATAAATTGTGAAAAGATATAATGGTGAAATAATACTATTGAGCATTTTTAGTATGTAAAACACTATGATAAATTAACAATTAATTAATTTAATAAACTAAAAATAATAAAAAAAATAACACAAAATGATATAAAATATAAAACAAAATGATATGCCTTAATCATTTTTTATGATCATAATTGTGTTATCTTGAACACTACGAGTTTTAAAAGTAAATTAATAAAATAACATTAATGTGTATTTATAATTGTAAAACAAAATGATAGATAATAATAAGTTTATATAATCTATAAAAATAATGACAACAATAATATATCATATTATTTTAAACACTATGAGTTCTGAAATACATTTATTAAATAACATTATTATATACTTCTAACTTTAAAACATAATGATAGCCATCAAGTTTATATAATTAAAAAAATAATAAGATTAATAGCATAAAATGATATAAAACTTAAAACACAATAATAAATACATATAACAAATGATGAAAAATATATGATACAATAAGTTTATTAGATACAATGAATTTATTAGACACAATGAGATAACAAGTTTGACATAATGAATAAAATATTATTCTCTTTAAAATAATATAAGGACATGCGTTAAGTCTATAATTTTTTTTAACTTTCTAAATTAAATACATTTTTACTATAACACTACCTCATATATTAATACTAGGTTAGAGCCCATGTATATGAGTGGAATAAATAAAGCATATCAAAACTATTAGTTTTAAGAATATTTTATTTTTTTAGATGTTATTAACCATTGGTGAAATAAAATATAATAAATATTTAAAAGTTATAACACATAATGAAATTAAAAATGATTGCTCTATATTTAAAGATAAAATACGTCTGAAACCATATAATTTAGTATGTATTGATAAATTATTAAAATAAAATATTTATATTTTAGATGTTTAATAGTTTAGTTTATTTCTTTAAAATAATTATCATTTAATATCAGAGAGACAATAAACACACAACACACACACACACCACACACACACACGCACACCACATACAACACACACACACATACATACATATATATATATATATATATAGGAGAGGGATCAAATGAAAACCATATTTAAAATTAAAAATCACCACTACCCAATCACATAATTCATAATTGATTTAACTTTTAATTGTTTAAAGTATATTTAAGTAAAATTCAACCTTATTCTTTGAGGTCAATATATATTTTTAATATAAACTCCAAGGAACGTCGATGATGACGAAACGACTTACATATACGTACTTGTATGAGGTACATGTATGTAACTTTTAGTTATACACTTGGTAATATGTACTTACATATATCTAACCCCCGATTTTCATGGTTTTTATTTATAAAATGGTTTTCAATGGATCTCTCCCTATATATATATATATATATATATATATATATATATATATATATATATATATATATATATATATTTGTTTTAACATATTTTAGTAAAAAAGAAAAGTCAAATTGATTGTTTTACAATTTTCATATTTTTTATGAGAGAGAGGCGGGAAAATGATTTTCTTGATATGCTAGAATGATAACACGTGTCCTTTGATATGTTAGAATGATGACACGTGTCTTAAAAAACCTTCTTTTATTATATGTTATAAATATAAATTATAAATTATAGGTATCGGGTTTTGATGCTGGTATATAGATATATGGTTTTTTTTAGGTAATTGTGAAAAATTCTATATTAAACTTATATCCAGTCGATTCTAGGTAGCATTCATTTCGGATTTGATAATTTTGTTTTCCCTAATAGTCGCTTTTAGAATCTTGATCCTCATAAATATATTCATACAGTTTATCCGGTTAATTCCATGAAAAAATCCAACTAGAAAATAGATTTTACCGTTATATGATAATCCCAGCAAAAGCATACTGAATATTATTATGATATACAGTAACCTTTAAAATTATAAATATGGTATTTTAAACTATGCCTAGTGGTTGTTTAGTTAAACTGTAATTTATATGACATGTAGATGAAAACCATTTTACTAAATACCATTTTAAATTAAGTGTAGTGATTAACTAGTGTTTGAAGCACCTATTGACGAAACAATATAGGAAATATTGTGTTTGGCTTTCGTTAAGGGCTTGGAGCCCTATGAGTTTGGAGCCTCTTTTAATTATCTTGTAATGATTTTTGAAGCCTCACTTGTATCTATATCATAATGTTTGGAGCCCCCAAGATATCCACTACATATAATCTTATATTCTTATATGAATCCAAGAACGTTCAGGAATTATTAGGTTTGATTTGAACAAGTATTGATCGCAGAATTATCAATACTTGCTGTTTTAAGAGATTATCAAACTAGAAGTCAATCAAATAATAGAACAAACAAATATAAGAATAATCAAACAACGAGTGTTAATGAATAATGATTGTAATGCTTTCTTGTTGCTATTGATGTTTTGATGTAAATGTTGCTTTTGTTGCTTGATCGTATGTTGGTCGTCTTTTTACATCTGATCATGATCTCATGTTATATAGAGATCTTATTCTATTCTGTTTCTAATCTATTGCTAATCTTTCGCTAACTTGTTGCTATAATTCAGCTAACTATATATTTGAATCCTCGCCATATTTATCGGCATAGGAGTTTGAGATTTACAATGAAATAAATACATATAACGTTGTTAATGTGACGTTGAATATTCGCTTGAAATATATGTCTTCCATCACCATTAATGTTGTTGTTCTGCCACGTTGACTTGTTGACTTTCTGTCAGTTGACTACTTGATGATGTGAAATCATACAAGCCTTAAATAGTCTTCCGTAGGAATTTCTTCTTCCACAGGAACTTAGTCTTCCACAGCAACACTTGTATCTTCATTGCTTGTTCTTCTGTGATTGTGCTTCCGTAGAAGTTCTTGAACTTGTTCTTCCATTACAGTTTCTCCTTCAGTAGCTTCACTTTGTTCTTTTGACTTGTTCAGCTGGAATTGTTCTTCCGCAGGAGATCTACGGATGTTCACTTCAGTTGTATTCCTGAAAACATCTACGGAAGAACAATTTATTCATCCGCAGTTGTTCTAACACGGTGTTCACTGCACACATTCACACATACATTATGAAATATATTATATCATATATTTATAACATATATAATGAGATGTAACATTATATTGTTCAATTCATAATCAAAATGTAATCAAAATCATTCATATCATATCATTTAAATAATAATTACAAAGTGTGATTACAAGAGTTGATAGATCATCTAAACCTATACATGAGTTCTAGACCTAACAATACTCCCCCTTAGGTTTAGACTCTAGTAATCATTGGTTTAGGTCTTTCAGTTCTTGAACTCTTGACAAAATCTTCATTTTAAAGTATTCTACGGCAGTCTTTTGATCTTCATATTTGAAACTGATCTGCCTTCTACCCATTCTTTTCAGTGTTTTATATTTCAGCTCCAGGATGTGCTCTTCAGTGGTCAGTGTTGCAACAACACTATTATTGGATACCACTTCCAATTCATCCTGGTCAGAAATTCTTAATTCTATTATGGGTTTTATCTCTGACCCAATCAGCTGCCCAGCTTCATACTTCCTCATCTTGTGAGCATTGGCATGCAGTTTGTCAATGAATTGAATAAAATGGACATATAAGCACAAGTCATTTTGAGCAATTTGATCTTGCAGCCTTGGAAAGTGTTTGTCATGTAAGTAAGAGGTGTAGCTTGGGTGCAGCAACTTTATTTCCACTGGGTCAAAGAGTCTGATACTTGTAGCTTTCTTTTGAGGATCATTCCTCAGCAAAACAAGATCTTTGTTCTTTTCTACATATCCCCAGTTTGTTATAGGGAATGTAAATTGATTGCCTTCTATTATCTTTATTGATGCATTAGATCTGTCTTCAGATCCAGATCTCTTCAAAAATTCATCATCAGTCAACTGAGACCTGGACTGAGACTTTCTTGATTTCCTTCTATGGTGCTCAGCATCTACCAATCTAGCTTCCCTCAAAACTTCTCCCTTGAACTTGTGACTCAGTTTAGTCACAAGTCCGGAGAAGTCTCTTCCTCTTGGACTTATGGGATAGTTGATGATAGGAATGTTTTGTAGGACATTTAGGTCTGCATCTGGCAGTGTCAGTAAGGTTTCCACCAATGGGAAGTATTGCACCATACCAGATGCCCTTTTATCATAGCACAGTCCCATTCTCCATCATATTTACATGCTATTATATGATGGTCTTTTGCTGCTTCTGGCGTTGTGATTAGATCAAAGAATTGAATCAATGTAGCTTTCTGCTCAGTGATCTCTCTCATAGCAGTGCCTAGAGGCCAGATCTTGTGAGGAACTAAATCCCTTGGCTCTCTGATTAGTTTCTCTTTCCATGATGCATATCTTTTGCTTTAACAACAGTGTGCTCAGTAGAAGTTTGTGTTGGTTGTTGTTGATAGGCAGGATTGGGAGCCCCAGTTCTGAATTTTACTCCTGTCTCCAATTCCACCTTCATGACATGTTCCATCATAGCCCTCAACTCAGTTATATTTCTTCCTTTGAGTTCATAGGAATTAAAGTTATGGCTTTGTAGCCAGCATGTCATGTTATACCTTGTAAGCTGTCTTGTGTCACAGTGATTCAAATCCTTCTTGATTTTCTCCATAGCTTAGCCTTGCAGCATCAAACTCTTTCAACACTTCAATCATCTCATTCATGTTCATTCTTTCAACCATGTCATAAGGAAATCCATTATTTATCTAGTCCTGAACATGGTTGATTGAGCTCTTTCTTCCAAAATATTTTTACTCGTTTTGGTGATTCACCAGCAGCATCTGTCGGTTTCCCCAGGTACTTCCTCTTCCTGCTGTAAGTGATTGTGGGCACTTCACTTTTGCTCAGTTCAGCTTCAGTTAACTTTTTCTTTAACCCTTCAACCTCATGATCCTTATCTCTCAGTTGTTCATCTACCAAATCATTCAGGGCATCAATCACCTCGTTGTCAATCACAATATCTTCTCTCAGCCTCTTCAGCCTACCTTCTAGTTGAATGATTGCTGTATCTTTCTCAACTATCAGTTTGTCTTTCTCTTTCAGCCCCTTCTTCAATCTTCTCAACTTTTCCAACTTCTTGTTTCCCTTCAGGATGAGGTTGTTATATCTTGCTATTAAATAGCTCTTACTTACATCTATCTCCTCATCCTTCAGGTCATCCTTATGATAAGCTTCAATATCAACAAACTCTCCTTGGAGCACCTCCTCACCCTTCTCTCCCTCAGCCTCTATACAAATCTCCTCAGTAGTCCCTTCTAGAATTTCTTCATCCTCTTCTAGATGGAATTCTTCAGTTGGTGTTGGGCTTTCAAAGGGTTCAGTAGTTATGGGAGAAGTGATTGGTTCAGTGGATGTTGGTGAGGTGAATGGTTCAGTTGGTGTAGGAGAAGGAATTGGCTCAGCTAGGACTGGATAAATGGGTGTTTGAATGGGAGTAAGTGAGATGGGTTCTGTTGCATCAGTGTGGACTGATGATAGTGAGTGTGCAGGTGTAACAGGCTGGGTATGTTCGCTGGATGATGAGTCCAGTTGAACAGGTGGTGATTGTGGTTCATGGTGATGGGTAGGAGACGGTTCAGTAGCTGGTGATTGATGTTGGAAGTGTGCAGGGGATTCCACTGGTGTGTTCTGGTGATGAGGATCTTTAATCCATAGGAGTTCTTGTGGGATGTCCTCAGACTCATCCAAGACATGGGCAAACATATCCACACGTCCTCCTTCATACTGCTCTTTTAGCTTATTTAGTAATGATCTGCCCAGATGACTCTGTACATATACATCTCCTTCTCTCTCGATCTCGGGCAATTGTTGATTAATCATCAGTTGTAAGAACCATGGAAACATGAACATTTTGTCCTGTTTCTGCACTCGCACGTGGTCGCAGAGGTAATTCAGTATATACTTGACATAGTTATATTTTCTTCCTTCAAAAATTCCTATAATGCCAGAGGATATGTGTCTTGAGAATCTATCCAACCCAGACTTTCGATTGGATATGGACTTGAGATATGTGTGACATAGGAATCTATACGGCTTGCACAGTCTTCCCTTTTTGATCTCATCGTTTCTATAGTCACCATCGTATCCCATCAGGCCAAACACCCTCTGAATGTATTCATGATTGAACACATCAGGGTGGCCTTCTTCTTCCCCAAGCTCTAATGCACTTCTAATTATTTCTTCATCTATCCACAAGGGAAGATTCCTTACTGTGGCTGTGATTACATCTCGTTCGCCATCCTGGCCTACCGCAGCAGTGTTCCAGAAATCAATCATATGTGTTTGAAAGATCAGTGGGTCTGCAATTAGTGCATAGGAGAGTCTTGTCCTTCTCAAGTATCGTATGATGGCTCTGCATTCATCTTCAACGTCTGGATTTAGGAATGCACATACGTTGTGATCCTTTACAAACCGATTAGCCATGGTGGCTGTGAGGTTTGGGTGTCGTATGGATTGAGTGGAACGATTGATGTCAATGAAGATGAAAAGGGGGTTTTTGGCTCAAAGGAATTCTAGGTCGAAAGGTGTTTTGAAAGTGAATAGAAAGGCCAAAGGTCATGGAGCCCTTTTTATACTTTTCCAGACTGTCTAACCTTATCTTAATGATGTGAGACTCATCTACCCTTTTTACCCCTCCGAGGTTATCAGACTAATCAATGTCTACAATTAATATTTACGCAAGTCAGACATTTTATTTCTTCCATAGAATCTCTACGGAGTCAATGTTCCTCTGTTTCATTCTGTCTTCCGCAGAACATCTACGGAGGATAGATATCCTGATTTATCCTTAAATGTTGTTTGAAAACATCTTTTAAAAGTGATGTTAAATGTTAAAACTTTTAAACTTTTCTTCTGAAGATGGTTTTGCTGAAGATATTAAATGTTAAATGTTAAATGTCTACGAAGGAAAACTTCAGTTTCATATCTTCCGAAGGAAAATTTTAATTTTCATATCTTCCGAAGGAAAAGTTCAATTTAACTGTATGAATTAACACATAGTCCATTTGTTGTTTTCTGTTGGACCTTATGACTTTGCTTCATGGCAATTGTGCAGAAGTTGGTAAACACTTCAGATATCCTGTAGCCAAGTTAGTGTGATCAAGTTCCAATTTTCTTCATATCATTGTGTTGAAATTAGTTAAACTCTATTTCATGCGTTGACTACTCCCCCTAAATTTGTGATTAATCATAGACTTATGTATTTATCAAAAATTTAAGAAAATAGCATGAACAACAATTAATTTGTCCAACTAATAATCATAGAGAAAATAAATGATGTTCATAGCTTGTTACAGGAAAACATAGGATATACTAGGGATCATACGATAATCTAGACATTTTCCTGAATATTGTGTGAGATTATTTACTTGATGTAGTGATGATTGCAAATATGTGGATCCGCAGAAATTCAGTCAAGAGTGTAGTTTGGCGTATCATGCTGTTTATCATGTTTTGGTAAGAATTAAAGGTAACAAAGATTAACTTATCATTGAAATGTAAGTTAGTCCTCCAGAAGTTAGTCAAGTTATCACTTTATCACACTGAAACTATGTTCCGTAGATTATAAGCTCTATCTTAAGATTTCTTTGAAATCTTATTAATGCTGAGATGATTTGCATGCTCTGCAATAATTGATCACATTTGATTTTGAGATCAGTTCCTTTTGGAACGTTTGATTAGCATCCGGTCACCAGGTCTTTACTCTTGGTGCCCGTTGATCCAGGTCTTTGCTTACGCAAAACAAAGGGTCATGATGCATAAAGATAGAGGTTATAAGGTGTTACAACATAGTAAGTGTGCATGGGTGTTATCCTGATCACATCCGGATTAGACTTACTTGAATGCTTCTCTCAATGACTTGTCCACACTTAGTCACCTTGACGTTATGTTGTGCATGACATTATTAAGTTTTCACTCCTCAAGCTAAACGTATTCACATATCAAACACATCTGATCAGTAGGTAGTTGTTGATTGAAGAGCAGGAGTGAATGTCAAGTTATAGTGTACTATCATATCCTTAGAATATCAACTGCCTTAGGTAGTTATTTAAGAAAACTATTTGCCTTTCTCATATGATTACAGGTAATCGACAAATATTGCTGTTGCTGTTGTGAACTAATCTAGGTTGAGCATGCCTAAGGATTCAATTAAGAAATTAAATCTAATTGAATTAAAGGCTTTAGTGAACAAATCAACAAGTTGAGTTGTTGTGTCCACTTTGATCAACTTGATTAGGCCCTTTTCTGAACAATCTCTCAGAAAATGGTATCTGATTTCAATGTGTTTAGTTTTACTATGTTGAACTGGATTAGCAATGATAAACATAGCAGCTGAGTTATCTATGTATATTGGAGTTTGAAGAAAATTGTAACCATAGTCAAGTAATTGGTTTTGCTACCATAGAACCTGAGAGCACCCAGCTGAAGCAACTATGTACTCAGCCTCAGTTGTGGATACTGAAACATTTGTCTGCTTTTTGCACTGCCAAGACACAAGCCGTGGTCCTAAGAATTGACTTCCTCCAGTTGTTGATATCCTGTTGTTGTTGCAGCCTCCGTAGTCACTGTCTGAATATGAGTAAAGTTTGAAATTTCCTTCTTTGGGATACCAGAGACTAAGTTTTGGTTTCCCTTTGAGGTATCTGAAGATTTTCTTTACTGCATTCAAGTGAGACTCCTTTGGATCTGCTTGATACCTAGCATAAACACACATAGCAAACATTATGTCAGGTCTACTAGCAGTTAAGTACATTAATGATCCTATCATAGATCTATATAATCTTTGATCAATAGACTTCCCTGTTGGATCTGGCACAATTTTGTCTATAGTAGATGCTAGTGTTTTGCATGCGAAGGATTCTGCAAAGTTGTATTTCTTAAGTATTTGAAGGACATATTTTTCTTGATTGATGAAAATGCCATCTGTTTTTTGATGAACTTGTAATCCTAGAAAGAATGTTAATTCTCCCATTGAACTCATCTGAAACTCAGATTGCATTAAGGCTTCAAACTTTTCACACAGTCTCTTGTTTGTTGATCCAAATATGATGTCATCAACATATATTTGTACAACTAAGAGATCCTGATATTCATGTTTGAGGAAGAGTGTCTGGTTAATTGTACCTCTTTTATACCCATGATTCAGTAGGAATTTGGACAATGTTTCATACCATTTCCTTGGTGCTTGATGGAGACCATATAGAGCTTTGTCAAGCTTGTACCCCCTATGAGGATAATCTGGATCTTCAAAGCCTGGTGGTTGAGAGACATAGACCTCTTCATCAATCTTTCCTTATAAAAAGGCACATTTTACATCCATTTGGTAAACTGTAAACTTCTTATATGAAGCATAGGCTAAGAACACTCTAATTGCCTCAATCCTTGCAACTGGTGCAAAGACTTCATCATAGTCTATGCCTTCCTCTTGTGTGTAGCCTTGTGCAATTAGTCTTGCTTTGTTTTTGATGATTATTCCCCTATCATCTAGCTTATTTTTGAATAACCATCTTATGCCAATAGGATATTGGCCTTCAGGGAGATCAACTAGATTTCACACTTTCTGTTTCCTGAACTGCTGAAGTTCTTCTTGCATTGCTTCAATCTAGCTGTTATCTTTCAAGGCTTCTGTTATGTTGGATGGAACTACTTGTGAAAGAAAGTAGGAGAACAAACAGATGTTTCATGCTCCCCCTTGTTTTCTGGTAGTTCTGCTGTTGAGGTCACCTATCATGTTATCAATTGGGTGATACTTATGTGTTCTAACTGTTGGTACATCATCAACTTGTATGGATGAGTCTAGGTTTATGATGTTGGATGTGGGTAATGGGGTCGATTGTGATGGAGAGTCAACAAAATAGTCCATCTCAATTTCTGGTGCAGCTGAATGAGTTTCCGTAGGAATAGGTATGTCTTCCGGGGTTATGGACATGCCTTCCATAGCATGCAAATGATCAGCTGTATTCTCTATAGTAGATATATCTGTATGTGGCAATGGTGTGAGGTGGTTTGAGGTGATTTGGTCCTTGGGGGATTTCAGACCATCATCTGTGGAAGTAGAGACATCTACGGAAGTAGATGGTACTTCTGCTGATGTGCATGGTATAAGATCATCCGAACCATATTTACTTGTTTGAGCTGATGTACCAGGTTCATTGTCACTTTGGTTCTCTGAAGGAATGACTCTGGGTGGATCAGCTGTCAATGGTACACCCATATTTGGAGGGACATAGGGGTAACATATATCCGCAGCACCTATCATATTAAGATAATCAGAGTTAAATGAGTTAGTTAATGCATCTATATCAAACAGCCAAGATGATCCTTTCACAGACTGTGGAAATAAGGATTCATCAAAGGATACATTAGGAGTTTCTTCCACTATGTTATCATGTGGAATGTATACTCTATATGATTTAGATGTTGATGAATAACCAACAAAGAAACCATCATATGCTTTTTCAGAAAATTTTCCTAACTATTCTTTTGTGTTTAATACAGATTCGTGACACCCAAAAGCTTTAAGATATCCTATAAAAGGTTTTCTTTTAAACAGTAGTTCATAGGGTGTTTTATTATGTTCTTTGACAATCAAAGTTCTATTTTGAACAGTGCATGCTGTGTTCACAGCTTCTGCCCAAAATGTTATTGGCAGCTGTGAGTCAGCTAGCATTGTTCTTGCAGATTCAATTAGAGTTCTGTTTCTCCTCTCAGCAACTCCATTCTGTTGTGGAGTTCTTGGTGCACTGAATTGTCTGGCTATGCCTTTGTCTCTGCAAAAAGTATCTAAAATATAGTTAAGAAATTCAGTTCCATTATCACTTCTCAGTATCTTGATTCTTAGATCAAGTTGATTTTCTATCTTAGTGATGAATTCCATTAAAGTTTTTGATGTTTCACTTTTATGTTTTAACAAAAATACCCAAGTGAATCTAGTGAAATCATCAACAACCACCAAACAGTATTGCCTTTTGCCAATGCTTAACACATTGGTTGGACCAAAGAGGTCCATGTGTAGTAACTTCAGTGGTGTTGTATTTTTGTTAATTGTTTTTAACTTATGTGGGACTTTATGTTGTTTTCCTTTATAGTATGATAATCAATGATTAGAACAGTAAAATTCTTTCTTTGGAACACCAATGACTAAGTCATTTTTCACCAATTTATTCATGTTTTTCAAGTTTGAATGAGCTATCCTTCTGTGCCACAGTTGTGCTTCATCTTTTGATGATTTAGAAATCATGCATGTTTCTTTGCTTGTTAGTGCTGTGTTGTTCATGTCCAACACATAGGTGTTACCTTTTCTTGGTGCTTTAAGAAGGATCCAGTCTTCTGGAATTTTGAAACCTGGCTTAAGAATATAACAATCAGAGTTATCAAAGAAAAGCTGTATAGTGTTGGTCACAGATTTGAGATACACTTAGTAAATTAAACTGTAAGTTTTCACAAAAATTAACTTTATCAAACTTTAAAACTCCATTTGTTACCATTCCTTCACCAATGATTTTACCTCCCTTCTTATCCCCACCAAATGCTACATATGAAGTATCTTTATGCTTGAAATCCTGCAGGAGGGTACAGTTTCCTGTCATGTGTCTGGAACAACAACTGTTAACATACCATTTGTTGTCAGCCCTCCTTGGATGTTCCTGCAAACAAAATAAACTTAGTTAGACTTAGGAGCCCAAGCCTTGATGGTCTTGGGCTTGCCATTGTTATCTAATATAGTGACTTTCTCATGAATGAGTCTTGAAGTTTCTAACTTAGTTTTGATGTCATTTAATTCATTATGTGTTGTTTTGGGTGAGGATGTTTTTGGTGATAATGATGAGGTGTTTTCATCTTGTTTACTACCGCCTTTGTCAAAATCATCATAGAAGTCATCATCTTCTTCAAGAGTTACCTTTTTGTGTGGTGCATTCCTTTGCACTTGTTTTTCCTTCTTAATTTTTAATTGCATCTCAGTAGCTGTTTTTTTTGTCTTAGTAATTTTCTGTTTTTATTGCTGTTTCTTTTGTTTTGCACCTCTAGGATTATCATCCTCAGAAGATTTTGACTCTGACTCATTGGACTCTGCATACTTCTTCTTGAGGATCTTTGTTTTGTTCTTCTTGTTGAAAAAGAATTCCTTGGTAGAATGATTGTTTTTGTTGCATATTGCACAATATTTGTTGAAGGAACAATCGGAAGTCATGTGATTGTTCATATTACATATTGAGCAATAGCTGCTGAAGAAGCAATCTTCTGTACTGTGATTGTGCATGTCACACCATTTACACTACTTTTCTTCAGCATCACTGTCTGATGCAGCCTTAGCCTTTTTCTTAGTTGAAAACTTATGGTTCTTTAGTTATTTGTCCAAGTTTGCTGCTGATGATATCTTACCTCTTCCTGACATGATGTCAAAGGGTTCTTGTTTAGCCTGCAAGTATTTCTTCTGAGCTTTGTCTTTGCTTACTGATTGAGCAATTTCTTGCTTATTCCCTATGGCTTCTGTGGATCTCACAGTCCTCTTCCTTAGATGATCAGCTGAAGTCAAGAACTTTTCTTCTGAGGCTCTAATTGCTGGCTTTTCCTTGTTAAGTTTATTGAATGCTTGTATGCCTTCATTTAGTTGCTCAATCCTTGTATGGATTGTCTTCAGCAGGTTTCTTTGTTTTGGTGGATAGGGTAGTTTAAGTTCATTCAGTACCTTTGGGACTGAGTATTTAGTTAAAATAGTTTCACCCTTATACAAACCAGCATTATCAGACTTATCATCATCATGCAAGTCATCACAGTTATCATAATCAAATTCTGATTTACTTTGATTTGAGTGTTCTGATTCTGATGAATCAGATTCATATAATTCAGTGTCATTAGTTACATTACTATTATTTTTATCTGTTGACTCACACATGTTACTGGACACAAAGTGATTAGATAAACTGTTGGTCATGGACTCGGGCAAAGAAGTATAGTTATCATTCACTGGTGGTGCAACTACATGAAATCCCAATCCTGAATTATTCTTTGACTCAATATGAGAGGTTAATAGTTTCTCATACTGTTGTGATGACAATTGGAATTTCTGCAATTTCACCTCAGTAGATGCATGATCTGACATAGACTTGGTTAAAGATGTAGTCAGATGCTCAACTTGTGCTTTTAGGTTGTAATTTTCAGATACAATTTTATCTAAATCCTTTTGTAAAGAATTAATTTTGACTTGATAAAGTTTGTGTTCTCTAACATGAGATTCATTTATAAGCAGTGTTTCTTTTACTTTATCAGCCAATTGTTGAGCATGTGTTCTATATCTTTCTACTTCATCTATGCAAGTGGGAGAACACAACCTTTCTCTTACCTCAGCGGCCATTGCAGGAACTTTGTTTTCCATGTTCACCATTAAACCTTGATTCTCTGCAAGTACTTCCTTTTCATACATGCTCCAGTCACAAGTACCATCCTGCAAAATAATTAGACCAGTTTCTTTAGCATTAGTGATACCTGTTTTATTGTTTGTTGTTGGTGGGGATGCATTGGTTAATTAAGGTTGTGTAAAGTTCTTTTGACAAGGTTGTCTTGAGTCAGTTGACTGTTATTGATTGCTGTTGCACTCCCTCGAAAAGTGTCCATATAAGTTGCATTTAAAGCATCTTACTTTGGTCTTGTCCACACCGATTTTTGTTGATCTTCCTCCCACGGATAGTCCTTTGTTTCTTTTCATGTACATCTTTGCTCTATAGGCGATCATTGCCATTTGCCATTGCAGATCCATCTCTTCTACCTCATCAACATGAAGTTCTTTTAGATCTTGTTGATAAAAGTGAGCAGGAGTCAAAGTACTTCCTAGATAAGCCTGAAAGCTTGAACTGAAGGCTGCAAAGGCAACTTTCTGTTCTTCAGACTCCAGAACCATTGTAATTGGTTCTGTTTGACTGTTATTCTTTTTGGTTTTGAACTCATCAGCTTTTCCTTTAGTCTTTTTGTTCTAATTGCTGTGTTTGCTTGACTTTAAAGACTTTGCAGCATAGAAACTTGTCTCTTCTTCATGTTCACTATCATCACAAGAGTTTTCTTCATCTTCATTAGAGATGAATGCACTTCCAGTACTTTTCAATTCTTTGAATTGATAAGAAGCTATAGGTGCTTTCACACTTTTGTTTCTTGTCTTTTCATCCAGCTCTAATGCTTTTACCTTTGCCACTAGAGTGTCTAGTCCTATTGCTTTTAAGTCAATAGTGTTCTTAAACATAGACACAGTTTGTGTCCAGTTCTCAGGCAATGAATTTTTGTTCAGCTCTTCATTGCTGTACTCAAGCTCAAGTATGTTCATCTCTGTAACAAGTTGCATGAATCTATACAATTGTTGAGGAACTGACTCACCCAGAATATGATGGAATGTTTTCTATTGTGCACAGAGAGTATCCTTTTTGATGCTTCTAATCTCGTCACTTCCTTCACACAAAGTGTGTAGGATTTTCCATAACTAGTTAGCTGTTTTATATGATTCACACCTGATCAAGAGTTCTTCAGGCAAAGCCATAGTATGCATACTATAGGATTTGATGTCAATCTTGACTTTCTTAGCATCATCAGGTGATAAATTCTTTAGACTTATGGGTTGATTTTTATCCTTATAGTCCGCACCTAAAGCAGGTAGAATATAAGGTCCTTCGGTACCCATAGGTCTGAATCTGTATAATTGACATGATTCCTGAACCTGATTTTCCATGTTTTAAAATCAGATTTGTTTTCCAGTTTAGGAGGTTGATAAGCACTAACAACTGAATTACTCATGATAACTAATTTTATTTAGAAAGCAACAATTTTGTTTTAGCAGTAATCGATTAAACAAATCAAAGATAATAGATCAATTGATCTGGATCAATGAGCACCAAGATCTGATACCACCTGTGAATCCAAGGATCATTCAGGAATTATCAGGTTTGATTTTAACAAGTATTGATCGCGGAATTATCAATTCTTGCTGTTTAAGAGATTATCAAACTAGAAATCAATCAAACAATAGAACAAACAGAATATAAGAATAATCAAACCACGAGTGTTAATGAATGATGATCGTAATGCTTTCTTGTTGCTATTGATGTTTTGATGTAAATGTTGCATTTGTAGCTTGATTGTATGTTGATCGTCTTTTTACATCTGATCATGATCTCATATTATATAGAGATCTTATTCTATTCTATTTCTAATCTATTGCTAATCTTTCGCTAACTTGTTGCTATAATTCAGCTAACTATATATTTGGATCCTCGCCATATTTATCAGCATAGGAGTTTGAGATTTACAATGAAATAAATACATATAATGTTGTTAATGTGACGTTGAATATTCGCTTGAAATATATGTCTTCCATCGCCATTAATGTTGTTGTTCTGTCACGTTGACTTGTTGACTTTCTGTCAGTTGACTACTTGATGATGTGAAATCATACAAGTGTTAAACAGTCTTCCGTAGGAATTTCTTCTTCCGCAGGAACTTAGTCTTCCGTAGCAACACTGGTATCTTCATTGCTTGTTCTTCTGTGATTGTCCTTCCATAGGAGTTCTTGAACTTGTTCTTCCATTACAGTTTCTCCTTCAGTAGCTTCACTTTGTTCTTTTGACTTGTTCAGCTAGAATTGTTCTTCCGCAAGAGATCTACGGATGTTCACTTCAGTTGTATTCCTGAAAACATCTACGGAAGAACAATTTATTCATCCGCAGTTGTTTAAACACGGTGTTCACTGCACACATTCACACATACATTATGAAATATATTATATCATATATTTATAACATATATAATGAGATGTAACATTATATTGTTCAATTCATAATCACAAATGTAATCAAAATCATTCATATCATATCATTCAAATAATAATTACAAAGTGTGATTACAAGAGTTGATAGATCATCTAAACCTATACATGAGTTCTAGACCTAACAATACTCCCCCTTAGGTTTAGACTCTAGTAATCATTGGTTTAGGTCTTTCAGTTCTTGAACTCTTGACAAAATCTTCATTTTAAAGTATTCTATGGCAGTCTTTTGATCTTCATATTTAAAACTGATCTGCCTTCTACCCATTCTTTTCAGTGTTTTATATTTCAGCCCCAGGATGTGCTCTTCAGTGGTCAGTGTTGCAACAACACTGTTATTGGATACCACTTCCAATTCGTCCTGGTCAGAAATTATTAATTATGTTATGGGTTTTATCTCTGACCCAATGAGCTGCCCAGCTTCATACTTCCTCCTCTCATGAGCATTGGCATGCAGTTTGTCAATGACTTGAATAAGATGGACATATAAGCACAAGTCATTTTGAGCAATTTGATCTTGCAGCCTTGGAAAGTGTTTGTCATGTAAGTAAGAGGTGTAGCTTGGGTGCAGCAAATTTATTTCCACTGGGTCAAAGAGTCTGATACTTGTAGCTTTCTTTTGAGGATCATTCCTCAGCAAAACAAGATCTTTGTTCTTTTCTACATATTCGCAGTCTGTTATAGGGAATGTAAATTGATTGCCTTCTATTATCTTTATTGATGCATTAGATCTGTCTTCAGATCCAGATCTCTTCAAAAATTCATCATCAATTAACTGAGACCTGGACTGAGACTTTCTTGATTTCCTTCTATGATGCTCAGCATCTACCAATCTAGCTTCCCTCAGAACATCTCCCTTAAGCTTGTGACTCGGTTTAGTCACAAGTTCAGATAAGTCTCTTCCTCTTGGACTTATGGGATAGTTGATGATAGGAATGTTTTGTAGGACATTTAGGTCTGCATCTGGCAGTGTCAATAAGGTTTCCACCAATGGGAAGTATTGCACCATACCAGATGCCCTTTTTATCATAGCACAATCCTATTCTCCATCATATTTCCATGCTATTATATGATGGTCTTCTGGTTCTTCTGGCATTGTGATTAGATCAAAGAATTGAATCAATGTAGCTTTCTGCTCAGTGATCTCTCTCACAGCAGTGCCTAGAGGCCAGATCTTGTGAGGAACTAAATCCCTTGGCTATTTGATCAGTTTCTCTTTTCCATAATGCATATCTTTTGCTTTAACAACAATGTGCTCAACAGAAGTTTATGTTGGTTGTTGTTGATAGGCAGGATTGGGAGCCCCAGTTCTTAATTTTACTCCTGTCTCCAATTCCACCTTCATGACATGTTCCATCATAGCCCTCAACTCAGTTATATTTCTTCCTTTGAGTTCATGGGAATTAAAGTTATGGCTTTGTAGCCAGCATGTCATGTTATACCTTGTAAGCTGTTTTGTGTCACAGTGACCCAAATCCTTCTTGATTTTCTCCATAGCTTTGTATTTTGAGAAAGTTTCATAGTTGCATATGGGTAGCATCAGCCTTGCAGCATCAAACTCTTTCAACACTTCAATCCTCTCATTCATGTTGATTCTTTCAACCATGTCATAAGGAAATCCATTATTTATCAAGTCCATGAACATGGTTGATTGAGCTATTTCTTCCAAAATATCTTCAGTTGTTAAGAGCTAAGCATCCTTTTCTTCTTTATCAGCTTTAGGAGACTCTTCCTTTGTCAACTCCTCCCACTCTCTATCACTATCCACCCTGTCTTGTTCCTCTGGGGCTGACTACTCTGGTGAATCTATTTTTACTCGTTTTGGTGATTCACCAGCTGCATTTGTCGATTTCCCCAGGTACTTCCTCTTCCTGCTGTAAGTGATTGTGGGCACTTCACTTTTGCTCAGTTCAGCTTTAGTTAACTTATTCTTTAACCCTTCAACCTCATGATCCTTATCTCTTAGTTGTTCAACTTGTTTATCTACCAAATCATTCAGGGCATCAATCACCTCATTGTCAATCACAATATCTTATCTCAGCCTCTTCAACCTACCTTCTAGTTGAATGATTGTTGTATCTTTCTCAGCTATCAGTTTGTCTTTCTCTTTCAGCTCCTTCTTCAATCTTCTCAACTTTTCCAGCTTCTTGTTTCCCTTCGGGATGAGGTTGTTATATTTTGCTACTAAATAGCTCTTACTTACATATATCTCCTCATCCTTCAGGTCATCCTCATGATAAGCTTCAATATCAACAAACTCTCCTTAGAGCACCTCCTCACCCTTCTCTCCCTCAGCCTCCATACAAATCTCCTCAGTAGTCCCTTCTAGAATTTCTTCATCCTCTTCTAGATGGAATTCTTTAGTTGGTGTTAGGCTTTCAAAGGGTTCAGTAGGTGTGGGAGAAGTGATTGTTTAGTGGATGTTGGTGAGGTGAATGGTTCAGTTAGTGTAGGAGAAGGAATTGGTTGAGGTAGGATTGGATAAGTGGGTGTTTGAATGGGAGTGAGTGAGATGGGTTCTGTTGTATCAGTGTGGACTGATGATAGTGTGTGTGTAGGTGTAACAGGCTGGGTATGTTCGCTGGATGATGAATCCAGTTGAACAGGTGGTGATTGTGGTTCATGGTGATGGGCAGGAGACAGTTCAGCAGCTGGTGATTGATGTTGGAAGTGTGCAGGGGATTCCACTGGTGTGTTCTGGTGATGAGGATCTTCAATCCATAGGAGTTCTTGTGGGATGTCCTCAGACTCATCCAAGACATGGGCAAACATATCCACACCTCCTCCTTCATACTGCCCTTTTAGCTTATTTAGTAATGATCTGCCCAGATGACTCTGTACACATACATCTCCTTCTCTCTCGATCTCGGGCAATTGTTGATTAATCATCAGTTGTAAGAACCTTGGAAGCATGAACATTTTGTCCTGTTTCTGCACTCGCACGTGGTCGCAGAGGCACTTCAGTATATACTTGACATAGTTATATTTTCTTCCTTCAAAAATTCCTATAATGCCAGAGGATATGTGTCTTGAGAATCTACCCAACCCAGACTTTCGGTTGGATATGCACTTGAGATATGTGTGCCAACATATTGTTCTGGTTAACCTCTGACTCGAAAAGTACTCCTTCCTCTTTGTCTTTATACCGCGTGCAATAAATCAAAATTTTAATGTAGGCCAAAACCACAAATTAAGTTCTTCAAATGAACAATCAGTAATGTTTAAGAGTGAATTTGTAATTGTTGAAGTTCCAAAAACCAACTTGAAGAACACAGTAATAATTTAAAAAAAGGGAAATGTAGTATACAAAGCTATGTATACTCCAAAATCATGTAACAATGAAGGATATTTTTGAACTTTTCCCAAATGAACATAAGCTTAGTTGACGATCAGTTGAGCTTACCGACAAGAGTGATATAATAGTACTAGTAAATCAGAAAGAATAAACCTGTAAACAGGTCTAAACCTCAGGCAAATAAAAAAATATCGGTTAATTTTTTTTGATTGGGTCTTTTCAAGTTTAGTTCAAAATTTTTGGTCACTATGGGGTCAAGTTGGATATTTATTTGAGAGTGATTGTTAATTGAAACTATAACCGATTAACCATAACCAAGAATTAGGTTTAGTTACGGTTAGTATCAGGATTTTCCCAACGAACGGTGACGCAAAGATATGATTTGGTAAATCATGCGGAGCCGACCGAACATCGGTTGTTAAGTTCATATATACACGTTTTTAAATTTTCGAAAGCTAAAATTAATTATTCTTTAGCCATTTTCCACTTTATAAACAATTATCTCTAATGGTAATACTATTTATGTGAATGTAACAAGGTTGAAGAGTTTATTGAATCAACTTTGTAAAGCAAGGATGTCGAACTGGTCAGACAACAAACCTTTTTGAATCACAAAGTTCGCCATTCAATCCCGAACCACATGTAGGTCGAAATTAAAAATGTCACCATCATCTCCTGTTGTTGCATTTTGAAAAATGTTTTTTCAAAGTCGAGTTTGTATTCCGTACAAAAGAGTAAACCAATTCTTGCAACAAGCCGTTTAAGTATTGTTCAACGTTTCACATAAGTCAATTTTGACCAAACTTTAGGGTTCCTCGTTGTTGGTAAATTCCTCACAATGGTAACTTCGCTTGATGATGCACCAACACCAATTGATGATTGCGATTGACTACCTTCGGAAGCCATAGCGTTTGTTTAAAAGCGACTTAACATATACGAGAGCATTTTGTGGTTTTTGAATGCGTTTTTTTTGTGTTTAGGTGTTATGATCAAAAGAATATACTCATATAACTTGTGTAATTATACATCTTATATGAGTAATTATGGTACAGACGAAATTACCTCTTTCCCAAAAGACACGTGTGACCCCCTGGGCACTGCGTATACTTCACACGTTTTTTGTACTTGTGTAGTAACATTCCCATATATATTTGGCTTTTGTTTATTTTGATATATTATGTTTTCCAGAATTTTAAATATAGCATTAAAACATGCTTATTTTTATTTATTTTTATCGGTTGTTTGACCACTCATTAGATTTACCATATGCATATTCTACATCTATCTCAAAAATTTTTAAGTGTAACAATATTTTATGTTTTATGCATATATAAAATTCTTGTCATAGCGTATGCAAATTCCACTAGTAAATAAATAAAAATTCAAATGTACATATATAAAAAAGACACCAATCTGTCAGCAGTTTTTTCGGCATTATTTATTATAGTTTTAATATATATGTTTTTATTACATACGCATTCGGTACATGTACTTTCATTTATTTTGTGTAACACTTGTTTTGATGGAATAGAGTATACTATGAATGAGTTTTGCTATTTTGTAGGTACAGATTGCTCACTAGTAGCATACATGAAAATTGAGAAAATTTTAAATAATATTGGAGACAAGAGGTTGTTTTTTGAAGATTTGAGAAATATGAAATTGAATTGAACTTTTGGAGATACGTATAAGATTGGTTTTATCCCCCGTGGTTTTAAAGATTAAATGTCATTGATAAAATATTAGAGAGAAAAGAAAAGGATTTATTAGAAAATAGGGAATTATCCTTTGCTAGGGACATATGCACTTCTAATATTCAAGCATCATTATCATCATCTAATGACGAGGGCTATTAACATCATCATCTTGCTTCTGCTTGGATCGGAAAACATTATACAAGGAATAACATTGAAGTTTTTGGATTCCTAGTTGAGATTTATTTTCGTTTAAGTTTTTTTTTTTTTTTCTATTTAGTCGTTATGTCCGGCTAATTGATTATTAGCTTTGACACTTGGGTTGTTTCTTTGAATGAGATTGTTTGCGTGATTTTTGATCTTTAATCCGGATTTACTTCAGTATATATTAGATTTTTAATAAACTTGATCAACTTATTAATATTTTAATAAAGTTCTTTAATTTTTAAAACCCTAATCAAATTTCAAATTTTGATGTAATGAACAAATAGTATTTTGTGTTTGTCTATGAACCCAAAATCATTGTTTAGTCATTCAATTTAGTTAAACATTCTGAATGACATGAGTGTTTAACTATAATTAATACTTTTATCAGCGCTACCCGCATTTTAAGATTCGCACATCATAATCTTAGAGTAGTGGGTGGCTCTATTCAACGAACGGCGATTAGTTAGACATTAGATGAAGTGAATGTCTGAACGACATGACATTTAGTATCAGTACACGTCATTTACATGAAAGATCAGTGCACCATAATTGTTAATGATCGTACGCCAATCAAGTCAAGGAATAACCTTTGTGTTGAAACTATCTTATTAAATTTGATTTTTGTTTGCAACATATTAGTTTTCTTATTTTCATAATAAAAAAACGTCCCAACTTTATTTTTTAGAACAGAACCTCAACACAGCCACGTAGAATTCTCTTTACAGTCTTGATACTGCCGTGTCAGCTTGCAGGAAAATTGTTATTGTTATTTTTTCAATTTTCTTTAGTTTTAGTTTATAACTAAAATCCACCATCTTCTTTAATTACAATCAACCAACTATGTTAAAACATTTTTTGTATGAGTTTACTCCTACTCCTACTCTTAAGAATACAATCCCTACTTCCGCTTATACTATTATTAATGTGTGTTATAGTAAGTTCATATTATAACACTTTATTTGTTGGATATGACACGTAACGTAATTTTCATTCATGTTCATTTTATTTTTAATTTAAACTAATATTTCTTTCTTTCTCGTCATGTTTTAAACACATACTATTTTTTTTCTAGAATGATGAAGCTTTCTTCTTCTTGGTGCTGTCATAGTATTAGACTCTCTGTGACGACCCTGAAAATTAAGGTTAGGTAATTTTATACTAAGGTTTATATGAGTTAACCTTATGTTTGTATGTGTGCTTAAATGAATCAAAGACCTAAAGTGTCCTTAGGTGATAAAATTTTATTAGCATATAAAATATGGGTATGCTTTTTAAGTTTGCATGCATGCACGGTTCTTTACGTGTGCATGTAAGTATGCATTTGTAATCTATGTGAGATATTAAGAATATTAATTATGTGATAAGTTAATTGAGCTATATATTTCTCATCTAACGTATAATAAAGTAAGAGTACAACTTAAACGTTTAATCAAAACATCAAACTTAACATCTTAAACGTTTATTAAGACATGAACCAATATAAACCATAAAGTTTAACACCACATTAACACTAAACTAATAACTAAGAGTGTCATTAACCTAAGATTAATATCATAACCTCTTTTATAACCTCGGCCAATTAAGTATCACATTAATCACACATCTAGGCTTGACACTTATCATGTCTAATACTTGGACATATAACAAACCTACACAAACACCTCATCAAGATTAATGATGGCTTCTTTATGCCACCATGCCTTCGGCCGATGTACCCACACCATCATTAAACAAACACTAATCCACATCCAATACATGACACTTAACACATCTAGAAATTGAACACCTAGCAAACTAACTTCATCATCACCTTAGTCATTAAACTTTTTGATTATCCTTGCACTATCCTTGGCCGATTCATGCTTCATCACCATCTTGAAGACACTAAGCACTCTCCTAATGTGCCACATAAACCATTATCATTACTAGTGATATGTGACAAACTCTAGACCACCTTAGTACACCTTCGGCCGACCTCCATTATTGCCATAGACACTAGCTTACTTCTTGTAATGACACGTCATCTAATAAACATCATTACTAAGGGATTATGTGTCAATCTCTCGGCTAAACCATGTGTGAACCACCACCTCCACATCTTCAAACCTTCGGCTATATGAAGCTTCCGAAAGCATTGTAACAACTCTTCTTCTTACACCTTTTTAAACACTATCACATATCCTTCAAAATTCTCTCAAAATAACACACACAAACCGCCTCAAGAACCTTGCATCTCTTGGCTTTTTATCTCATCCAAGTATCAACTTTTTGAAGTCTTAAAACATCAAGAACTTTAGAAGATATTCTAAAGAACAAAGACACATTGGAACCAAGAAGTTGGAAGTCATCTTATACCATCTTCAGCCTTTTCTCTCAATCCATTTACAAGGTTTTAATCTCTACAAACTATCTTGAAACAAGAGGTTACACATGTGTTATACATACATATGTAACTAGCTTGATATATATATAAACATCAAAACTATTCCCAAAACATCTTTAACATTTTATTTTCATCAAATAAAGTGACAAAGAGTTCTAAAACTGAAAATGTAAAGAGACTTATGATAATCAAGATTTTTGAAATAAAAGATGAAGATTGATTCTTGAAATATTAAGTAAAATGAGTTAAATAATTAAATGACTGTGATTGTGGGAAAAAAAATTAAAAATCAATCGGAAAATATTAAATATAACAATCTTGAAATTTTGGGGGATTTATTATTTGATGTATGAATTTATATGATTTATTCCATGAAATAAGAGAAAAATGTCTAACAAAAGATTTAAAGCTGATAAAAAACTAGAAAGATTTTATAATTATCTCTACATTAAGTTAGATTTTCATAATGAATTTAATGAATTAATTCGTTAAAATAACAAAGTTATGTATTTTTGAAAGTATAATCTGAAGAAAATCAGATTAAATAGTTAAACAATGTGAAAAATGATGAAAATTTTATTTGAGACTTTAAATATCATATATGACCTTCTGTAAAAATTTTAGTATTTTTAGAGATCCAAAGCCTATTCTGCTATTTTATGGGAATATTAAACAAATTCTAGAAAAATGATTTTTAAAGATTATTAACTGAAAATATTTATATAGTAGTCTGAAATTTAGATCTTACCTTTGATGAATTTTGATAAATTTTTGATCGATTATTATAATAATTTCTTATTTGTTATAACATAAAATGTTGAAAATTTTAAAGAAATAAATTAATTTATTTCTAATTTATAAATTAATTTTTATAGGATATTGCTGGGAAATAAGGTGAGTTTCATAGCCCCATTTTATATTTATGAGTTTTGAGGGAAAAAACATACTGATTTTGGTTGATGCAAATATAAATAAAACTTTTTTATAAAGACTGACATTGTGCCATAAGCTGCAACCATTAATTCGGATGATGAACCGTCTGATAATGTAGGTAGCGCTACTTAGGAAAATATTTTCTGCACTAACAGGATGAGTGTTGTGATGCTATATTATCTGATTTTGTGATTTGTATGTGTGATAGTTATAAATCACCTGGCATATAAGTAGGTTTGGTTGTAATCTTATTTATGTTGTATCAATATATTTTGTTTAGTCATTAAACCTATGTTCTCACCAACATTACGTTGACTGTTTTGAGTATGCTTTTTCAGGTAAATAAAATGACTTATAGTGTTGTGCTTTCCTTTGACGTGTACAATGGGTGGTATGAAGTAATTGGAAAGATGTGTGTTAAAGTAACCCTGACTTTGACCGATCTCAACCTATCAGTGGACGCTCATATCCACTACTACTACTGAAGACTAAGAAGTGGTTACTAGCAACTTTTGTATTAGGGTTACATTAAAATATTTAAAAGTCTTTATGTAGACAAATTTTGTATATGAATTATCTATGTAACCCGAATATATATATAAATGAATGATGTGCTGTTATGTTAAGTTACTTATTCTGATTATTTTATCTGTAATCAATGTGTTCCGTACCAATAGTCACATCAAAGCATTTCACGCTTCCGCCGGGATGTGACAGCTTGGTATCAGAGCCATTAGTTATAGACAATTAGGTATTATTAGCAAATGCCTAGACTATAACCATAAGCTCATATGATAACAAGTCATCAATGTGATATTGTTTTTTTTCTTCTCTATGATTTTATGTGATCATATTCATGCTTAGATAAGAATGAAACTTGAGCTATATATGATTCATATGTGAGAATTTTATGAATTTTATGTTATTTAAGTTGAATTTGTAAGAATTTTTGCAGCTTGAATTCTGATAAATCTGATAGCTACTATAATGAAACTGATCATTCGGATCATAGCAACCATAGAGAAACAACACTTGAGATAGAGCCTCAGAACAAAATAGAAACACCTCAACCTAAGACCTAGACCAACACAGCTCCAAAGTTTTACGTCCGACGTGCACCAGTAACCATGGAAGGTTATACAATCATGACACCAAGAAAAAGGGTACGACATGGTAAGAAATTTTCAATTAAGGGAGTCAAGGAGCAAGAAAACACAGATTTCCCCGACACTTGATATAACACCTGTAATCCAATATGATAATTCCAAAATTAAAGAGAGAGGAATTAAGAGGCAAAGGTTGGAGGAATGTCAGACGAAGACTACCAACCAGATTCTTAAGAAGCTTAAGAAGATACAACGAGAAATTCGAATCCTTCAAGAAGATGTCAAGGAAGTGAAGAAAGAAAGCAAAAGTATCTTCACTAGGATATGGAACTGAGTTTGGGGAGATTAGAAGAATAGAGAACTTTATACGTTATGTGTGACTGTTTTAATATATAAAATAACAATATAATGGAATATTTTGCTTATGACCATTTAATATTATTATATAGTATGAGTAGAAATTATATAATATTAAAATAATTGGTATGTAGTGAAAAATGCCGCCAAGAAAAGATACTCAACTAGTACGAAGAAATTTTCGTGTCGGGCGACCAAGAACTAGGTTTGTAGAAGAAGCCCCGCCAGTAAATACTGCCACAACTGAGGACGAGAGGATTTCTCGGATAGTAACCCGACAGCTAGAATCCGCAATGCCTACATTGGTGACCCAGCTGCAGCAAGCTTTTAATTTTGAAAGAGCGTCGCCTGGAGATAATGGACCAGCACACATTAACGAAGTGGAAAACCATGAAGGGGAAGTATTAAATAAAGCTAGAAAAGGATGCTCTTATAAGGCTTTTATGTCTTGTAAACCCAGAGACTTTGACGGAAAAGGTGGAGCGGTGCAAGCCTTACGCTGGTTAGAGGAAATGGAGTCAGTTTTAGACATCAGTGATTGTGCTGATAACTGCAAAACCAGGTTTGCTTCGCATTCTCTTAAAGGAGAAGCACAGTCTTGGTGGAAAATGGAAATACAAACAAAGGGAAGGAATGTTATAAATGAATTAAGTTGGGAAGAATTTAGAAAACTAATGATTGAGAAATATTGTCCCTATAATGAGTTAGAAAGGATAGAAGTAGAATTTTTAGCATTAGAAATAAAGGGTGCTGCTATTTAGGAATATACTGATAAATACAATGAATTTTCTAGATTGGTGCCACATTTAGTGACTCCAGAAACAAAAAGAATAGGTAGATACATCTGGGGTTTAGTACCACATATAAGAGGAATGGTGAAATCTTCAATGCCAAAAACCTTTCAAGATGCAGTGACTCTAACAGGAAGTTTGACAGATGAGATGATTAGGAACGGATCATTAACTACAACCAAGTTAGGAGAGAAAAGGAAATGGAGCAATAACACAGGAAGGAATTTTGGTGGAAACTGGAACAAAAAGGCAAACAAAAACCTAAAAAGAAATTATATGGGTATCGTGCAGGAAGAAAGACCACAAACAGAAAGTCAACCTTGGTGCAACACCTGTAAAAGGCATCATGTTGGGAGATGTATTCTGGTAATTTGTTATAATTGCAAGAAGAAGGGGCATACCTCTAGAGAATGCAAGGGACCCATAAATCCTAAGCCAGTATGTTACCAGTGTGGAAAAGAAGATCATCTATGCAATAGATGCCCGGAACTGAAAGGAAAAGCTCCAAAGAATCTCAGCAGTGCACATGGTCTAGCATTTGTACTTCAAGCTGAAGAAGCAAGACAAGAACCAGAAGTGGTGACGGGTACATTCCTTATTAATGATCAATACGCAATTGTATTATTTGATACGGGAGCAACCCGAAGTTTTGTTTCAAATCATTTCAAACCCCTACTTGGATTTGATGGAAATGACCTGCCCAAAATACATATTGAATTGATGTGGCTAGTATGTCATGATCCAAGTCGGGTCATACCCAATAACGAGCTAGACAAACACCAAAGATATTTGTTTTATGATATGATCATATAAATAAATATTAACACTTAGAATATTTGGAATTTGGGTTTCCAAACATTTACACTTGTGTTGTATATAAATTATATTGATAATTTATTTCAAAGAGAGATGATGTTTACTCATCCGCATTCGTTTAACACAGCCGCATTTGATGTGGTTGAACAAATGCGGATGATGTTTACTCATCTGCATTTACAAATGCGGGTGAACAAACCCTGTCCGCATTTGTTTTGGAACAAATGCGGATGAGCATTTCTGGAAATGCTGATGGAAACATACATCCGCATTAGCTAATGCGGAATGCCATTTACAAATGCGGAAGAACAACTTCATCCGCATTAACTAATGCGGATGTTGTTCTGAGAAATGCGGATGGGTTAAGGGGCTGGGCCCCACCCACTTTTCTCTCTCTTGAACTTTATGTTTCCAAGGACAAGTAATACAAGATGGCTTGCAGATCTCTCTAAACTCACGATTTGAGAACACAAAAAGTGTAAAAGAACCTTTTTTCTCTCGATCGGTCTAGAGAAACATAAAAAGGGAGTTGTATAAGTGAAAATCCTAGCAACCGATGTTCTTGTTGGTGGCTCGTGGGTAGACCAGCTTGAGGCTTCTTGCTTTAGGAGCTGCCATCCTCGTTCACCTCCTCCCGACCTCATAGTTGAAGGTAGTTCTCGTACCTTCTATGGTTGTTTGTAAGCATGATTTCATATATCGATCCATATGGGTTTTGACTGATTTTATATAAAAATGTTTTATATATAAATAGCTCACTGTAACAAGTTTAAAATTATATATATATTCCGCTGCGTTCTTCTATTTTATAAGGATAAAATAGATCTGTTTAACTTGTGAAAACTCATCAGGATTAACATCAGAGAAACTGAAAAATAAGTATACGATAGAGTTAGCTGATGGAAACATGATAGAAGCTAATGAAATTATTCCTAACTGTATTCTAAACTTAGAAAATCATTGCTTTGATGTAGACTTGATCCCTGTTGAATTAGGAGGTTTTGATATTGTAGTAGGTATGGATTGGTTAAGTAAGAATAAGGCAGAAATCATTTGTGGAAAACGAATGATCAAAATACCTCTAACTTCAGATAACTAAATTCTTATCATACACGGTGAGAAACCTAGAGGCCCTATCAGAATGATTTCCTATATGAAGGCTCAGAAATATTTGAAAAAGAAATGTTTAGCATTTCTGGCCCACATAGTTGATACCAAATCAGTCAAGCAAAATTTGGAAGATGTTCCTATTGATAAAGAATATCCAAGGGTATTTCCTAATAAGCTACCAGGATTGCCACCCCCTTCGTCAAGTAGAATTCAAAATAGAATTACTACCAGGAACAACACCAATTGCTAAATCTCCGTATCGGTTAGCGCCATCATAAATGAAGGAATTAATGAATTGTTAGGTCTAGATGTCTTGTATAGGTTTAGATGATAGATCAAACTCTTGTAATCACTCTTTGTAATTATAATTTTGATGATATAATATAATGCATTGAGTACATGATGAGTTTATGAATTGCATGATATATTGTATCTCATAATATATTTGTTGATTTATGTGTGATTACAGGAAATATTAAATGTAGTCAATTTGGAAAAATTGACTAAGTGTTAGAACAACTGCGGATGAACAAATCACTCTTCCGTAGATGTTCTCAGTAATACAACTGAAGTGTACATCCGTAGATCTCCTGCGGATGAACAACAATAACTGAATAAGTCCAAAGATCAAGTGGAACTACTGAAGAACAAGAACTCTTGCGGAAGCACAATCACTGAAGAACAAGCACTGAAGACTAAGTGTTGCTACGGAAGACAAATTTCCTGCGGAAGAATAAATTCCTACGGAAGACTGTTTAATACTTGAATGATTCCGCATCATCAAGTAGTCAACAGAAAGTCAACAAGTCAACGTGACAGATCAACAACATTAATGATAGCAGAAGACATTTAATTCAAGTGAAGATATTACATCACATCAACAATATAATTTGTGTTTATTTCATTGTAAATCACGAACTCCTATGCCGATAAATGTGGCAAGGATTCGGATAGCTATAAGAAGTTAGCTTAATTATAGCAACAGGATAGCGAAAGATTAGCAATGTTTTAGGAACAGAATAAAATCTCTGTATAACAAGAGATCAAGAACATGTAAAAAAACATACGATCAAGCAACATTAGATCATATAACAATCACAACAATAGAATCAATAGCAGTAGAGGCATTACAATCGATTGATTGTAATTATTGAGCAATCGTGGTTTGATTATTATTATATTTTGATTGTTTTTTATACTGTTTGATCGATTTCAAGTGCATTAATCAATTAAACAGCAAGTACTGGTAATTCCGCGATCAATACTTGTTAAAATCAAATCTGATAATTCATATATCGATCCCTGGATTCTCACAAGTGGTATCAGAGCCAGGTGCTCATTGATCCAGATCAAGTGATCTATCGGTTTGATTTGTTTAATCGATTTTTGCTAAAACAGAGTTGTTTCTTTTTTCAAAATTAATTAACATAAGTAATTCAGTTGTTGGTGCTTATCAACCTCCTAAACTGGAAAACAATCTGATTTCAAAACTTGGAAAATCAGATTCAGGAATCATGTTAATTATACAGATTCTGATTTATGGGTTTCGATTACTGAAGGACCTTATATTCCACTTGCGTTAGGAGCGGACTATAAGGATAATAATCAACCCATAAGTCTGAAAAATCTTTCACCTGATGATGCTAAGAAAGTCAAGATTGACATCAAAGCCTATAGTATGCTTACTATGGCTTTACCTGAAGATCTTTTGATCAGGTGTGAATCATACAAAATAGCTCACTCGTTATGGAAAATACTGCACACACTGTGTGAAGGAAGTGACGAGATTAGGAGCATAAAGAATGATACTCTTCGCTCATAATATGAAACCTTTCATCATATTACGGGTGAGTCAGTTCCTCAATAATTGCATAGATTTATGCAACTTGTTATAGAGATGAACATCTTTGAACTTAAGTACAACAATGAAGAGCTAAACAAAAAGATGCTTCATGCCTTACCAGAAAGTTGGACACAGACTGTGTCTATGTTCAAGAACATTATTGATTTGAAGGCAATAGGACTAGACACACTAGTGGCGAAGGTTGAAGCTTTGGAGCTAGATGAAAATACCAGAAACAAGAGTGTGAAAGCACTTATAGCGCCTTATCAATTCAAAGAGTTAAAGAATGCTAGAAGTACATTCATCTCCAATGAAGATGAAGATAACTCTTATGATGAGAATGAACATGAAGAAGAAACAAGCTTTTATGCTGCCAAGTCTTCCAAATCAAGTACTCAAAACAATCAGCACAGAAAGTCTAAAGGAAAAGCTGATGACTCCAAGAATAAAAAGAACAACAATCAAACAGAACCAATTACTTTGGTTCTGGAATCAGAAGAATAGAAAGCTGCTTTTGTAGCCTTTAGTTCAAGCTTTTAAGTGCAATTTATATGGACACTTCTCAAGGGACTGTAACAGCAATCAACAACAATCAAATGACTCAAGACAGCCTAGTCAAAGAAGTTTTACACAAGCTCAACTAACCAATTCATCCCCACCAACAACAAGCAATACTACAGGTACTAACAATGCTAAAGAATCTGGTTTAATTATTTTGCAGGATGGTACTTGTGATTGGAGCATGTATGAAAAGGAAGTACCGGCGGAAAATCAAGCTTTGATGGCTAACATGGAAAACAAAGTTCCACCAATGGCCATAGAGGTAAGAGAAAGGTTATGTTCTTCCACTTGTATTGATGAAGTTGAAAGATATAGAACACATGCTCAACAGTTAGGTGATAAAGTAAAAGAAACTCTATTTTTAAATGAATCACATGTAAGAGAACATAAACTTTATCAAGTCAAAATCAATTCTTTACAAAAGGATTAAGATAAACTTTTATCTGAAAATTACAATTTGAAAGCACAAGTTGAGCATTTGACTACGTCTTTAACTAAGTCTATGTCAGATCATGCATCTACTGAAGTGAAACTTCAAAAATTCCAACTGTCATCACAATAGTATGAGAAACTATTAAACTCTCATATTGAGTCAAAGAACAGATCAGGTTTGGGATTCATGCTGTTGCACCACCAGTAAATGATAATTACACTCCTTTACTTGAGTCCATGACTAACAGCCTATCTAATCACTTTGTGTCTAGTACCAAATCTGAGTTAACAGATAAAAATCATAATGATGTAACTAATGACACTGAATCATCTGATTCTGAATCATCAAAATCAGAACTTTTAAAACAAAGTCAATCAAAATTTGATTATGATAACTGTGATGATTTGGATGAGGATAATGATGAGCCTTATAATACCAGTTTGGGTAATGGTAAAACTATTTTAAATGAACATCTAATTCCCAAAGTGTTGGATGAAATCAAGCTCCTCCCTTACCCACCAAAACAAAGAAATCTGCTGTAGACCATTTACACAAGGATTGGTCAACTGAATGAAGGCATTCATGCTCTCAACAATCAAAACAAAAGAAAATCAGCAAAAAGAGCTTCGGAAGATAACAAATTCACTTCAGCAGATCTCCTACGGAAGCAGTCTCTGAGAGCTGTAAAATCCGAGAAAATTCATAAACAATCATCCGTAGAAGAAATACGGAATAAGAAAGAATATGCTGAAGCTTCATCCAGCATCAATAAAGTGAAGGAGTTGAAGAAGCAAAAGAAGGCACCGAGTAGGAAAAAGGCAAAGGTAAAGGTTGCTTCTGATAGTGAAGCTGTAGAAAAGTACTGTAAATGGTGTGATATGCACAATCACAGCACAGAAGAGTGCTACTTCAGCAGCTATTGCTCAATATGTAATATGAACAATCACATGACTTCTGATTGTTACTTCAACAAATATTATGCAATATGCAATAAACACAATCACTCAACTCAGGAATGCTTCTTCAACAAAAAGAACAAAACAAAGATCCTCAAGAAGAAGCTAGCAGAGACCACTGAATCAGACTCACAATCTTCTGAGGATGATGATTCAAAAGTCTCAAAACAAAAGAAGCAACAACAAAAGCAGAAAGCTTCCAAGATAAGGATAACAACTGCTGAGATGCAAACAAAGAAAAAGAAGGACAAACAACAATTTCAAAGAAAAATACCTCATAAAAAGGTAGCACTTGAAGAAGATGATGACTTCTTTGATCACTTTGACAAAGGCAATCATGTACCTCAGTTTAAATCAAAGGATGCAAAAACATTTTCTGGGCAATCTTCAACATCAGGATCAAAGAAGAAGTCACTGAAGGAAGGAATGATTGACCAAGTCAGTATGAATCAAGATAAAATTACCTCAACATCATCACCAAAATCATCCTCACCCAAAACAAAACATAATGAATCAACTGATATTAAAATTAATTTAGAAACATCAAGGCTCATTCATGAGAAAGTTACTATATTAGATAACAATGGCAAGCCCAAGACCATCAAGGCTTGGGCTCCTCGGTCTAATTAAGTTCATTATGTTTTGCAGGAACATCCAAGGAGGACTGACAACAAGTGGTATGTTGATAGTGGCTGTTCCAGACACATGACAGGAAACTGTTCTCTCCTCTATGACTTCAAACATAAATATGCTTCATATGTAGCATTTGGTGGGAATAAGAAGGGAGGTAAAATCACTGGTGAAGGAATGGTAACTAATGGAGTTCTCAAATTTGAGAAAATCAATTTTTGTGAAAATTTACAATTTAAGAAGAAGGAATAGACTATAATGAAGTCTTTGCACCAGTTGCAAGGATTAAGGCTATAAGAGTATTTCTAGCCTATGCATCATATAAGAGATTCAAAGTTTACCAAATGGATGTAAAGTGTGCATTCTTATATGGAAAAATTGATGAAGAGGTATATGTTTCTCAACCACCAGGTTTTGAAGACCCTCACTACCCTCATAGAGTGTACAAACTCGACAAAGCATTGTATGGTCTTCATCAAGCACCAAGGAAATGGTATGAAACATTGTCGTCATTCCTACTGAAGCATGGCTACAAAAGAGGTACAATTGACCAGACACTCTTCCTCAAACATGAACATCAAGATCTCTTAGTTGTAAGGCCCCGTTCTTGGGACGCTTATAGCTGGACCGTCATCGCATAAAATATTTAAAACAAACATTACTTTTGTAGCGGAATTTAAAAACTTTCATTAATAATTATAAACGTATCATTACATTACAGAAATCGTTTACATTTCATAATATAACATCATATCAAAATGTGGATGCCAGCCTCAGAACATTCCCAGTAGCGTATGCATCTATGCCTGCAACTCCTCAGCATCAACAAACTACCTGCCAACTATCATGCATACAAAAAGTCAACGACGCTGAGTGACTTCTAGTTTTATAAATAAAATACTTTACTTTCCTTAAAACATAACCTTCGTAATCGTATGCGATCACACATCATACGTACATATTGATAATATTATTATTATCTTCATCATCGTTCAATTCGTACATTTCGTACTTTCATCATTATCATTCACTTCAATCTGGATCGTGTCTCATCAATACCCCCGACTCATGTCCGAAGACCGATACTATGCCGGGGCCTGTAAACAAACCCCCGCGTCATGTCCGAAGACCGACACAGTACCGGGGTACGCGACAAGGACACCGTCTCTGTTTGCAACACCCCCGACTCATGTCCGAAGACGGGTACTATGCCGGGGTCTGTAAACAAACCCCCGCGTCATGTCCGAAGACCGACACAGCACCGGGGCAAGCATCAAGACATCACTCGGGTCAATCTATTGAATTAAACCCCTTACGAGTCTGTTGTGACACACAGTCACTCACCTCAGCCTGACATACATGTCTTTTGTGACAACACAGTCACTCACCTCAACCTTGGCTAACGAGTCTTTTATGACAACACAGTCACTCACCTCAGTCTTGCTTGTAAGACTATTATTACGTTCCACTTTTCATTATTATTGTCTTCCACTTCGTTACATAATACTTTACGTTCACACACCACGTAAAGCCATACATCATACATAATGTATAATAAAACATAATACATACTTTTTGAAAACCGTTTAAGGAAGAAAGACAACACACCACACACACAACATAAATCACAACACAACATCATGCATAAGCCACCACATCCCAACGGGACCTAACTCAAACATCACCTCTTAAAGCCCCAAAGAAAACCCTAAGTCCAAAACTAGGCACAACATAACATTCTGGGCGCATCAGCAGAAAATTCAAGTGTAAACAGCCTGGGCACATGGGAACTATTTGGGCGCATGAGCTCTGTTCAGGCGTTCCAACACTTGGCCACAGAAACAATTCTGGGCGCATGACCCACACTTGGCCATTCACTCTTTCTGGGCGCATGAACCACTGTTCAGGCGCATGACCTGGGCGCATTAGCACTATTTGGGCGCACCACCTTTGGGCGCATCAGGACCCTTAGGCATATAACACTTGGGCACACGAGAACATTCTGAACATCTAATCTGCCAAAAACATCTGAAAGGCATTCTAACACTCCTCAAGCACAGATCTAGCATACTAAGGGCATCTAAACATCCTAACAACAATTCTAACCACTAAACCACAACCAACACACAACCACAGCAGGTACGATCGAACAACAACAAGGATAAGCATACGGTTATCTTTGAAAAACCTTTTTCCGGTATGCATAATAGCCCCAAGCACTTTAAAATCTGTAAAAGAGGGGTCTAGAAACTCACCTGAAGCAGATCTTCAAACCAGGTACTTCCACCTGTGATTTCAGCTTCAAATTTCCGAGAACAACTTTAAAACATCAAGAACTTCGGTCTAGGACTTAAAACCCAACTAAAACCAAACTCGTGTTCAAGAGAACTCACCTTAGCAGCTTCTTCTTCCTTCTTCTTCTCTAAAAATCGAAAGCTTTCTTCTTCTTCTTCTGGCCGAGAGCAGGAAAGCAGATCCCTGCTTTATGGGTGGCCATACCCCCATTTATATTAAAATAATAGAGTTTGTGCAATTTTGCACTTTGCCCCTTTCAACTAGTGCCCAATATCTTTTTTTCTAGATACTTCCTTTTTGTTTTCTTTTAAATAAAAATTCGGGGTGTTACAAGTCCACCCCCCTTATATAGGTTTCGTCCCCGAAACATGTCGCTTCTCGAACAGTCACGGGTAACGCTGTCTCACCTCTTCCTTGATCTTACACGTAGGCCTAGTCCCCTTCTGGGCTCCACTGTACTCGCACAGGTGGAACCATCCTTCGACTTATCCCTTCTTTCCCTTCTATCAGAAATGACCCTCAGTTGCTCCACATAGTTGAATCCTTCATCCATCTCAGTATTCTCCAGTGCACGATCACATCCTCATCGATTGAGCACTTTCTTAGATAAGATACATGAAATGTCGGATAACTTCACTTAACACGTCGAGTAGCTCCAGTCGACATGCCACTTCTCCTTCCTGAGCAATAACTCAGATTGGTCCTTTATTCCTCAGTGCTAGCTTCACTCGCTTTCGAAATCGGGTGATCCCCTTTCTCAAAACGAGGCCTTTATCACTATTTCATCGTCGTAGATCGGCACCGAACTTCCTTCGGGCGCGGTTGTTTAAACCAGCTTCTTGCAACACTCGGTGTTTACTTTATAGACTGCTAGCCAATTCATCCGAAGGTGTACGTCTATCCACCTGCGTCTGTTCTGAACAGTCTAGCAGGAAATACGCGCTCTCGCAATTCTATCACGCGATCCTCTACGACATCAGGTAACCTAGTGGACTTACCAATAGTAATTTCTACATCGAAGGACACATCGATCTTCTTACTCCTAACGTGCAACTTAACACAAGGCAGCAGGAATGAAACCACTACTAGCACCACAAATCAAGCATGTGGCATAAATTTAAATTTACTAGAAACGTACCTGACGTCGCGTCGAAGTCCGCTCTAGCCTCCTCCTGGTCATAGCGAATGCTCTGACCTTCTTCCTCTGCCATCCTTCCTTGCACCGGAGCTCTGTGCTCTCGACTTCTTGCAGTCTTTGCTCATATGTCCAGGCTCGCCACAGTCGTAACATCTAGCCATGTGATAATCTCTCGCCCTGTGGCCCTCTCTTCCACACTGGAACCAGACGCTCGATCCCCATCTACACTCCCCTGCGTGGCCTCTACCACACTTCTTGCATACCTCTTCCCTCTCAGTCATCCTCTTCCGATCATCGAACCTCATCGTCTTACCTCCAGCCACAAATTCACCATCATCATTATCCCGCCTTCCGCTCCCACTCTTAACATAACTCCGCTTACAGCTGGACCGTCATCGCATAAAATATTTAAAACAAACATTACTTTTGTAGCGGAATTTAAAAACTTTCATTAATAATTATAAACGTATCATTACATTACATAAATTGTTTACATTTCATAATATAACATCATATCAAAATGTAGATGCCAGCCTCAGAACGTTCCCAGTAGCATATGCATCCATGCCTGCAACTTCTCAGCATCAACAAACTACCTGCCAACTATCATGCATACAAAAAGTCAGCGACGCTAAGTGACTTCTAGTTTTATAAATAAAATACTTTACTTTCCTTAAAACATAACCTTCGTAATCGTATGCGATCACACATCATACGTACACAATGATAATATTATTATTATCTTCATCATCGTTCAATTCGTACATTTCGTACTTTCATCATTATCTTTCACTTCAATCTGGATCCTGTCTCATGCAATACCCCCGACTCATATCCGAAGACCGATACTGTGCCGGGGCCTGTAAACAAACCCCCACGTCATGTTCGATGACCGACACAGTACCAGGGTACGCGACAAGGACACCGTCTCTGTTTGCAACACCCCCGACTCATGTCCGAAGACGGGTACTGTGCCGGGGTCTGTAAACAAACCCCAGCGTCATGTCCGAAGACCGACACAGCACCGGGGCGAGCATCAAGACATCACTCTGGTTAATCTCTTGGATTAAACCCCTTACGAGTCTGTTGTGACACACAGTCACTCACCTCAGCCTGGCTTACAAGTCTTTTGTGACAACACAGTCACTCACCTCAACCTTGGCTAACGAGTCTTTTGCGATAACACAGTCACTCACCTCAGTCTTGCTTGTAAGACTATTATTACGTTCACTTTTCATTATTATTGTCTTCCACTTCGTTACATAATACTTTACATTCAATCATACGTCACACCACGTAAAGCCATACATCATACATAACGTATAATAAAACATAATAAATACATTTTGAAAACCATTTAACGAAGAAAGACAACACACCACACACACAACATAAAACATAACACAACATCATGCATAAGCCACCACATCCCAACGGGACCTATCTCAAACATCACCTCTTAAAGCCCCTAAGAAAACCCTAAGTCCAAAACTAGGCGCAACATAACATTCTGGGCGTATCAGCAGAAAATTCTAAGTGTAAACAGCCTGGGCGCATGGGAACTATTTGGGCGCATGAGCCCTGTTCAGGCGTTCCAACACTTGGCCACAGAAACAATTCTGGGCGCATGACCTACACTTGGCCATTCACTCTTTCTGGGTGTTCAGGCGCATGACCTGGGCGCATTAGCACTATTTGAGCGCACCACCTTTGGGCGCATCAGGACCCTTAGGCACATAACACTTGGGCGCATGAGAACATTCTAAACATCTAATCTGCCAAAAACATCCGAAAGGCATTCTAACACTCCCCAAGCACAGATCTAACATACTAAGGGCATCTAAACATCCTAACAACAATTCTAACCACTAAACCACAACCAACACACAACCACAGCAGGTACGGTCGAACAACAACAAGCATAAGCATACGGTTATCTTTGAAAAACCTTTTCCCGGTATGCATAATAGCCCCAAACACTTTAAAATCTGTAAAAGAGGGGTCTAGAAACTCTCCTGAAGCAGATCTTCAAACCAGGTACTTCCACCTGTGATTTCAGCTTCAAATTCCCGAGAACAACTTCTAAAACATCAAGAACTTCGGTTTAGGACTTAAAACCCAACTAAAACCGAACTCGTGTTCAAGAGAACTCACCTTAGCAGCTTCTTCTTCCTTCTTCTTCTCTAAAAACCAAAAGCTTTCTTCTTCTTCTTCTTTTTCTTCTTCTGGCCGAGAGCAGGAAAGCAGATCCCTGCTTTATGGGCGGCCATACCCCCATTTATATTAAAATAATAGAGTTTGTACACTTTTGCACTTTGCCCCCTTCAACTAGTGCCCAATATCTTTTTTTCTAGATACTTCCTTTTTGTTTTCTTTTAAATAAAAATTCAGGGTGTTACATTAGTTGTGCAAATATATGTTGATGACATCATATTTGGATCAACCAACAAGAGATTGTGTGAAGAGTTTGAAGCTTTGATGCAATATGAATTTCAAATGAGCTCCATGGGAGAATTATCTTTCTTCCTGGGTCTACAAGTTCATCAACATCAAGATGGCATGTTCATTAATCAAGAGAAATATGTGCTTCAAATGCTGAAGAAATTTAACCTTGCTAAGTATTCATCATGCAAAACACCAGCATCAACCACAGAGAAAATCTTACCAGATCCAATAGGGAAGTCTATTGACCAAAGACTATATAGATCTATGATAGGATCATTAATGTACTTAATTGCCAGTAGACCTAACATAATGTTTGCTATGTGTGTTTGTGCTAGGTATCAAGCTGACCCAAAGGAGTCTCACTTGAATGCAGTAAAAAGAATTTTCAGATATCTCAAAAGGAAACCTGCACTTGGATTGTGGTATCCCAAAGAAGGAGACTTCAAACTGTACTCTTACTCAGACAGTGACTTTGGAGGATGCAACAACAACAAAAAATCAACAACTGGGGGTTGTCAATTCATTGAACCAAGACTTGTTTCTTGGTAGTGCAAAAAGCAGACTAATCTTTCAGTATCCACAGTTGAGGTTGAGTACATAGCTGCTTCAGCTGGGTGCTCTCAGGTTCTATGGTTGCAAAACCAATTACTTGACTATGGTTACAACTTTCTTCAAACTCCAATTTACATAGATAACTCAGCTGCTATGTTCATCATAGCCAATCCAGTACAACATAGTAAAACTAAACACATTAAAATCAGATACCATTTTCTGAGGGACTGTTCAGAAAAGGGTCTAATCAAGTTGATCAAAGTGGACACAACAAATCAACTTGCTGATTTGTTCACTAAAGCCTTTGATTCAGTTAGATTTAATTTCTTAATTGAGTCCTTAGGCATGCTCAACTTAGATTAGATCATAACAACAACAAAAATATTTGTCCATTACTTGTAATCTTATGAGAAAGGCATACATTTTTTAATAACTACATATGGCAGTTGATATACTATGGATATGATAGTACACTATAACTGGACACTCGCTCCTGATCTCTAACCAACTACTACCTACTGATCAGATGCGTTTGATATGTGAATAGGTTTAGCTTGAGTGGAAACTAAACAATATCATGCTCAACATAAACTCAAGGTGACTAAGAGTGGATAAGTCATTGTGAGAAGCATTCAAGTAAGTCTAATCTGAATGTGATCTTGTTAACACCCACGCACACTTACTATGTTATAACATCTTATAACCTCTATATTTGTGCATCATGACCCTCTGTTTTGCGTGAGCAAAGACCTGGGTCAACGGTCACCTCTGTTTTACGTAAGTAAAGACCTGGTGACCTGATGTTGATCATCAAAAGTTCCAAAAGGAACTGTTCTAAAAGAATCCAATGTGATCAACTGTATAATTATTCCAGAGCATGCAAATCATCTCAGCATTAATAAGATTTCAAAGAAATCTTAAGATAGAGCTTATAATCTACGGAACATAGTTTAAGTGTGATAAAGTAATAACTTGATTCACTTCTGGAGGACTAACTTACACGCAACTTCAATGATGAGTTCATCTTTGCTATCTATAATTCTTACCAAAACATGATAACCAGCATGATAAGTTGAATATACACTCTTGACTGAATTTATGCGGATCAACATATTTGCAATCAGCACTAGATCAAGTATGCGATAACCTCACATATAATATTTAGGAAATTGTCTAGATTATAGTATGATCCTGTGTATATGATATACTTGCCTGGTAACGAACATTCACCAAGGTTTGTGTTCTAATTTATGATTATAAGTTGGACAAATTAACTGCTTTTCATGTTATTCACCTTATAAATTTTTGATTCATACATAAGTTTATGATTAATCATAAATTTAGGGGGAGTAGTCAAAGCATGAAACTGAGTTTAACTAAAATTTTAACATAATGATATGAAGAAAATTGGAACTTGAGCACTAACTTGGCTGCAGGATATCCGAAGTGTTCAACTACTTTTGCACAATTGCCATGAAGCAAAGTCAAAAGGTCCAACAACAAACCACAAATGGACTAACTATGTGTTAGTTCATACAGTTAAATTAAAATTTTCATTCGGAAGATTTTTTCATTAAACTTTTACCTTCGGAAGAAGAGTTAAATGTTAGTTCGGAAGATACTTCAGTACCTTCGGAAGAAATTTACCTTCAGAAGAAATTTACCTTCGGAAGAGATTTTATTAAATTAACTTCAGAAGAAAGTTTTCAGCAAAATTAAGAAAATTAACTTCGAAGAAAGTGTTTAACAAAACCAACTTCAGAAGAAAAGTTTATCAACATTTAACATCACGTTTGAAAGATGTTTTCAAACAAAATGAAGGATAAATCAGGATATCTGTTCTGCGTAGATGTTCTGCGAAAGACAGATTGAAACAGAAGAATCTTGACTTCCGTAGATATTCTACGGAAGATTCAAAATAAATGTCTGCCTTGCATAAATATTAATTACTTGTAGACATTGATTATACTGATAACCTCGAAGGGGTAAAAAGGGTAAATGGGTCCCACGTCATTAGGATGAGGTTAGACAGCCTGTAAAAGTATAAAAACGGCACCTCGACCGTTGGCCTTTCTATTCACTTTCAAAACACTTTCTGACCTAGAAATCCTCTCATCCAAAACCCCATTCTGTCTTGTACTGCAAATTCAAGCTTGTCTCACACAACAATACCCACACAACTCAAACATCATGGCCACTGTGGCTAATCGGTTTGTAAAGGACCATAACGTGTGCGCGTTCCTAAATCCAGACGTGGAAGATGAATGCAGAACCATCATCCGCTACTTGAAAAGAACAAGACTCTTCTATGCCCTAACTGCAGACCCGCTTATCTTTCAAACACACATGATCGACTTCTGGAACACAGCAATAGTGGAGGAAGAAGATGAAGCACAAGTCATTTATGCAACTATCAGAACTCAACAATTGCGCATAGACGAACTTGTAGTCCGAAGGGCACTGGAATTTGGAGATGATGAAGAAGGCCACCCTGATGTATTCGATCATGAATACATTCAGAAAGTGTTTGGACTAATAGGATACGACGGTGACTACCACAATGGTGAGATCAAGAAGGGCAGGCTATGCAAACCGTATCGATTCCTATGCCACACTTATCTAAAGTGTATATCCAACTGGAAGTCAGGGTTGGATAGATTTTCTAGGCATATATCTTCCAGAATCATTGGTATCTTTAAAGGGAGAAAGTACAACTACTCCAAGTATATCCTCAACTGTCTGTGTGATCACATACGTGTGCAGAAAGACAACAAAATGTTCATGTTTCCAAGATTCATTCAGCTCATCATCAATGATCAACTACGGAGCATTGAAAGAGAGGGTGATATCTTTGTTCAAACACACCTAGGAAGATCTCTGCTTAATAAACTAACAAGGCAATATCAGGGAGGAGGTGTAGAGCTATTTGCTCTCATACTAGATGAGACTGAGGAAATACCTCAAGACTGCTGTGGGTTGAAGAACCTGAAGAGCAAAACTCACCAGCTGAATCCCATGCACACTCCCAACATCAATCACCAGCTGCTGAACCATCTAAAGCACATAATCAAGAACCCCAACCACCATCATCACCAATAACTTACTTGATCTCCTCTTCAAGTGAACACACAACCAATCTCCCCTGACCTCTCACTAACAACAATCAACACTACGTCAACTGAAGTAGTTGGTGAAGAGGTCATTCAGTTCACACCCACACACTCTGTAACATCCAATGACTCCAATGCCACTGAGCCAATCTCTCCTAAACCCATCCTATCACCCACTGAGCCAATTGTGTCACCCACACTCACTGAACCAGTCTCACAGTCAGTAATCCCTGCTCACACTGAGATACTCAATCTAGAAGAGACTGAGGAAATTCTAGAAGGCACTACTGAGGAGATGTATATAGAGACTGAGGGAGAAAAGGGGGAGGAAGTGGTACAAGAGAAAGATGAGTTTGTTGAGATTGTGGCCTACAATGAAGATGACTTGAAGGATGAAAAAATTAATGTCAGTAAAAGCTACTTGGTAGCTAAATATAACAATCTGATCCTCAAGAGAAACAAGAAATTGGACAAATTGAGGAGAATAAAGAAGGAGCTGAGTGAGAAAATAGACTCATAGCTGAGAAAGATAAGATAATCACTCAACTAGAAGGTAGACTCAAGAGGCTGAGAGAAGATGTGGTGATGGATAACAAGGTGATTGACGCCCTTAATGATCTGGTTGATGAACAAGCTGAACAGGTGAAAGAAAAGGATGCTGAGATTGATTCATTAAAGAAAAGGTTAAGAGAATGTGAAATGAGCAAAACAGGAGAAAGTGAAGTGAGGAAAACAGATGAACTCATAATCACCTATAGCAGAAAGAGAAAGTACCTGGGGAAATCTAAAGAGACTGCCCATAAAGACACACCAAAAAGATCAAAAACTGTGTCAACGGAGCAACTAGCCTAGTAAAACAAATTAAAGAAGAAAGCAGTAGTGAGTGGGCAGAGCTGACTAAAGAAGAGTCTGTTGAAAGTGAGAAAGAAGCCAAATATCAAGACTTACTGACCACTGATGACATATTAGAGGAAAGACCACAATCATCAATGTTTATGGATCTGATCAATAAAAGATTCCCATATGACATGGTGGAGAAAATGTCTATGCCAGAAATGATTCAGATGATAAAAGAATTTGATGCTGCAAGTCTGATGCTCCCAATCTGCACATATGAGACCTTTTCCAAGTTCAAAGCTATGGAGAAAATAAGAAAAGAATTGAGGCATTGTGACACAAAGAAGCTGACTAGATATAACATGACGTGCTAGTTACAAAGTCACATCTACAAGCAACATGAACTTAAAGGGAGAACAACTGGTGAGCTCAAAGCTATGATGGAACATGTTATGAAGGTGGAGCTAGATATAGGAGTGAGATTTAGATCAGGAGCACCAAACTTAGCATACCAACAACAAGGCAAACAATCACAAGCTGAACCTATTATGGTTAAAAGCAAAGACATGTATAAGAGCAAAGAAGGCTTGATCAAAGAACCAAGGGATATTATTCCCAATAAGATCTGGCCACTGGGAACAGCAGTAAGAGAAATCACTGAACAAAGATATACAATGATCTAGCTATTTAATGAGATGACAACTCCCAGATCATCAAAAGATAACCAAATCATAGCATGGAGATATGACCCAGAATGGGATTGTGCCACTATCAAGAGAGCATCCGGGATGGTGCAATACTAACCTTGGATGGAGGCTCTTCTTTCACTACCTGATGCTGATCTGACTACACTTTAAAGCATTCCCACTACCAGCTATCCCATCAATCCAAGAGGAAGGGATTTCTCTAGAATAGTTGGGAGACTCAGGCATAAATTCAAAGGGAAGTGCTGAAAGAAGCAAGAAAAGATGATGCTGAACATAAGAAAAGAAAGTTGAAACTTAAAAGATCTCATTCCGGTTCTTATAAACATGTTGATGCTGAATTTTTACATAGGACTGGATATGAAGACATAAATGAAGCATCAGTTAAAGTGATTGAGGGAAACCAGTTCTCCTTCCCTATTATAGAATGGGGATATATAGAAAAGACTAAAGAATTGGTGTTGCTGAAGAATGACCCACAGAAGAAAGCCTCAAGTATCAGATTATTTGATTTAGTAGAGATCAAACTGCTACACCTTATATTTACATGACAAACACTTCCCTAAGCTGTATGATCAAACTGCTCAGAATGACTTGTGCCTATATGTTCACTTAATTCAAGTCATTGACAAGTTGCATGCTAAGGCTAACTTTGGAGTTACTTCAAAAAGAAGAATTGTACACAAATTTTCAAAGATTGAATTCTGGAAGTGAGAAGTACAATTCTTAGGACATGTTGTTAATCAAGATGGAATTCAGGTCGACCCAACAAAGATTGATGCAATTAAGAAGTGGGAAGCTCCAAAAACACCAACTGAGATACGACAATTCTAAGGTTTAGCCGGTTATTATAGAAGATTTATAGAAAATTTCTCCCGAGTAGCTCAACCTTTAACAAAATTGACTCAGAAAGATAAGCCATATGTTTGGGGAGAAAAACAGAACACTGCATTTGAGACTTTGAAACATAAATTATGTAGTGCACCTATTTTAGCTCTTCCAGAAGGTACTGATGACTTTGTTGTATATTGTGACGCATCACATCAAGGTTATGGATGTGTTTTAATGCAACGAAATAAAGTAATTGCATATGCGTCTCTACAACTCAGAAGAAGTGAAAGAAATTATACTACTCATGATTTAGAATTAGGAGCAGTAGTATTTGCACTTAAGATTTGGAGATACTATCTGTATGGAACCAAATGCATAATTTATACGGATCATAAAAGTCTGCAACATATATTCGATGAGAAGATGTTAAATATGAGACAGAGAAGATGGGTAGAGTTACTGAGTGATTATGATTGTGAAATCAAGTATCACACAGGTAAAGCAAATGTAGTGGCAGATGCCTTAAGTAGGAAGGAAAGAACCAAGCCATTATGAGTTCGTGCTATGAGAATGAAGTTACATTCAGAACTAATAAGTCAAATCCGAGATGCTCAACAGAAAGATGAATTGAGAAGTGTAGTGGAACAAAATGAACAAATGGAAGTTATGTCAGATGGAATCTTGAGATTTAAAGGAAGAATTTGGATTACAAGGACCTGAGAAACCAGTATTGGTGGCCATGAATGAAGAAATCAGTTGCAAAATTTGTAGAAATACGTGATATCTATTCAAGAGTTAAAACCAAATATCAGAAACCCTCTGGACAATTGCAACAACTGGAGATCCCTGAGTGGAAATGAGACCAGATTACCATGGATTTTGTGACCAAACTACCTGAAACCCCAAATGGGTATGACAAGATATGGGTTATAGTTGATAGACTGACTAAATCAGCTCATTTCTTACCAATCAGAGAAGATTATAAAATGGAAAAATTAGCTAAGATTTATATGAAGGAGATCGTGTCTAGACATGGAATACTAATGTCAATTATATCGGACACAGACAGCCGATTTACTTCAAGATTTTGGCAGACCTTGCAAAAAGCATTAGGAACAAAAATAAATATGAGTACAGCATATCATCCACAAACAGATAGACAAAGTGAGAAAACCATCCACAAACAGATGGACAGAATGAATTAGGAGATAGACAGCTGACAGGACCAGAACTTATACAAAAAACCTCCGATAAGATCTTTGAAATTAAAGACAGGTTGAAAGCAGCATGTGATAGACAGAAAAGTTATGCTGATAAAAGAAGGAAGCCGTTAGAATTTCAAATCAGGGGCAAAGTGTATTTAAAAGTGTCACCTTCAAAGGGAATTATCCGATTTGGGAAAAAAAATAAGTTAAACCCTAGGTATGTTGGACCTTTTGAGATAATTGATAGGATTAGTCCGGTAGCATATAAGTTAGACTTACCTCAGGAATTAAGTGGAATACATAACACCTTCCATGTAACTTGAAGAAATGTCTGAATGATGAGACGTTAAAGATACCAATAAGGGAAGTCAAAATAGATGAGAAACTTCATCTTGTGAAAGAACTAGTAGAAATCATGGATAGAGAAGTAAAGAGATTAAAAAGAAGTAAAATTCCAATAGTGAAGGTCAAATGGAATGAAAAATGAGGACCTGAATTTACATGGGAACGAGAAGATGAAATCAAAAGAAAATATCCACTCTTATTTGAGGTTAAACTGAATGAAAAAGACAGTTATAAAGACAAACTTCCCATGTCATCAGATACTGACAACAGATGAATTTGGTGACGAAATTCTTTTTACGGGGGAAGAATGTGCCGACCCTAAAAAACAAAGGTTAGGTAATTTTATACTAAGGTTTATATGAGTTAACCTTATGTTTGTATGTGTGCTTAAATGAATCAAAGACCTAAAGTGTCCTTAGGTGATAAAATTTTATTAGCATATAAAATATGGGTATGCTTTATAAGTTTGCATGCATGCATGGTTCTTTACGTGTGCATGTAAGTATGCATTTGTAATCTATATGAGATATTAAGAATATTAATTATGTGATTAGTTATTTGAGCTATATATTTCTCATTTAACTTATAATAAAGTAAGAGTACAACTTAAACGTTTAATCAAAACATCAAACTTAACATCTTAAACGTCTATTAAGACATGAACCAATATAAACAAGAAAGTTTAACACCACATTAACACTAAACTAATAACTAAGAGTGTCATTAACCTAAGATTAATATCATAACCTCTTCCATAACCTCAGCCGATTAAGTATCACATTAATCACACATCTAGGCTTGACACTTATCATGTCTAATACTTGGACACATAACAAACCTACACAAACACCTCATCAAGATTAATGATGGCTTCTTTATGCCACCATGCCTTCGGCCGATGTACCCACACCATCATTAAACAAACACTAATCCACATCCAATACATGACACTTAACACATCTAGAAATTAAACACCTAGCAAACTAACTTCATCATCACCTTAGTCATTAAACTTTTTGATTATCTTTGCACTATCCTCAGCTGATTCATGCTTTATCACCATCTTGAAGACACTAAGCACTCTCCTAATATGCCACATAAACCATCATCATTACTAGTGATATGTGACAAACTCTAGACCACCTTAGTACACCTTCGGCCGACCTCCATTATTGCCATAGACACTAAGTGTACTTCTTGTAATGACACATCATCTAATAAACATCATTACTAAGGGATTATGTGTCAATCTCTTGGCTAAATCATGTGTGAACCGCCACCTCCACATCTTCAAACCTTCGGCTATATGAAGCTTCCGAAAGCATTGTAACAACTCTTCTTCTTACACCTTTTTAAACACTATCACATATCCTTCAAAATTCTCTCAACATAACACACACAAACCGCCTTAAGAACCTTGCATCTCTCGGCTTTTTATCTCATCCAAGTATCAACTTTTTGAAGTCTTAAAACACTAAGAACTTTGGAAGATATTCTAAAGAACAAAGACACATTGGAACCAAGAAGTTGGAAGTCATCTTATACGATCTTTAGCCTTTTCTCTCAATCCATTTACAAGGTTTTAATCTCTACAAACTATCTTGAAACAAGAGGTTACACATGTGTTATACATACATATGTAACTAGCTTGATATATATATAAACATCAAAACTATTCTGAAAACATCTTTAACATTTGATTTTCATCAAATACAGTAACAAAGAGTTCTAAAACTGAAAATGTAAAGAGACTTATGATAATCAAGATTTTTGAAATAAAAGATGAAAATTGATTCTTGAAATATTAAGTAAAATGAGTTAAATAATTAAATGACTATGATTGTGGGAAAAAAATTAAAAATCAATCAGAAAATATTAAATATAACAATCTGGAAATTTGGGGGGATTTATTATTTGATGTATGAATTTATATAATTTATTCTATGAAATAATAGAAAAATGTCTAACAAAAGATATAAAGGTTTTAAAAATCTGGAAAATTTTTATAATGATCTCTACACTAAGTTAGATTTTCAGAATGAATTTCATGATTTAATTCGTTAAATTAAATAAAGTTATGTATTTTTGAAAGTATAATATGAATAAAATCAGATTAAATAGTTAAACAGTGTGAAAAATCATGATAAATTTATGTAAGACTTTAGATATCATATTCGATATTCAGTAAAAATTTCAGTATTTTTAGAGGTCCGAAGCATATTCTGCTATTTTATGGGAATATTATACAAATTCTAGAAAAATGATTTTTAAAGATTATTTACTGAAATATTTATATAGTAATCTGAAATTTAGATCTTACCTTCAATGAATTTTTATAAATTTTTGATTGATTGTTATAATAATGTCTTATTTGTTATAACATAAAGTGCTGAAAATTTTAAAGAAATAAATTAATTTATTTTTAATTTATAAATTAATTTTTATAGGGTATTGCTGGGAAATAAGGTGAGTTTCGTAGTCCCATTTTATATTTATGAGTTTTGGGGAAAAAACATATTGATTTTGGTTGATGCAAATATAAATAAGACTTTTTGATAAAGACTGACGTTGTAACATAAGCTGCAACCATTAATTCGGATGAGGAACAGTCTGATAATGTAGGTAGCGCTACTTAGGAAAATATTTCCTGCACCAACAGGATGAGTGTTGTGATACTATATTATCTGATTTTGTGATTTGTATGTGTGACAGTTATAAATTACATGACATATAAGTAGGTTTGGTTGTAATTTTATTTATGTTGCATCAATATATTTTGTTTAGTCATTAAACCTATGTTCTCACCAATATTACGTTGACTGTTTTAAGTATGCTTTTTCAGGTAAATAAAATGACTTATAGTGTTGTGCTTTCCTTTGACATGTACAATGGGTGATATGAAGTAATTGGAAAAATATGTGTTAAAGTAACCCTGAATTTGACCGATCTCAGTCTATCAGTGGACGCTCATATCCACTACTACTACTGAAGACTGAGAAGTAGTTACTAGCAACTTTTATATTAGGGTTACATTAAAATATGTAAAAATCTTTATGTAGACAAATTTTGTATACGAATTATGTATGTAACCCGAATATATATATAAATGAATGATGTGTTGTTATGTTAAGTTACTTATTATGATTATTTTATCTGTAATCAATGTGTTCCGTGCTGTTAGTCACATCAAAGCATTTCACGCTTCCGTCGGGATGTGACATATTATCTTATTCTTGTTGCTGCTGCTTTTGTTGGTGGTGTTGTTATTACTGTTGTCATTGTTACTGCTACTACTTATATTATTACTACCATTTTTTCTTGGTTTTTACAGTCTTTTTTTTTCTTTTGTTTGATTATTTTAAGTTTTGAATTTTTTTAAAAATTTATTATGATTAACTTTACTCATATTTTACATTTTTTGGTTTATAAATAGATTGTGATAATTATTTTTAAGTTTGCTTTTATAGTTTGTTTTCACCAACAACGTAACTTTAATTTCCACTCTTACGTATCGTTGCGAAGTGTTTTTTGTTTATGTTTTAATTTTTAAAACAACATGTTGTAACACACATGCTGTCATTTACATTTTACGTTTATAAATATATAATAATTAATACATTTCTTTGTTTTCAACCCTCTCTCTCAGTTCTTTTATTTTATGTTTTTTAAACAACTACACCTACATTTTCTCAATAAAATTATCATAACATGTATCTACAAGATTAGAACCCACAATCAATTTATTAGAAAATATACTACTTACCGTGAGGTTGTCATCTGAGAACCCTTTTCATTATTTCTTTCACGAATCCCTCCTCGTCTCCGTCCTTTGATGGTGCAAACTTGATTGTAAACATACATTTTAGTGTATAACATCGATTTTTGCTAGGGTTTGTAACACACATTTGGAGAAAGGTTTTGTATTTGATTTAATTTGTTCACTAAACAAAAAATGATCGATTTCTTTTCGGTCGAGGGTTGCCGTTCACTTCAACACACTGGTTCAAATTGATTTGTCTATCGAAATAATCTGGATTGGCTATCTTAATCATAGTAGTTTTTTGAGCAAACGTATACAAAATGTTTGCCATAACAACAAAGCCCTACTTATAAGGAGGGGACTCTTGGGCACCTTAGAGAAATTCCTTTGCCTAGGGGATCAAGTGGTTATTGATCAACGAACTAATCTCGTTCGATATGGGGTGATCGGTAAGGACTTAGGCATGACAAAATTTTGTTAAGCTCACATCTGTTGTAAGACTTTATAAGAAATGTTGGATAGATTGTGCCCTCAAAGCTGGAGGTGTCCAGTGTCCTTAGGGTTTAGTTGGGTTGAGTAGAATCCACTCTATTCAGAATAGAACTTATGTTCACAAGTAGACTAAAAAGAACGTCATAAGTGATGGTATATTGGGAATATTTCAAAACTAGAGGATAAACAGTGACACTTTTTATGCAAAATGAAATCATGAAGTACTTTTGATGATTTGTTTGTTTGTACTTCAATTAAAATTTATGTCGAAACGTATAATAATCAAACAACGATATGCCATATTTATTAGGCTTGAGAAACCTCACAATTACCACTAAGGTGTAGGTTGGTTCATTATACCTTTTAAGTGCTTTGGTAAAGATCTCCAATTCTACTAGTGAGTAAATGGAGTCCAGTTCCCTAAATAGAGTCTCGTTTTCTTCTCAAAAACATGGAACAATCAAATTATAAGTTGTCAAAAGTATTTATAGGGTGTCTTGCTATTTCGAAATACTCCGAGTTTTCTAAATGAGATTATGTGTATGGTGCCCCTGAGCCTACGATTTATCTTTGTATATATAACTACTGGACCATCTTTCTACAAAACAATTGAGAGATTTCAAATTTTATACATCATATTTTTGGTTAAATCATGACGGCATTTATTATATAGATCCACTGTTGAATAAAAAATAATAGTAGGATAATATTCTCGTTTTATCATTTGATATCGCGAGCACATTTAAACAATTCTATATATAAATGTTCTTGTAAAGATTCAGTGAGGTTCAATTATTTCACAAAAGATATGATAAAGGTGTCATCATATCACCACCCGTTATATATACCCTTTCACTCTACTTCAATTTCATGCAATTCATATATCAATATTTAAAATCTGTCACGAAAATGTCTATCAAACAAGAGGATGTTAAGCGCCCCCTCGCTACATTTCCTCCTAGTGTTTGGGGAGATCAATTTCTTCTCTATGATCAGGTCTTATCATATTGAACATGAAAACAATATTTTTTGTGTTTGAACATGTTTTTAAACATAGTTGACAAATGATTTAAAATTTAAAGCAAATTAACATCATCAAATGATACGCATATTCAAGCTTCCAAATGTTTTAGATATTTTGCGTCTGTATACTACGAATGTTACTGTAATAATCTTTATTTTTTGTGATAGAAGCTAGAAGATGAAGCTGGAATCGAAAAGGTAGTTGAAGACCTCAAAGAAGAAGTACGGAAAGAAATATTGCGAACATGGAGTATTCCTGCAGAACATACAAAATTGTTAAAGCTAGTAGATGCAATCGAATGCCTAGGCATTGATTATTATTTTGAGGAGGAGATCAATCAAGCCTTGCAACACTTCTACGATGCATATGGCTACAACTGGAATTAGTGCCGGCAAAACAGGTCTTATTGTGTTTAACAGGTTAGAGATGACGCGTAGAACTCACGTATCAAACATAACACTAACTCACGTATCAAACATAACACTACCATCGCCACCAGATCCCTTGGTCCTTAAGAACACACGGTTCAAATCTGGATTCTCTTTCTCCACTGAAGATATGGGTTCGAACCAGATCTGGGTTCAGATTTAGGTTTGCAATATTGCCGCCACCACACCACCTTTTAAATCTGGGTTCAGATATGGGTTCACACTATGGTCCAGATCTGGGTTCATCAACCATCTAAGGTTATATGTCAGGTTCAATCTAGTAGGCCAAACCAACATCATGTATCAGTATGTTTTTGTATTATATTGTATTTTAGTGGTGTTTTTTGTTGCAGTGGTGTGTGTGTGTATATATATATATATATATTTATTTATTTATTTATTTTTTATTTTTTTTCTTATTTTTGTTTCAATAGTGTAACTACAGTGATTTTTTTGTTACAGTGTTGTAGTTTTGTTAATGTGGCTTAACTACAATGATGAAATTTCTTTACGGTGGTGTATTTATATGATTTAATGTTGTTTTGGTTGTTAGGTTTCTGAAGTCATGGAGTTGTAGTTACATAGTTTGATATCGTTTGTTTTATGTTTGTTTACAGATTGATTTACATTGGTTAATATTGGTTTACATTAGTTTACATTGGTTTACATTAGTGTAGTGTCGTTTGGTTGCTGTAATGATTGTGTTACTCTTAGTTAGAGTGGTGTAATATTGAGTATTTAATAGTGTAACTTGATGTTTCGTTACAACTTTGCTAAATGTTGCATTAGTATAACATTAAAACCTGATGTAACTAAGTACATGTCATATTTCTTTAATTTTTGTGATATAGCACATTAATGTTTTAAAGTAGATATTTGTTGGTTTTTAAATATTTATATATATGTTTTTTGATGTAAAACATTATAAAGAGTTACAATATGATATAACTCATTGTATGTATTTCGTTTAGGAGGTGTAGTTACGTGGTTTAATGTCGTTTGGTTGTTATGTTATTGAAATCACGTTGGTGTAGTTACATCGTTTAATGATGTATATTTTACATTTGGTTTACACTAGTTTTCATTGGTTTACATATTATTTTTCATTACAACTTTGCTACAGTTTACAGCAGTGTAGCACTGTAATTTATTGTAATATCTAACGTTTAGAAAAAAATTTAAAATTATTTCAAGACTATAATAGAATTAAAGAGAATAATAAAATAAATATAATGGAGTAATTCTTTAAAAAAACCAATGTATAAAAAGTTATAAAGGTTTTAAAAATAAAAGGAGTAAACTTTTTATTTAAATGTAAAAAATAAAGTGAATTAAAAGATGGCAAATGATGAATCTGCATCTTTTGACTTTTGTGGAATTTGTAAAATGTCAAAATACCATTTTATATTAAAAAAAAAATGAATATTTGTTATCATCTTATGGTTTAAAATGAAATCAATGACTTAAAAAAAGTTAAATGGTTCTCACAATAAAATAGGGTTCTCATTTGAACTTACCCCCATATATATATATATATATATATATATATATATATATATATATATATATATATATATATATATATATATATATATATATATATATATATATATATACATACACACATATTCTAATCGGAAAATGCAAATTTCACAAGAAGTTGGAATATTAGACTTGGTCTTGTATCATAGTGGTATTCACATGTGTACATAGTACGTCTCTTCTCATGAGACATAGGGTTTAAGCCCCATGTTGTTCTAGATAAAAGTAAGCGCATAAGATTAAAAAACATAGTATAACATATAATATCATTTGTGTTGCCGTGCTGCTGCTCTTCAAATCGTATCTTTAATTTCTTAATGATGTATATAACAAAATAACTATTAATTAAAACAATTGTTTTTTATTTCAAACTGTTATAATCATATTTCTAAACCCCATTCAAATATTTTAAAAATCATAAACTTTTTTTTATTTCAAACTGTTATAATCGTATTTCTAAACCCCATTCAAATATTTTAAAAATCATAAACTTATTACCTTTAACTTCAGATTAAACTTTAGTCTATTATGTCAAAAAGCATATTCTATATGCTCATGACTATAAAATAAAAAGTAACAAATTAAAGTGAACAATAGAATGAAATAAATAAAATTTAGTCTTCAAATCATATATCTTACTATCAAATCGCTCTCTAGTGGTGTAAGACATCTTCGCTTTTGACCTAGAAATCACATTATAACCGCCCCCACTGCATCTCATATGCTCACTACGTATTTTAGAGCAAATAATTGCATGTAGGGCACCATCGCACATTCCTATGTCTTTTAGTGATTGCATGGGCTTGTTGTCTAACTTATAATATTTCACACTACAGACAAAAATAAGACATCTATGTAACTTATAGAACACATGTGTGTTCATAGTGGCGGATCTTGAATATTTTCGTAAATAAGGCGGGGGCGAAATTAATTTTTTTTACGGGGGGCGAACTCGATATTTATATAAAAATTTACACTATCGGGCCAAAAATTTACACTACTGGACTAAAATTTACACTATCCGCCCATAAAGCAGGGATCTGCTTTCCTGCTCTCGGCCAAAAGAAGAAAAAGAAGAAGAAGAAGAAGAAAGCTTTCGGTTTTTAGAGAAGAAGAAGGAAGAAGAAGCTGCTAAGGTGAGTTCTCTTGAACACGAGTTCGGTTTTAGTTGGGTTTTAAGTCCTAAACCGAAGTTCTTGATGTTTTAGAAGTTGTTCTCGGGAATTTGAAGCTGAAATCGCAGGTGGAAGTACCTGGTTTGAAGATCTGCTTCAGGTGAGTTTCTAGACCCCTCTTTTATAGGTTTAAAGTGTTTGGGGCTATTATGCATACCGGGTAAAGGTTTTTCAAAGATAACCGTATGTTTATACTTGTTGTTGTTCGATAGGTGATCTGTGGTTTTAGCTTTGATGATGTTATAGAGGTTAGAATTGTGGTTAGTATGTTTTTAAGGGCTTTAGTATGCTAGATCTGTGCTTGGGTAGTGTTAGAATGCATTTCCGATGATTTTTGGTAGTTTAGACACATTTCAGAATGTTCTCATGCGCCCAAGTGTTATGTGCCTAAGGGTCCTGATGCGCCCAAAGGTGGTGCGCCCAAATAGTGCTAATGCGCCCAGGTCATGCGCCTGAAAAGTGGTTCATGCGCCCAAAAAGTGTGAAAACGGCTAAGTGTGGGTCATGCGCCCGCATAGTGCCCATGCGCCTAGAGTTGTTCATGCGACTAAGTGTTGAGGCGCCTGAATAGGACTCATGCGCCCAAATAGTGCTGATGCACCCAGGAGCTTGTATACTTAGAATTTTCTGCTGATGCGCCTAAAATGTTATGTTGTGCCTAGTTTTAGATTTAGGGCTTTCTTAGGGGCTTTAAGAGTTGATGTTTGAGATAGGTCCCTTTGGGATGTGGTGGCTTATGCTTGATGTTGTGTTGTGGTTTATGTTGTGTGTGTGGTGTGTTGTCTTTCTTCGTTAAACGGTTTTCAAAATGTATGTATTATGTTATATTATACGTTATGTATGATGCATGGCTTTATGTGGTTTGATGTATGACTATGAATGAACGTAAAGTATTATGTAACGAAGTGAAAGATAAAAATAATGAAAAGTGGAACGTAATAATAGTCTTGCAAGCAAGACTGAGGTGAGTGACTTTGTGTCACAAAAGACTCGTAGGCCATGGTTGGGGTGAGTGACTGTGTTGTCATAAAAGACTTGTATGCCAGGCTGAGGTAAGTGACTGTGTGTCACAACAGACTCGTAAGGGGTTTAATCTAAGCGATTGACCCGAGTGATGTCTTGATGCTCGCCCCGGTGCTGTGTCGGTCTTCGGACATGACGCGGGGGTTTGTTTACAGACCCCGGCATAGTACCCGTCTTCGGACATGAGTCGGGGGTGTTGCAAACAGAGACGGGTCCTTGTCGCGTACCCCGGTACTGTGTCAATCTTCGGACATGACGTGGGGGTTTGTTTACAGGCCTCGGCACAGTATCGGTCTTCGGACATGAGTCGGGGGTATTGCATGAGACAGGATCCAGATTGAAGTGAAAGGTAATGATAAAAGTACGAAATGTACGAATTGAACAGTGATGAAGATAATAATAATATTATCAATGTGTACGTACGATGTGTGATCGCATACGATTACGAAGGTTATGTTTTACGAAAGTAAAGTATTTTATTTATAAAACTAGAACTCACTCAGCGTCGCTCACTTTTGTATGCTGATAGTTAGCAGGAATTTTGTTGATGCTGAGGAGTTGCGGGCGTGGATGCATACGCTACTGGGAACGTTTTGAGTCTGGCATCCACATTTTGACATGTTATTGTATTTTGATATGTAATCGATTTATGTAACGAGATAACATGTTTTAATTATTAATGAAAGTTTTTAAATTCCGCTACAAAAGAAATGTTTATTTTGAATATTTTATGCGATGACGGTCCAGCTGTAAGCATCCCGGGAACGGGGCCTTACAGTTTAACTTAAGAGATGAACCAGTTGCAAGACGTAATGGTTCAACAACAAATCAAAATTAAAGAGTTAACTGCTGAGCTTGCAAAAGTCACAAACATCAACAACACAAACATTTCTCCATTGCCTGAAATTCCTAAAGACAGAAAGATCAATCTATGCTCATCAGCGTGCATAGAGGAAGTTCAGGCATATCGGAATTATTGCAACAATATATCATACATGATAAAGGCGGAAAGGGCTTCACATGCAGAGGAACTACAGAATTCTGCAAATCAAATCAGTTCACTAGGGAAAGAAGGTGATAAATTGCTTAAAGAGAACCGCAAGCTAAATGCTCAATCAACTGAACTCTCTGTGAAGTTAACAAACACAAAGGCTGAAGCTGAAGCCAAAATATCAGAAGCAAGTACAACCAAAACAATCAATAACCTGAGCAAGTACAACCAAAACAATCAATAACCTGCAATATTACATTGAGTGTCTATATCAAGCAATCAATTCAGAAAAGGCTACAAATGCAGAATTAAAGATACAGCATAAAGCCTTTAAAGATAAAATCAATTATCTTTTAAAGGATGTAAACAAACTCCTTGGAGAAAGATTTAGTCTTCAAGCTCAAGTTACAAGACTCACTGAGTCTTTAACAAAGACAAAATTAGATCATGCATCAACAGAAGTTGAACTTGAAAACTTAAACATGGTTGCCAGCAAGTTGGAAGAACTACTTGATGCACAAAGAGATCAAAAGAAAAGGGCTGGAATTACATACCATGTTGTTCCTCCACCTTACAATGACAACTACACAGAAATGCCAACTTCAATAACAAATCCAGTTGAAGAAGATTCAAAGATGCATGATCATCATCAAACAAACAAACCATCCACTATCACTCAAATCACTTCTCCTGAAACAGCACCAAAGCTGTACCTCAAACCTGAATCACCACAGAATGAAACCTTTCATTCTTGTGATGATCAAGATGGAGATCTGGAAAATGATGATAGTGATGAAGAAACCAACTAACCAAACAAACAAACATTGACATGTATTAATCATGTCATTGAAGAAATCATTCCAAAACAAACACAACCACAGAAATCCAAAGCAGCAATGCCTGACAACAAACAAAAGGGAATGGTTCTTTATGAGAAATTCAAACCAGCAGGATTTCTTGTACAAGAATTGCCTAAGGCTGAGCTAAATACAAAGATCAAGATGGAGTTAAAGAACAAACAGAAGTCTGAGGCACAAGAAATCAAAGAACAAGTCAAGAGGAAGAAGACACGATCTAAAAGAAAGAAGAAAAGTCAAACCAAGTCTTTTAATCCTAGTCCAAACCAACCATCAACCTAAAAGGATATTGTTGTTTTGTAATGCAATTAATATGATCTTTTTGTAACTATTAACAATTAACGATGTATTGTTTAGCAACAGTATTTATTAATGAAGTGAATGGCTTTTGATATTAATTCCGCTGCACTGGTTTATGAACTATGAAATGTTTTATATATATTGTGCTATGATTGATCAACTGTGAGGTCTCTGCGAACAAAGCCTTACAAGTTGGTATCAGAGCCAAAGTTTAAGAGAAATAGGTAAATATTTTAAAAACCTAAACTTAAACTGAGAATGGGATGAATGGAGGGATGCCAGCCCAAGTAGCTACGTGCCGTCAGGTATTCTTTTCTTCATGTTAACCGGTACTATGTGCGTGTGCTATTTGATTTATGTGCTTTTAGTTGATTTGAATACTGATGTAGTCAGGATAGGAAATGCTTGGGGGATGAAGAGTAAAGTAAGTGGCTAATCACAACTGGCCACTGTAATTAGGAACTTACTATACTTGACATAAACTGAGCTATTACCTTGAATGACCGTGTTGGTGTTTGAATATTTTAGTGTTAGAGGATGGCTGGAGGTAGATCATCTAAAGCTTCTAGAGGTGGAGTATGGGGTGGTCGTGCTGGTAGACCAAGGGCCGTAAAGAACAAGACGAGAACTGCAGAGACGGCTCCTGGTGAGCCTGGGCTTCATCACCCGGGGGCGGATATGAGAGTGCCAACCTGAGGGCCTCAGTGAAAGAGGCAGTGGTGGAGGAGGTTCACCAAGTCATGCAGATATCCTACCGTCTGTCGTGACTGAGGTGATCCGGGCCGTAAGGGAGGATGAGCGGAAAGAAAAGGAGGAAGAGAGAAGGGCTGCTGCTGGGAGAAGGGAGAATAAGAGATATCATGATGATGAGAAGGAGATGAATGTTAAAAGGGGAGCCTCCAATGATGAAGAAGATGTAGAGGTGCGGGAAATCACGAGGGGATGCAGCTACGGGGCATTCCAACGGTGTAAACCCCCTACTTTTGACGGCAATGGTAACGCTGCAGCTGCCCACCGCTGGGTTAGAGAGATGGAGGCAGTGTTGGACATTAGTGAGTACAGGGAGGACCAGAAAGTGAAATTTGCCACTCACTCATTTGTTGACTCGGCTTTGTGTTGATGGGACAATATTGTCCAAACCGAGGGCAGCAGGGCCATCGGGAGGATGAGATGGGGAGATTTGAAGAAGTTGGTTGTTGAGGAATTCTGTCCTCACAGGGAACTAGACAAGGTAGAGAGAGTTCCTACAGCTTGAGGCGGGAACCATGACCTACCAGCAATACACCACCAAGTTTAACTAAATGGCGAGGCTGGTGCCCGATCAGGTGGCGCCGGTGTCGAGGAAAATTAAGAGGTATGTGCAGCGACTGCCGGCTGATATTCGCAGGCACTTGATTGTTGCCCGACCAAGCACTTTTAGGTCGGCAGTGGATCTGACTGGGAGGCTTTACGATGAGAGAGAGGTGTCAGTGGTTGAGGTGAAGAAGACAGGTGGTGGTGACAAGAACTGGAGTGGGAAGAGGTTTGGGCGTGGTGGTTTCACCCCAAACAACAAGAGGATGAAAATGGATGACCGAAGAGTGGGGTCATCAAGCTTGGGGGCGAAGAGGTGTGGTAAGTGTGGGAAGAAGCATATCGGGGAATGCAGGTTGGGGTTAAATGTTTGCTTTAAGTGCGGGAAGCCTGGTCACATCGCTAAGGATTGTAGAGCATTGAGGTGTTATATCTGTGGGGAAGAGGGACACATGAGCAGGGATTGCAAGAAGCAAAAGGCAGAGAGTTCCGGGGTGAAGAAGAGGACAGAGAGTGAAGGGCAGAGGGCAAGCGCTAGAGCATTTACAATGACCCGAGAGGAGGCCAGGGTGGATCTCGATGTCGTGTCGGGTATGTTTCAAGTAAACCAAACTTGTGCCTCTGTATTGTTTGAGTCTTGTGCTAGTAGGAGTTTCATTTCTGCTGCTTTCGTGCTAAACTGCCTGTTAGTAGTAGAAGAATTGATGAGTCATTTGATGTAGAAACTGCTATTGGTAAGTCTACCAGAATTTCTGATATGATTGAGGATTGTGGCATAGAGTTAGAAGGCCATAGGTTCTCTGCTAAACTATTTGTGATGCCCCTAGGCAGATTTGATGTAGTTCTGGGGATGGATTGGTTGGCAGCCTATGAGGCAAACATCGTGTGTCGCAAAAAGATGATTCGACTGACAACGCCCGATGGAAGTTCGGTAACGGTTTACGGTGACCGGGTTACTACAGTTCCGAAGGTGATTTCGATGGTGGTGGCCGAGAAGTGCAAGAAACGCGGATGTAGTGCCTACCTGGCTTATGTGAAGGATGTGGACGCGTCAGTACCACAATTGTCCGACGTACCAGTTGTGTGTGATTTTCTAGACGTGTTCCCAGAAGATTTACCAGGGGTGCCACCAGACCGTGAGATCGAGTTTCAGATCGATTTGATACCCGGTGCTCAACCCGTTGCCAAGGCACCGTATCGATTAGCTCCAACCAAGATGAAGGAGCTGATGGTTCAACTGCAGGAGTTATTGGACAAGGGTTTCATTTGACCGAGTATCTCTCCTTGGGGTGCTTCGGTCTTGTTTGTTAAGAAGAAAGATGGTAGAATGAGGATGTGCATAGACTACCGGGAGCTAAACAAGTTAACAGTGAAGAATCGATATCCCTTACCAAGAATAGATGACTTTTTTGACCAGCTCCAAGGTGCCAGCTGGTTCTCACGAATAGATCTCCGATCCGGTTACCATCAGTTGAAGGTTAAGGAGCAAGACATTCCTAAGACAGCTTTTCGCACACGTTATGGACACTACGAGTTCCTCGTTATGTCTTTCGGTCTGACTAACGCGCTAGCTGACTTTATGGATTTGATGAATCGAGTGTGCCGGCCGATGTTAGATAAATCAGTGATTGTGTTTATTGATGATATCCTGATTTATTCAAAGAGCAAAGAAGAACATACCGGCCACATACGTGAAGTAATGGAGACGCTTCGCAGGGAGAAGCTTTATGAGAAAATCTCTAAGTGTGTTTTTTGGTTACATGAGGTTCAATTACGTGGTGAATTCTGAAGGAATTATGATGGACCCGGCGAAGGTTGAGGCGGTGATGCAATGGAAGTCCCCAAAGACGCCATCCGAGATTCGAAGTTTCTTGGGATTGGTGGGCTACTACAGGAGGTTCATTCAAGACTTTTCCAAGATAGCCTCACCTTTGACTAAATTGACTCGCAAGGAGGTGAAGTTTGTGTGGGGACGAGAACAGGAGGATGCTTTTGAGGAGTTAAAGGCAAGATTAACTCAAGCTCCTGTTTTGATATTACCCGAAGGGAGTGAAGACTTAGTGGTGTATTCGGATGCCTCTTATTCGGGAATGGGTTGTGTGTTAATTAACGTGGGAGAGTAATAGCCTACGCGTCCCGAAAGTTTAAAACCCACGAGGTCAATTATCCCACGCATGATTTGGAGCTCGCAGCTGTGGTCTTCGCCTTAAATATTTGGAGGCATTACCTGTACTGGGTGAAATGCACAATCTTCACGGACCACAAGAGCCTAAAGTATTTCTTTGAGCAGAAAGATCTCAACATGAGGCAGAGGAGGTGGTTAAAGCTAATTAAGGATTATGATTATGAAATCCACTACCATCCGGGTAAAGCCAATGTAGTGGCTGATGCCCTCAGCCGAAACGAGAGACCCGAGCCAATCCGGGTGAAAGCTTACCAATTGGTGATGACCTCTGACGTGATGACATAGGTCAAAGAATTTCAGGATGAGGCATTGAAGGAAGATCGCCTTAACTCGGCAAGGATGAGAGGTCTAGTTACGGAGTTGGGAGAAAATACCCACGGAGTTACAACCCGCTTCGGGCGAATGTGGATTCCCCGCTATGGTGATCTACGGGGACGAATTATGGACGCAGCTCATAAGACTCGATACTCCATTCATCCTGGTGCCACTAAGATGTATCAAGATATGAAGAAAGACTATTGGTGGTCGGGTATGAAGCGCGATGTAGTCGAGTATGTGAGTAAGTGCCTTACTTGCTTACAAGTGAAGGCAGAGCATCAAAAGCCATACGGGAAGATCCAACCATTGGATGTACCCGAGTGGAAATGGGAGCATATCACCATGGATTTCATCATGAAGTTACCACGTAAGGCAAGGGGGTATGATGCAATTTGGGTAATAGTTGATCGTTTGACAAAGAGTGCTCACTTCCTACCGATTTGCGAGACGTATTCATCCGATAAGTTGGCGGATCTGTTCATCAAAGAGATTTTAGCTCGCCATGGTGTGCCGGTGTCTATCGTGTTAGACCATGACACTCGGTTCACATCGAAGTTTTGGAAGAGATTCCATGATGCGATAGGGACGAGGCTACACATCAGTACGGCTTATCATCCTCAAACAGATGGTCAGTCTGAGAGGACAATTCAAACGCTCGAAGACATGCTCCGAGAATGTGTGATCGACTTCGGAGGAAGTTGGGATGATCATCTACCATTGGCAGAGTTCTCATACAACAACAGTCATCATGCCAGTATTGGCAAGCCACCTTACAAGATGCTATATGGTTGGAGATGTAGAATGCCCGTGTGTTGGGGAGACATTGGGCAGAAAGAGTTGGGAAGCGTGGAGGTAATCGAGGCTACGACGGAGAAGCTAGAAAAGATCAAAGCCTTTATGGAGGCAGTCAAGGATAGACAGAAGTCGTATGCCGATAAGAGGCGTAGACCGATCGAGTTCAACATGGGTGATAAAGTCATGTTAAAGGTCTCACCCTGGAAGGGGATCATCCGGTTCCGAAAGAGGGGCAAGCTGAGTCCGAGATACATAGGGCCTTTCCGAATCGTTGCACGAGTAGGGGAGGTGGCCTATCGACTAGAATTGCCTGATGAGCTAAGTGGAATTCACCCGACGTTCCATGTATCTCATCTGAGAAAATGCTTGGCCGATGAAGATATGATTATGCCACTGGAGGATATCGAAGTGGATGAAAGGCTTAATTATGTGGATTAACCAGTGGCCATCATAGACAGGAAGGAGAAGAGATTGAGAAATAAAGTGGTTCCGCTCGTACGTGTGCAGTGGAAACACCGGAAGGGTTCCGAGTCTACGTGGGAGACGGAGTAAGAAATGAGACAACATTACCCACAGTTATTCGAAGAGTGATAGGTTTCAGGGACGAAACCTCTTTAAGGGGGGTAGACTTGTAACACCCGAAACTTCGGTCAAATAAAAAGAAAATAAAAGTATCTAGAAAGAATGGAGAAGGAACCAAAGATGAGAGGTGTTTTGTGTAAAAGTACACAAAAGTCAAAAGTTCACTTTATATGGGCATGGCCGCCCATATCACTCCTGCTGCTATTGTGTTTAACCGAATCAGAAGAAGAAGAAGAAACTAAAGTTCTCTCGGTTCTAGAGAGAGAAAGAGGCTGTTTTTGATCTTGGTATGTATTTCTATGCATAGTTGGCTCGGTTTATGTTGGGTTTTGACCATGAAACCGATTTATATGTGTTTTATGTGTTTTGTTGTCTGTTTTTGCTTGTTTTAAGCGTTTGAACTCTTGTGCACACGAATTTGGAGGAGTTTTGCTTCTTTGCTGCACTAGGTGAGTTCTAGACCCCCGTTTTATGTGTTTTAAACTTCTTTGGGGCTGAAAATGCATGTTTAAAAGGTTTTGCAGCTGTTTTATGCTTTACCGTTTGTATATGGGTGTTTGTGTTTGTGCTTTATGGTGGTTTATGTGCTGTTGATGCTTGTGATGTTGAGTATAAGCTTCGAACAGATGGATAAGCATGTTTGGTTAGGAATTGTTGGTGTTTTCATGGTTGTATGCCTGCTCTAGATGTTAAGCATGTTAGATCCATGATAAGGATGTGTTAGATCAAGGATTGGGGACTGAATAATTGCATAAGTGCATTTGCAGGTTGGTTGTTCATCCGCATTTAAGTGCTTTGTTCATGCGCATTGTTGTTTGTTCATCCGCATTTAAGTACTTTGTTTATGTGCATTGTTGTTTGTTCATCCGCATTTGTAGTTGCTTATGCGCCCAAGTGTTCTTCCGCATTTCTTTTGTTCATGCGCATTTGCTACAGTGTTCATGCGCATTTGTTTCAGTCATTCGCATTTGTTCTACCAACATTTAGTTGGACACTTGGAATAATCTGAAGACTTTCATCCGCATTAGTTCTTGTTCATCCGTATTAGTTGTTCATCCGCATTAGTTACTGTTCATCCGTATTTGTCTAAGGACTTAGGATTTTTCTGAAGCTTGGGAAGTAGAATGTAATGGGTAAGTTCTGGAATGTTTTGCTGTTTCTTGTCTGTTGTGATGATGCATGTTGTGGGCTGTTGTTGATGCTTTATACTATGTATAATGTGACTTTACGTGGTGTGTTTATATTCGTATGCGTACAGTATTATCGTAAAGAAAGTGAAAGATTAATGTTAATAAAGAAGAGGAACATAAGAAAAGTATGAAAAGTCTTGCAAGCAAAGATTGAGGTGAGTGACCGTGTTGTCGCAACAGACTCGTAAGGGGTTTAATCCTTGAGATTGACCCGAAAGATGTCTTGATGCTCACCCCGGTGCTGTGACGGTCTTCGGACATGAGGCGGAGGTGTTGCAAAAAGAGACGGGGTCCTTGTCGCGTACCCCGGTACTGTCGGTCTTCGGACATGAGTAGGTGTGACACCTGGTAATTTCTGTTACCAAACTCCGTTAGTTCCGTTAAGTCTTGCATACACGTGTCGTGCACACACACTAGTTGTCGTTGAACGTTGGTGACTTAACAATAATCAGTAATGTTAAATTGATGATAATTAAGTTAACAATGTGATTATTAAGTTATGCTTATGTGATTTAAATGTTAACTGTAATTTTATCGCGTAACGTGGAAACGTGTGTATTTACTTTGTAAATTTTGTAGCTTGTAAAGATAATACATATAATTGCTACTACTAGTTTATATGTTTATTATTCTAGTTAAAAACATTTTAAAGGAGTGTGTAAAAGCTTAATTTTTATAAAATACAAATTATAAGGGTTAAAAGGGTAATTATGGATTATTAAATAAAATAAAATCAAAACTCTAACCCTAATCACCTCTTTCGGCCGCGACACCTTCAAACACACACACACACTTCGGTTTTCATCAAGAACAAGCAATTCCATTCGATTTTGGACCGATTTCAAGCATCACAACAAGTTAGAATCATCAATTGCAAGCCATTACACGTTTAAAGGTTAGATTTTTATATGTTTTTGATGGTTTTTCATGGTGGCCGAACCCTAGTTCGAAAATCTGCAATTGAATGTTAAATTCTTGGTTGTTTGGTGATGTTATGATGTTAGTTAGGTTGTATTGATGCTAGTTAACGTTGATTATGCAAGAAAGTTTGGATTTTGGTTGTTTGTTCATATGATCATCTTTGGCCGAGAGTTTGAGGCGATTTTCGATCAAATTGGATGTTGAATGTTGGTTGTTTGATGTTGTAATGATGCTAGTTAGGTTGTATGCATATTGGTTAACGTCGATTTTGCAAGAAAGCTATGATTTTGATACGTTGTTCATAGGTTACTAATAATAGTAACTTTATTTTGCATGAATTGATGATTGGATGATTTATGAATGTTATGGATGTGTTTGTGATGATGATTAGATGCTAAGTTGATGATATGAACAATTTAAAATCAAGAAGATGTCTTATAGTTCATACATTGCTAAAAATAGTAACTTTTGGTGTTGAACATTGATGAATCATGATGATTAGGTGTTGTTGATCATGTTTAAATGTTGTCATGGATTTGGATTGGTATATATTGATGAATCCACGAATGTCTTGGGTGTTTGATGAAATTGGGATATACTTTCCCAAAAGGGAAACTTTAATTGTGCAAATCCTTGAATTGGATGATTTGAGCATGTTTGGGATATTAGGATCATGCTAGTGTGTTCATGGATGGTTTCTAAGGTGATGAAATATGTTGTTTAGGTTATAGGGATGTTGATTTGGTTTGTTACCTGTTTTGGCCTGTTGTGATTCGCATGACTTGTATGATATCTAGTTGTATGATGATCTAGGTAGTACGTGTGGATAATGAAGTGCTATATGTAATCAAGTGGTATGTTGATCATGTATGATATGCTGTTGTGTTAGTATTAACGAGTTATCACCTATAATGTCACCAACGGGTCAAACGGGTCAACTGGGTCAAATGTGTCTTGTATTTCTTAAACCTTGAGTCTCTTGGTTTGTAGAGCACTTAGGGTTTCATATTGATTCTGTGTACACGTGCTTATGTACTCTTGTATTCTAAGTGACCTTTGAAGGTTGTCTTTCCCCTCTTTCTTTCAAGTTAAGCTCTAAGTTAATTCTTGCGCGTATCAGGTGAGTTCTTGCCCCACTCATTTTACATAATCTCTTTTGGGGGAGATAGCATACTGTTGATCACAAACGCTTTTGTATATGAGTGTGTATAATATTGATATAGTGCTGTTTACCATGGAAAAGTCCTCACACTTTCGGATTGTTAATATTGACTAGCGGGGAAATATTGGGTAGTACTACTGGGTCTGACGAGCCCCACCTGTGCGACTCGAGGTCAAACGGGTGAAATTTTGTCCTAACATATATTCGTCACGACCTGGTAAGTCGTGACGGGAGGCAACAAACGTAACACAGTCAGCTTCGATCGCAAAATCACTATGATTAATATTTTTATGTTAATAGACTAGCTATCTATTGCAATACACTACTTATGCTCTGGAAACTGTTGATTGGTTTATATTTTAACGCAAACTCTTGAACTCACCAACCATGTGTTGACTTTTTTAGTATGCTATTCTCAGGTTAAGGTTGCCAGTTGCCTAGGAGCACGCATGTCAGCATTGTTGAGTTGTCTACATTTGCCTTGTTTACAAATTTGGGATTATTTTCATATTAAACAATTGTGTTTGGGGCGCGTATGTTTTGCGCATTCTCTTTACATACTACTTGTTTTGGGTTTTCTAGTTTTAAAAACGCTTCCGCAGTATTTTAAACGTTAACTCTGGTTTTGTTTATTAGTCATATAGAGTCGTTCTTGGTAACTAATGACTGAGATCCTGGTATGTCACGCGCCTCGCGGTAAAACCCCGCTCGCGGATTTTGAGGGTGTGACAGTAGGGTATTGCATGAGACAGGATCCAGATTATAGTGAAAGATAATGATGAAAAATACGTGAGTTAATAAAAGATAATTAAGTTTATACATTGATGTATGTATGATGAGTGCTCACGTGCGAAAGTAAAGGAAGTATTTTATTGAAAAGGGTATTTTCATATATAAATCCTACAAGGCATTTTAAACGTTTTAAAACTAGAACTCACTCAGCAACGCTGACTTTTATGCATTTTCAGTTGACATGTAATTGTTGCTGAGGATGGCACGCGGGGGAAGCTACTCGGCAGGGCAAGACTAGCATCCATTCATCTTTAATGATATTGTTGTTTTGTAATGCAATTAATATGATCTTTTGTAACTATTAACAATTAACGATGTATTGTTTAGCAACAGTATTTATTAATTAAGTGAATGGCTTTTGATATTAATTCCGCTACACTGGTTTATGAACTATGAAATGTTTTATATATATTGTGCTATGATTGATCAACTGTGAGGTCTCCAGAAACGGAGCCTTACATAGATCCTTGCATGAGTTTAAGTGGACAAACATACTTACAATCAACTTTGTTCTTTGTCTATGTCTATTCCAATCTTTAAACATTCTTAGATATAGAGGATTTTGGATTAGTATGATCTCATTGCAGTTGAAGGATTCATGCTTGTAAATATCTTAATTTTGAAAAATCTAAAATTCCAAAAAGATTTGTCATTTTTAGTATTTTTCTTAGTTTGGGAGATTTACATATGTTATTAATTTAGGAGTGAAACTTCCATGCAATACATCTACTAAGAGGATTTAGACTTTTGTAGGTGATGAATTGCACAGCTTGCCTGAGTTTCTTATTCAGTTCAAGATGTCAAGTGAACACTCTTGCTTCCTTCAAAGATCTTCTGCCAGTTGTTGAGAACTAAAAATCCTCCTCTTGGTGTCTCATACACAAAAGTTCCTCACCCTCCAAAGCTTTTGTTAAGAGAGGGTATATGTTAAGTCTGAAGAATTTCCAATGCTTCTCCTTCACTTCTGAAGTTGAGATAAAGCTGCTGATATTGCTACCTGTGCAATCCACAGTGTATGCACATGGGTGCATTTTCAAGTCTTAAAAACAAGACTAGAAGATCAAGCTAATGAAACATCCATCAAGTGTCGAAACAAAGTCTTTTTCTCAATTTCTTTTTATGAAGCTTCTAAGAAGATGCTACCAAAAAGGGGGAGAAGACTGCACTTCAAGACTGCACGTCAATCAACATCCAAGGTTTTGATAATCATAAGGTTTTGGCAGCATCATCTTAGGGGGAGTATTGTTGGACTATTTGAAGATGATACTTACCAAAACCTAAGTGCCAAATCTCATGATGATTAACAAAACCGACACGGTGAAGATATGCTAACGATATGATCAAAACGAAGAAAATTGACCAAAGTCAAACTTGGTCAACCGTGGTCAAAGTCAGCAGTCAACATCAGCGGTCGTCCCGAATGACGTCAACACCCGGCAGTCACGCATCCGTAACAGAGAATATATCAGACTTAGAACTATATTTGTGTAATCATTTGTGCTTAAATGTATTTTTTTCTTATTTTTGTAAAGAGTATAAATGACTAAGTGTAGTCATTTATACACAAACACTAAAAAGAGAAGAAGAGGAGAGAATCACTAACACACACAAAAGGTACAGATTTTTGGCTAGAGAGAGAAACTAAGATTGAGTGTGTGTGAGAGAGTGTTATTACAAACTCCCTTGTAATCCTCTAGCATCATACACATGAATGAATGAAATCTTTATGATTATTTGTTCTTAATTTATTCATCATTCATTCATCATCATACATTTCATCTTGCAATAAATCTTCATTTGAAATCATCAACGGGTTTGTGAGATTCCGTATCACAAATTCGATAAACGACAACAATACGATTGCAATATTCGATCCATCAGCAGAATCAGTGGTTTCCACATATAAGTGGACTATATTCTTCATAAATAAATAAGTGACTTAAAAAATAATATTAAGGATAATCTCCTTTGAATTTTATAGATCTTTGGTCTTGATAAAAAAAAATTATTGAACAGCAAAGCAAACGAAATTTTAGTAAAACTGAGATCTTTGGTTGTATATCACTGATTTTATTTTTCAGATCATTGGTTGAATTTAAAAAACAATAAGACATTTACATGTTCTAGATCTATGGTTCATGGTTGAATATGCCGACGGCCTTAACTTTAAATGTCGTTGGTTGAATTAAAATATATTATGCATAATCCTCACGTTTTTTCATTTAATATCGCGCACCTACAAAGCTTTTACATAGTCATGTTCTTTACGGATTCAATGAGTTTCAATTATCACACAAAAAACGTGATAAAGATGTCATTACCGCCCGTTATATATACCCCTTAGCTTTACCTCAAATTCAAGCAGTTTAGTAGGCATATATCCATCTAAATCTGTCACAAAACATGTCTGTCAAACAAGAGGATTTTAAGCGCCCCCTTGCTACTTTTCCTCCTAGCGGTTGGGGAGACCAATTTCTTCTCTATGATCCGGTATGTATGTACATTTTTTAATTCGAATACATCTTATAAATGGTTTAAAATTTAAAGCGGAATGTCATCAAATGAAACACATACACAAGCTATGTACCATGAAGGTCTTAGATATTATGCGAACGTGTTCATATGCTATGGATGTAACTATAACAATCCTTTTGTTCGTAAGTGAAGCTAGAAGATGAAGCTGGTGTTGAAAAAGTAGTTGAAGACCTCAAAGAAGAAGTGCGGAAAGAAATATTGTGAGTTTTGGGTATTTCTGCAGAGCATACTAATTTGTTAAAACTGATAGATGTAGTCGAACGCCTAGGCATTGGCTATTATTTTGAGAAGGAGATTTATCAAACCCTGCAACACTTCTATGATGCATACGGTGACTACCGGAATGGTGGTGCTACTTCTATTTGGTTTCGAATCATGCGACAACATGGGTTTTTTGTTTCAAGCGGTTGGCGTGCGTATATTAAGTTTACATATGTATGTGTGTGTGTATATATGTATAGAGTGTGTGTGTGTGTGTTTTACGATCTTTGTAGTACCACCTTTAATTATAGAACCAAGAGAACCATTAATCTACATTTATGTAAATTATGAAATATTAATTTACTTAAATGTAAATTACGGCCGAAGATATTTAAATATTTTACATAGTTTATTATTTATGTGTGATATACATATATGTAAAAGGGTTTAAAGGCCTTTTAAGTTAAAAATGAGAAAAAACGAATCATTTGAAACCCCCCATTTAACTAAGACGTGGTGGCTTTAACGACTCAATTGTGTTCATATCAGCAATTTTGAAGCCCCCTAAGGACACCACTACGTCTAGTATAAGCTGTTAAATATCAAGATTCGAATATAACAGCAAAATGTACGTTTTGGCAATTTCCATCCAAAATATTTTTAAAATGAGAATGTTAGTGGATTTGCATAAGTCAATCGGCACAAGAGGAGAATATCCATAATCCATAATTCCATATGACAAACGCTTGTTAGTGGACTTGCGAGAACTTTTATAAATTGTTTACCCAAACTGCATAACACTGTCGGTCACAGTGATAAAATGTTTGCATAAGTCAGGAATTACAATGCTATAATACATGTTTTTATTTGATTTTATTCGGCTTTCAATGTCTATTATTTGTCGGAACTAATCAAGCGAGTTTTTCAGTAGATAAGGAGAGGACATTTGGTTTCCACATCTTCCAAGTGTATTCATTCTTCAACTTCTATTCTCTCTCCGTGATCTGATTTGTGTTGTATACGATCCGTCGTGTTCAAGCAATCACTTAAAGAAATACACAACTCCAGTGATGCCGAAGTGAGTTTTATTCTTTGTATTGATAAAATGTTGTACTAAGAGAAAATACGGACTTCAATCCTACCGTAGAAACTTGGACAACTAGTAAATCACGAACTGTAGCACTTAGGATAGGAGCTCGGGATAAATTTCCTTTCCACCGAACTAGAATATCCAACATCTCAATGTTATCAGGAGTCATAGTAAATATAAAATATGTTCTAATACACCTCCCGAGATCACTACTTGGGGTATTGCCGCTCTTTTACGCTTTAGTCATCTCTTTTATCAAAGTATTATATAAATTGAGCACCGGTTTCTACTAGAGTTACCACCATTTGATCCCTATGTCATTGACTCGTGTAGGTTTTTGTTGAGACAATATCTTATCAAATAAAAATCATACTTTGTATGAAGACTATGATGGAAATAACATTTGTATTAGTTGCAAAGTTTGGATCATATTCATACAAACCTAAATTGAAAGTTATTTTGTCAATTAATTATGGTTTTAGCTCCTGAAACATTTAAACACATGCATTATGCAGCGACACGGTAAGTAAAAGAGTTGGTATTTGGAAAAATATATCTTAGAATTTAATTTAACGAGTGGTACCATTTAAACAAATCATGTTTATTTTCAAAGTCTCTTGACTTGTTACTCATAAATGTAATTCACGAATTACTAAGGAAGTCATGGGATAATTATCCCCCAATATTTTGTAGTTGAAGTTTATGAAGTATATAAAACACTATTAAATATTTTAAAAGTCGAAGTTCACTGAGTAAGTAACTTCTAGTTTGGACCTAAACAAATAAAAGGGTGATAGGTATTCTCTAAAGGCAAGAGGCAAAGTTGTAGCCTAAAGGCTAACATGTAGTTGTTAAGTGACAGATGATATGATATAAGTGGGTATGTATCCTTATGAACTCATTATATTTTTTAATAAGTGGTTTGGGTGCTACAAACTTGTAGTCTTAGCCTACTCCAAAGGTGTGTGGTGTGTGATAAAATATGATTGGCTTGTTGCGTATATGTTTAGTGTTTGGGTAACAAAAATTCAATGTTCATCCAAAAAGAAAAAGTTCTAACATATATGATTCGGTTATTCGCTATACTTTTCAATGACTAAATAGCTCCATATGAAGCACTACGTGGTTCAAGAGTGCATCACAGGTAACCTCTCCCAATGTTTGTTAATTGTTAATTTCTTTAATTGACCAACAACTCCACCCAAACTTGCAATCTAAGGATCTCTAGTTCGTTAAACACTTCTTATATAATAATGCTAAGTTAGTATCCCGTGTATTACATTGGTTGAATAAATAAATACGAAATAATTAGTAACGAAAATACTTTTTTTGTATTTCAAAAAAAATCAAGCATTTTGTTCCAAAACAAACCATTTTAAAAAAGTGTTATTTCTAAAAATATTTATTATACCTCTGAATTTTAATTAACTTTATAAAAATTTATTATTTAAAAACACCGATTTTAAAATATTTCATATTTTTTAAAAAAATTGATGTTTTAGAAAAGTTTCTTATCTTAACAAAGTTGTTTATTTAGAAATTACACTTATAAAAAGACCTATTTCTTAATTTGTTAAAAAACTATATTTAATTTTAAAAAAAATAAATAAAATCATTTGTAATTAATGTAATTATTTAATAGGAGAGAGAGTCAGGAAAATTAAGATTAAAAGCTCTAAAATTTTACCAAGTGTCCACCTAAAACCGTTTTTTATTATAATAAATACGATCGTTTCTTTTGTTATAATAGTTATTGTTGGACCAAAAGAACCAATGAGCCTGATCAGAAAAACCTTTAAGTCCCACAGACATTACAACAACTGAAGTAGTCTGCAACAGCTGAAGACATCAACTGATAACAAAGTCTGAAGTTAAAAAACTGAAGACAAAGTCTGAAGACAAAAGCTGAAGACAAACCAAGTTTCAGATGTTGTCACAACAGCTGAAGAAGACCTCTTCAGTAGTTGTGATGGTTTCCTTTCAGTAGTTATATTTTCCTTTCAGTTCTTTTGTAATCAGTAGTTTTATGTTTCTTATAATCAGTACTTGTAGTTTCAGTAGTTTCAGTTTCATCTTGTACTTAGCATACTCTGAGATGTTCTCAGTTGTTGTGAACATTCTCAGTAGTTTGCTTACTTTCAGTTGTTTGTAATAATTCTGTTAAATGTCACTATCAAGTGACATCAGCAGACGTCACATTCCTTTATATAAGGAATGTTGACCTAATTGTAAGGTGCGAAGCTTAGCGGCTGACATACCGAAGCATTTGTGCATGAATATTATCCCTTTTGCAGAAAACCCTCTTTCTCTATAACCGTATACTGTTCCATTGAATATCTATTGTGTTCTTGCTATATTTGTCTAATTTTTGTTCTAATTCCGCTGCAATTCAACTCTAATTGATCAAACTTAGATCGCTGATCCTGTCAAATGGTATCAGAGCAGGTTAATCATTGATCGGTTTAACAATTGATCATTGAAACTGCTATTTCGATATCTAAAGTTTGATCGAATTAGCATATTTGCAAGAATTGGTTATAGAGATTGATCTTCTGCTGCTTCTGGTTATTCAATTTGAGTTTCTTCTTGGTTCATACTGAGTTTGTTGTGTTTTTGTGCTAAATCTGTTGAAACTTGATTGAATTGGTTTGAATCTAAGAATGACTACTCCATCTAATGACCCTCACAATACTGGCTCCTCAACCAAGCCTCCGATGCTGGTTAGGAGTGAGTATAACATATGGCAACGAAGAATGCTCCATCACCTGTCTGTTAACAGTTCAGGTTGTTGGACATCTGTGGTTCACGGTCCACACAAGCCTATGGTGAACAATCCGGAGACCAACCAAATGGTTCCGAAGAAGAAGGAGCAATACTCAGATGAAGATCGTAAACTGTTTGAGATTGATGCTAAAGCCCATGGAATTCTGGCCATGGCTCTGCCTAATGAAATCTATTCTGGGCTTATGCATCATGAAACTGCTCATGACCTCTGGAATGCTTTGAAGGAACAATTCGGAGGAACTGATGAGGTCTTAGCAAACAACAGAGAAATCCTCGCCCAACAATATGAGACATTCTCTCATAGGAAGGGTGAGACACTGACTCAACAGTTTGAGTGTTTCTCCTACTTGATCTCTGAGCTGAAAATGGTCAAGCATGAGTATACTAACAGCCAGATGAACAACAGATTCCTCAGATCACTGCCTGAGAGATGGGACACATACACCATTGTCCTACGCTCCAGTGCAAATCTGGATAGCCTATCTCTCACCCAACTCCATGGGAAACTGCTTACATTTGAAAGAGAGATAGAGCAGAAAAGGAAACTGGCATCATCAGGAAAGCTCACTGATGACTTTGTACCAGGGAACACTGCCTTGGTCGGTCATGAGTCAGAATATGCTGGATCAGAAAGCCATTATGATGAGCATATAGATTTCTCTTCAAACAGTTCTGATCATGCATTTGTTGGTGTTGACAGTCATTCTGGGTGTAATAGTGATAATTTATGCTTTATCATGGATGATTTGAAGGGTATTGCTGATGATGATTTAGAAGAGATGGATATTTTGAGCCAAATGGCCTTGATCAATATCAGATCTCAAAAGTTCTACAAGAGAACTGGTAGGAAATTTCCAGGACTCTCTGGCAAAACCAAAGTTGGTTTTGGCAAGAGTAAGTTGAGGTGTCACAAATTCCACAGGCTTGGGCACTTTGCAAGAGAGTGTAGATCAACTGGATCTAACTCCTCTGCACCCTTTGTGACCTTTCCAAGCAATAGTTCACAAAACAAAGGGCAACATCCTGCTAGTTCTGGTCATCACTCACAACCTCAATCTCCTGCATATTTTGTCCCTCAGGGTCCAATGCCATATCCATATCCCTGCTATTACATGCCACAGCCAAATCCAGTTCAAGTTCCTATAGCACAACAACCTCAAGCCCTACCTGAGCCTCAACCATCTCCATCACAATCTCAACCTCATCACAGCTTCTTCATACCAGGAGTTGTTGACTGGAGCAGCTTACCAGATGATCTTTCTGGTTTCAATGAGCAATTATCTGCTGGTGCTGGTCAACATGGTGGTGAACATCCTTTTGGGAATCTTGCTCTCATGGCCCTGGAGTCTACTGAGGGTTCCTGCTCCAATGCATCATCTTCACAGGTAACCCAGGTATCTTCTGAGGCTAAAGCCAAGTTATGTTCTGAATCATGCATAGCTGCCTTTGTCTCTATTAGAGAGGCAAATGTAGCTTTAATCAATCAAAATCTTGAGCTTGAGAAAACTATTTCCAAAAGAAAAGCTGAGTATGAGTCTGCTGTTAATGACAAAGATGATGAGATTTACAAGCTTAAATGCCAACTTAATGATGAAAAGGCTAAGGTAGAGGTCATACTTGAGAACCACAGAAGTCTCAAAGAGACACTTGCAGCTACCCAAGTTGAGTGTGACCGCTGGGTAACATCTTGCAAGGGATTTGAAATGCTTCTCAGCAAGCAAACAGCTTCAAATGTGAAGTTTGGAATAGGTTACAATCATACTGCACCACCTACTGATTTTACTTCAAAATCAATAGTAAAATCTGAAGGTGAAAGTAATTTCCAAACCACATCATCATGTGATTCATCCTCAAATGATAATACAAAATTAGAGGATGAAGTCAGTGTTAAGATCTCAGCAAATCAATTGCCTGATGGTTTAAATGCTGATAAACACATGAAGCTAAGCAATTCAGATGTTGTCCCTCAAAGTACTCCAAGTACTGAAGGGCAAGTCACAACATCTGAAAAGCATTTCAAATCTGCTGAAATAAAAGGATTAACAACTGCTGAGGAATCTATCATACGGTCTTTCAGGACGGATAGAGAACAGCTGAAGAACAAGTCTTCAGTTGTTACCGATCCTTCAGTACTTAACACAAGTACTGAAAGGAGGAAAGTACTGAAGATCACACCTTCAGTAGTTTCCACTTCAGCAGTTGATCAATCCAAGATGAAGAATAAGCCATGTGAAATATGTGGTAAATTCAATCATCTATCTGATGAATGCTGGTACAAAAAGGTTTCCAAACTCAACAGAGATAAGCTCATTAAAGAAGAGATTAATAAAATGAAAAATGAGTTTGAGACCAAGTTTGTACCACAGTCATCTCAAACTGATAAACCCAAGGCCTCACCAAAATCCAAAAAGAAGGATGGGGTTTATCAGAAAACAGCTGATAGTGTTCCTCATGATAAACATCAGACTAAGTCTGTGAATTTCAAGAAGGAGGAAATGGTGGGTCACAGGAACTCATCAAAAACAAGTACTAATGTGTCAAATGAGCTGAAGGCTTTAGCAACAAATCAGACACAACTTGTTATGATGGTTCAGCATTTGTTGGGGAGAGTTAACCAACTAGATGCACCTGTGATCAAACCACTGAAAAGGAAATCCAAGCCCAAATCTAAGAAATCCATTTCAGCACCATCTCCACCTTCATCAGCTGTTAATCATGAGAAACAAGTTATGGTTAAATCTGTTGATGAAAACAGACCCAAAACCAAAAAGGTTTGGGTCTCTAAAGCTAACTAGTTTCTTATGATAAATGCAGGGTTCTTCAGCATGCCAAAGAAGCATCTGGTATGTAGACAATGGAGGATCTATGCATATAACTGGGAGCAGTTCTCTTCTTAATGACTACTCTCAAGGAAAGAAGGGATTTGTCTCATTTGGAAATGATGCTAAGGGTTACATCATCGGGAAAGGATTTGTGTTAAATGGAGAAATCAGATTTGATGATGTTAACCATGTGGAGAATCTCAAGTATAATCTACTGAGTGTCAGTCAGATGTGTGATAAAGGGCATGTTGCACTTTTCACAAGCCAGAACTGCCGGATTCTGTCTTCTAAAGTTCTGAGGCTGATTGACAAGGTATTGGATGAACATACTCTCCTGAAGGCCAACAGGATAGGAAGAGTATATGCCTTGGATTTATCAAAGAAGATTGATTTAAAAGGTCATCCTTGCCTGTTCTCCAAGGCCTCTCCTCAGGAATCTAAACTGTGGCATAGAAGGCTGGGTCATGTTAATCTCAAAAACATGAATCAGCTGATCCACAATAGTTTAGTGAGAGGTCTACCAATAAAGGAGTTCCACTGTGATGAAACCTGCACTGCTTGTTTAAAAGGAAAACAACACAAAGTTTCATTCCCTCCTATAGAAGAACCAAAGTCCACTGCCTACTTGCAATTACTGCACATGGATCTCTTTGGTCCTGTGAGAGTAATGAGCATGGCAAAGAAGAAATACTGTCTGGTAATTGTGGATGATTACTCCAGATTTGTATGGACCTTCTTCTTGCATTCAAAGGATGAGGCTGCTCAGACAATTATTAACTTTGTGTTGTATGTTGAGAAGCAGTATTCCCCATCAGTCAAGTGTATAAGAAGTGATAATGGAACTGAATTTAGAAACCATACATGTCACACCCCAACCTTAACGGCGGAAACGTCGAGATGTGAGGGTTAAGATTGTTCACAGCCACATAACACTACCATAAATTGTAAATATAAAAATTCATAAGTTGAAATAAACATTACAACCAAATGTCTCAACAAACAAAAATAAACAAAGTTCAACTTTCAAGTCTCAAGTTATTTTATTTATTTTTCCTAGGTCCAATTCCTAGGTGTAAGCATGCTTCAAAAGATAATCATCAACCTTGTGCATTTCCTGAAACATGTTAAAAATAAAAGGGTCAACTTTTAAAAGTTGGTGAGTTTCCATGGGTTAAGCATACATATATATATATATAAAAGTTTACAAGTAGCAATTCATGTCAATGGTTACGAATAAAGCAAGTTTATAGATAACATATAGCTACAATCAAACCTTGACCAAGAATATCATTTACAAGTTTAACGATTAGCTAAGTGTACTTGGTTCCCATGATGAACAAGCATACGTCATCAGGAGCCGGCAATAACCTCGGCTTTAGCACCAAATAGGCTTGTCAGGCCCATAGATCTATGACGTCGCCAGGCTAGCAATAGTTAATGATTGTTAACATATAATATTCATCATATAAAGCTCACAATATTACAAATAACCATGACAAAGTTTATAAATGAATTGCTCGTGCATTTACAAGTAGCAAGATGTTTACAAGTGCAAGTTTAAAATAGGGTTAACATGTTTCACCCCAAAGGTGTGAAATAAAGTAAAAGAGGGGCATGAAAAACTCACATTATATAAGATGATAACAAGGAATTAAACGGTGCTTCAACGATTCCTTTTACAAGATACCTAACGTATATATTTCAAGGTTAAGGTTAAAGGTAATATTAACGATTAAACGCGAACTAGGGTTTCAATAGGAATTTGGGGTTTTTATAAATAAGTAAGGTTATCTATTGAAATCATATATATATTTTAATCCAATGAAAGAAATATACCATTTAGGTAATGTAATATGGAGAAAAGAAATTTAATTCTTTATAATAACTTGTAAAGTTTAAATATAAGATGCAAATAAATTTTTATAATTATTTGAAATAAACATGATTAACGTATTGGCCAATAATAATTTATTAATTTAAACTATTATTTAAAGTCTAAAAATAATCTAAGTATGACATTTGTAAAAAAAAACGTTTTATATAAAATATTAAAATATTTAAATGAAGAAATTTACAGAAATTAATTATGCGACTTTAAAAATAATTAAAGTTTACAAAAATGATTTTTATAATTATTAAAATATTTCTGTATTTAAATTTGTTAAGAAAAGGCTTTAAAAAAAATAATGTGGGTGCCCGGGTTCGAACCCGGGACCTCACAATTGTGGGAAGTGATGTTTACCGTTAGGCTGGGTAGCCTATGCCTGCTAAAAGCCGGCTTCCTTACTTTATAAACACAATCTCTGGAAAAACCCCAAATCGCATAAACCCTAGAATGATTTAGGACCAAATTGATCATCAAAACGATAACGATTACTGAAATGAACATGGGGCTTTGATTCCCCATGTAAATTCGAGTATATGTATATGTTTTATTTACCCGAATTGAAACGAAACCGATGTGCACGTATGAAGAACAAGTCGCGACTGTGGTGAAAGTGATTCAGGTTGCAATCGTTGATATTATCCAAATTAGTTGCACCGGAAGCTTCCAATGGTCACAATGATCAAAAGCCCTCTGTCAAATTCTATTAAGATCGCTTGGAAGTTGACGAACACCCCGGTTGGTGGTCGCGATGAAAGGTGTGAATTGTTCGAGAGATTCAAGTGTGTTTCAGGTGAAATTGAGTTCGATAATAGCTTAGGATTAGTTAAACGTTCGATTATGATTCATTTAATTTGATTATTATTGAATTTTAATGTTCGAACGGCTCAACGATTAATGGCATCGGTTACACGAGTTGTTTGGGTTCATAACCGATATTTCAACCCAATTAAAGTACATAACCGTGTTCGATTCGTGTTCACAAACCGGTTAGACTGGTTTGCAGTCGAAATTTGAACAGTTTAGGGCCGTTTTGAGGCTCGCCGGAGTCGATCGGAGGGTGCCGGAAAGTGGTCGCCGGAAATACGGGGAAAGATGCGGGAGGGGGTTTGGGTTTTGATTAATTGCAGTTTTAGTCCCTGCAGTTTTCGAATTAATATTTTATGCTTAAAACTTTCATTTAAAGTTTCAAATTTATCACAAATACCCCCCTGAACTTAATTAACCTTTAAGTTTTAAATGTTTTTATAACTTATTAAATGTTTAACTTTTATAAATTATTTTTATTATTATTTTTTATTTAATTTTGACTATAATTATTATTATTATTATTTTTAATAAATTAATTTATTAACTTCAAAATTAACTAAGAAACAAGCCTTCAAAATTTCATAAATGACATAAATGGTCCTTACAAGAACATAACAGGGTTAACTATAATTAACGAAAACACGAAAGGTTACAGTCTCCCCAACTTTTAAGAATTTCGTCCCGAAATTAAGAATGAACTAAACGAACAAATACGGGTATTTCTTCTTCATATGCTCCTCACGCTCCCAAGTAAACTCAGGTCCACGCTTATTCTCCCAACGAACCTTGACGATTGGGGTAGTAGTGGTCCTAGTCTTCTTCATAATACGGTCCATGACTTCAACGGGTTTCTCAACAAAATGTAATGACTCGTCGATCTGGATGTCATCTAATGGGACATACAGACTTTCATCAGCCAAACATTTTCTCAAATTTGAGACATGGAAAACAGGATGAACCCCGCTAAGATCGGAAGGTAGTTCCAGTTTATAAGCCACTTTCCCAATCCTTTTCAGGATCTTGAAAGGTCCTACAAATCGTGGAGCTAATTTACCCTTCTTCCCAAAGCGAACGACTCCCTTCCATGGTGAGACTTTAAGAAGAACCATATCCCCAACTTGGAATTCCAACGGCTTGCGTCGTTTATCGGCATAACTTTTTTGTCGACTTCTAGCCACTTCAAGGTTCTTGCGAATCATGGAAACTTTATCGGTTGTTTCTTGTATGAGCTCAGGACCAGTGATGAAATTTTCACCAATGTCAGTCCAGCAGATCGGGGAACGACATTTACGACCATAAAGTGCTTCAAAAGGTGCCATTTTGATACTCGAGTGGTAACTATTATTATACGAAAATTCCGCGAGAGGTAAATGCGTATCCCAGTCACCACCAAAGTCAAGGACACAAAGACGTAGCAAATCCTCTAGGGTTTGAATGGTTCGCTCGGTTTGACCGTCCGTTTGAGGATGGTAAGCCGTGCTTAAATCCAGTTGAGTACCCAAAAGTTCTTGCATAGACGACCAAAAGTGCGAAGTGAAACGAGCGTCTCGGTCGGATATGATATGCAAAGGTACGCCATGACGACTCACAATCTCATCAATGTACATACGAGCTAACCTCGACGTTTTGTAAGTGTCACGTATGGGTATGAAATGTGCCGACTTGGTCAATCGGTCAACGATCACCCATATGCTATCATGACCACGAGAGGTGCGAGGTAATTTGGTTATGAAGTCCATGGATATGTGTTCCCATTTCCACATGGGAATCTCGGGTTGTTCAAGCAATCCACTAGGACGTTGATGTTCAGCTTTAACCTTTGTACACGTAAGACACTTAGCTACGTAAGTTGCTATGTCTTTCTTCATTCCAGGCCACCAGTATTGGCCACGCAGATCCATATACATCTTATCGGAACCAGGATGAATTGAGTAACGAGTTTGATGAGCTTCATTCATGATAAAGGTACGAAGATTATCACGGTTTGGAACCCAAATTCGATTCAAGAAATACATCAACCCATTGGGTTTCGTTTCTAGTTGAGCTCGAAGGTTGTACTCCAATTCCTCTCCCATTTTTCCTCCTTCTCGGACTGCTTGTTGAGCCTCCATGATACAAGTCTCGATGTCATTCTCAATCCTCAAATTTTGTAGCAGCACCGTAGTCTCGTTAACATCCAGACGAATCTCAGTATCAAATTCTCCCAAGATATCAAACCATTGTCGTCGATCGCGAATTTCTTGAAACGAGACCATCTTATTATGAATCTTACGACTTAGTGCATCGGCTACGACATTTGCCTTTCCAGGGTGGTAACGAATGTCACAATCATAATCACTAATCAACTCAACCCAACGTCGTTGTCTCATGTTGAGATCCTTTTGATTGAAGACGTGTTGTAGGCTTTTGTGATCGGTGTAGACTATACATTGCGTCCCATAAAGGTAATGCCTCCAAATCTTTAAGGCAAAAACCACAGCACCCAGTTCAAGATCATGTGTCGTATAATTCACCTCATGGACCTTCAATTGTCTCGATGCATATGCTATGACCTTTCCTCGTTGCATGAGAACACAACCAAGGCCTTGTTTAGATGCATCACAATATACGGTGAAATCATCGTTCCATCGGGAAGGGTCAATATGGGAGCATTACACAACTTGTGCTTTAAGGATTCAAAGGCTCCCTCTTGTTCAGACCCCCATTCGAATGGTTTATTCTTTTGGGTCAAGGAAGTAAGCGGTTTCGCGATTCGAGAGAAGTTGGCAATGAAACGTCGATAATACCCAGCAAGACCAAGGAAAGAACGAACCTCGGTTGGAGTTGTGGGAACACACCAATTTTTCACAGCTTCCACCTTTGCAGGGTCAACGTGAATTCCTTGACTATTCACCACGTGTCCCAGAAATTGGACCTCCTCAAGCCAAAATTCGCACTTTGAGAACTTTGCGTATAGTTGTTCTTTCTTCAATAGCTCAAGAACTTGTCGCAGGTGATGTTCGTGATCGGTTTTGGACTTGGAGTAGATAAGTATGTCGTCAATAAAGACAATCACGAACTTGTCTAGATACGGCTTGCATACTCGATTCATGAGATCCATAAAGACAGCAGGAGCATTCGTTAAACCAAAGGGCATCACCATGAACTCATAGTGTCCATATCGGGTACGGAACGCAGTTTTTGGGATATCATCATCATGAACTCGTAATTGATGATAGCCAGAACGTAAGTCAATCTTTGAGAAAATAGCAGCTCCTTGAAGTTGGTCAAAAAGATCATCGATGCGAGGAAGAGGGTAGCGGTTCTTGATGGTAAGTTTGTTAAGCTCACGATAATCGATGCACATACGAAATGATCCATCTTTCTTTTTCACGAACAGAACAGGTGCACCCCAAGGCGATGAGCTAGGTCGGATAAAGCCCTTGTCGGACAGTTCTTGGAGTTGACTAGCTAGCTCTTGCATTTCTGACGGTGCAAGTCGATATGGTGATTTAGCCACAGGGTTCGCTCCCGGAATTAAATCGATCTTAAACTCGACTTCACGCACGGGAGGTAAACCGCTAAGGTCATCGGGAAACACTTCAGGAAAGTCTCGTACAATCGGGACATCCTTAAGATCGTTCCCTTTGACTTTCGTGTTGACCACGTAAGCCAAGAAAGCCATGTAATTCTTGCTTAGACATTTTCGGGCTTGAGTACATGACATGAGTTTGAGTCCTTTGGATGATTTTTCGCCGAATACTTTCAATGTATCCCCCGAAGGCAAAGGAATTCGAATGCACTTCTCGAAACAAATAATTTCAGCATGATGTTTGGCTAGCCAATCCATGCCAATGATAACGTCAAAGCTTCCAAGTTTCATAGGAATAAGGTCGATAAAGAAATCATGCTCGTTTAGGCTCAAAATGCAATCACGAATAACGACATCAACGGTGATGGGTTCTCCATCGGCGACTTCGACAGTAAGAGGTCTTTCTAGTTTCGTATGTGGCTTAGCAAGTATAGGCTCAAATTCTATCGAGACAAAACTCTTATCGGCTCCAGAGTCAAACAGAACGTAGACATAAGAATTATTAATAAGGAACATACCTGTTCAGTTTTTAAAGACGTTTAACGATACAGGTAAAACAACAAAAGAACTTGGATCATAAAGTTGGGGTTGGATTTGACATACCGTTCACCACATCGTTGTTTGCTTGTGCTTGGTTTGCATTGATGTTGAAGGCACGTCCTCGGGCTTGTGGTACGTTACCCGCAAGACGAGGGCATTGTGGGCGAAAATGACCAGGTTCCCCACAGTTGTAGCAAGCACGATTAGCAACTAACGCAGCATTGTTTGGTGCACGGTGACAAGTAGCCACCAAGTGTCCATACTTACCACACAGTGTACAGATACGGCACGGGGTATTTCCCGCATGATGATACTTACAGACATTGCACAATGGTAGAGGACCAGCATAGGTTCTAGCAGCAGGTGCTTGTGTACCAGGACGGGTTGTCTTTGAGGTACCTTGGGTGTAGCCACAGCGAATTACGCGCCGGTGTGAACTTGCGTTTCTTGTTGTTGTAGGACGGTTCATTCTTATTCTCCTTAGCTGCTTCAGGGACCGCCTTTTCAGTCTTTTTAGCCCCTTTGACAGACAAGGTGCCCGCTCGAATATGGTTTTCAGTAAGTTGAGCGGTGATGGTAATGGCATCTTCCAAAGTTGTGGGTCTACTTCCCACCACGGCATCTTGGATTTGAGGTGGCACCCCCTTGATGAACTTCTCAATGTTCCTAGGAACAGTGTCAACCATGTGAGGCAACAGGATGCTCAACTCGTGATGCCTAGTTGAATAGGCCAAATGATCTCCACCATCTTGCTTGAGATTCCAAAACTCCTCCTCCAGCTTTTGCAACTCACTTCTCGGGCAGAACTTTTGGATGGCAATGTTCTTGAATTCTTCCCAAGTGAGTGCCAACACAGCATCAGCACCACGATTCCTCTTCTCACTATTCCACCACGTAAGTGCTCTTTGTTGAAGAACACTTGTGGCATAACGGACTTTGAGTGCCTCGGGACACTCACAGTTGATGAAGGTGTTCTCCATGCTTTCAAACCACTCGAGAAGTCCAGTGGCTCCTTCCTTCCCACTAAAGCTAATGGGTTTGCACGAGTTGAAGTGCTTAAACGTGCAGGGTTGGTTGTTTCTTCCTTGATTTGCACTATTCTCTCCTTGCCCATTGCCATTAGTGTTGTTACTAGCGTTGGTCATCAAGGTGCTACTCAGTTCGGCAACCATGGTCGGAATGACGGCAGCCATTTGACGGGCAATCATGGCGGCTAATTTGCGGTCGGAGCTACCACGCTTTCCATGATGACGAGACATGCTGGATATAAAATAAGTTAGTCACAGAAATTTGGAGGTAGAAGATAGTAAATCAACAAAGATTTTTCAAGACTTGTAAAACACACATGGAATGATTCCATTTGGTACGCATTACCTTAGAAACTTGTGTATATTGACCATAGTTTATCACTCATCCCAGAAATCCCCAGGTAAGCATAACTAGTCCCACGGGATTTATGCGAAATGCTTACCTTAGCCCGAAGGCTTTTTGCCAGGAAATCCAGAATACAGGTGTCTATGTGTCACACAATATTTCTTTAGGTTCATGGAATTAAAACCTTGATGAGATTTTCATAGATTAGTCATAAAGTCTAAAGATTTGAACCTTTTGATATAAAGCTTACGTACCCACGTGTCGTCGAGAATAAGTTTAAGATATTTCATCGTCGAGAGAATATAGGATTAAGAATAAGTTTTAGAGAGGACAAGGCAACCAAGTTTCTCAATTATAAGGCAATCCTAACTAAAGGCATCAAGTTGCACATCAAGAGGCCCTCCTTAACAAGTAGCATTATGTAGCATGCAACAAGATATATTACAAGATCATAAAGATTTTTTTTTTCTTATGAGGTTCATGCATCAACTATAGTCTAGGTCACCATTTCTAATAACCTAAATCCCTATAGTTATGGGCTCTGATACCAATCTGTCACACCCCAACCTTAACGGCGGAAACGTCGAGATGTGAGGGTTAAGATTGTTCACAGCCACATAACACTACCATAAATTGTAAATATAAAAATTCATAAGTTGAAATAAACATTACAACCAAATGTCTCAACAAACAAAAATAAACAAAGTTCAACTTTCAAGTCTCAAGTTATTTTATTTATTTTTCCTAGGTCCAATCCTAGGTGTAAGCATGCTTCAAAAGATAATCATCAACCTTGTGCATTTCCTGAAACATGTTAAAAATAAAAGGGTCAACTTTTAAAAGTTGGTGAGTTTCCATGGGTTAAGCATACATATATATATATATATATATAAAAGTTTACAAGTAGCAATTCATGTCAATGGTTACGAATAAAGCAAGTTTATAGATAACATATAGCTACAATCAAACCTTGACCAAGAATATCATTTACAAGTTTAACGATTAGCTAAGTGTACTTGGTTCCCATGATGAACAAGCATACGTCATCAGGAGCCGGCAATAACCTCGGCTTTAGCACCAAATAGGCTTGTCAGGCCCATAGATCTATGACGTCGCCAGGCTAGCAATAGTTAATGATTGTCAACATATAATATTCATCATATAAAGCTCATAATATTACAAATAACCATGACAAAGTTTATAAATGAATTGCTCGTGCATTTACAAGTAGCAAGATGTTTACAAGTGCAAGTTTAAAATAGGGTTAACATGTTTCACCCCAAAAGTGTGAAATAAAGTAAAAGAGGGGCATGAAAAACTCACATTATATAAGATGATAACAAGGAATTAAACGGTGCTTCAACGATTCCTTTTACAAGATACCTAACGTATATATTTCAAGGTTAAGGTTAAAGGTAATATTAACGATTAAACGCGAACTAGGGTTTCAATAGGAATTTGGGGTTTTTATAAATAAGTAAGGTTATCTATTGAAATCATATATATATTTTAATCCAATGAAAGAAATATACCATTTAGGTAATGTAATATGGAGAAAAGAAATTTAATTCTTTATAATAACTTGTAAAGTTTAAATATAAGATGCAAATAAATTTTTATAATTATTTGAAATAAACATGATTAACGTATTGGCCAATAATAATTTATTAATTTAAACTATTATTTAAAGTCTAAAAATAATCTAAGTATGACATTTGTAAAAAAAACGTTTTATATAAAATATTAAAATATTTAAATGAAGAAATTTACAGAAATTAATTATGCGACTTTAAAAATAATTAAAGTTTACAAAAATGATTTTTATAATTATTAAAATATTTCTGTATTTAAATTTGTTAAGAAAAGGCTTTAAAAAAAATAATGTGGGTGCCCGGGTTCGAACCCGGGACCTCACAATTGTGGGAAGTGATGTTTACCGTTAGGCTGGGTAGCCTATGCCTGCTAAAAGCCGGCTTCCTTACTTTATAAACACAATCTCTGGAAAAACCCCAAATCGCATAAACCCTAGAATGATTTAGGACCAAATTGATCATCAAAACGATAACGATTACTGAAATGAACATGGGGCTTTGATTCCCCATGTAAATTCGAGTATATGTATATGTTTTATTTACCCGAATTGAAATGAAACCGATGTGCACGTATGAAGAACAAGTCGCGACTGTGGTGAAAGTGTTTCAGGTTGCAATCGTTGATATTATCCAAATTAGTTGCACCGGAAGCTTCCAATGGTCACAATGATCAAAAGCCCTCTGTCAAATTCTATTAAGATCGCTTGGAAGTTGACGAACACCCCGGTTGGTGGTCGCGATGAAAGGTGTGAATTGTTCGAGAGATTCAAGTGTGTTTCAGGTGAAATTGAGTTCGATAATAGCTTAGGATTAGTTAAACGTTCGATTATGATTCATTTAATTTGATTATTATTGAATTTTAATGTTCGAACGGCTCAACGATTAATGGCATCGGTTACACGAGTTGTTTGGGTTCATAACCGATATTTCAACCCAATTAAAGTACATAACCGTGTTCGATTCGTGTTCACAAACCGGTTAGACTGGTTTGCAGTCGAAATTTGAACAGTTTAGGGCCGTTTTGAGGCTCGCCGGAGTCGATCGGAGGGTGGCCGGAAAGTGGTCGCCGGAAATACGGGGAAAGATGCGGGAGGGGGTTTGGGTTTTGATTAATTGTAGTTTTAGTCCCTGCTGTTTTCGAATTAATATTTTATGCTTAAAACTTTCATTTAAAGTTTCAAATTTGTCACAAATACCCCCTGAACTTAATTAACCTTTAAGTTTTAAATGTTTTTATAACTTATTAAATGTTTAACTTTTATAAATTATTTTTATTATTATTTTTTATTTAATTTTGACTATAATTATTATTATTATTATTTTTAATAAATTAATTTATTAACTTCAAAATTAACTAAGAAACAAGCCTTCAAAATTTCATAAATGACATAAATGGTCCTTACAAGAACATAACAGGGTTAACTATAATTAACGAAAACACGAAAGGTTACAATACACTTGATGATTTCTACCTTTCAAAAGGAATCAAGAGGCAGTATAGCATCCCAAGGACTCCAGAACAAAATGGAGTAGTGGAGAGAAAGAAAAAGGACCCTAATTGAAGCTGCAAGGTCCATGTTGGCTGACTCTGGTTTGCCACTGACCTTTTGGGCTGAAGCTGTCAACACAGCATGCTATGTGCAAAATAGAACTTTAGTGAATCAGAGGTTGATGAAGACTCCTTATGAAGTTCTACATCATTTGGCTCCTCTAATTTCATTCTTCAGAGCATTTGGGTGTCCTTGTTACATTCTCAACACAAAGGATCAACTCCAAAAAGTTTGATTCTAAGGTGGATGCAGGGTATTTTGTTGGGTATTCATCCACTTGCAAGGCTTACAGAGTGTTCAACTGCAGAACAAAGATGGTTGAAGAAACCTTGCATGTGAAGTTCAATGAATCTCCTAAGGACAAAATCCCACAAAACCCTGTGGTTGTTTGATCTGGACATACTGCAATATGTTCCTTATCAGCCTCCAGCTGTTGCAGATCATGTGAATTCATCACCTTCTGCAGCTAGTCATCCATCTGGTGGTACTGATGTTGATGATGATCCCAGTACTCAGCTATTCAAGTTTAGTGATCAACTGCCTGAGTCTACTAAACTTGATGTTCCTGTAGCTTCAGTAGCACCATCCACAACAAATGCTGATGAGATTTCTGAATCCTCTACTTCATTTGACTTGCCATCTAATACTTGGTTTCAAGAATCTGGATCAACATCTGTTGCTGCTGAGCGTGCTACAAACACTTGCACAGATCTCATAGTGTACCAAGAGCTGAAGAATCACCCAATGTCTCAAATCATTGGTGATATCAATGCTGGTGTCTCAACTAGAAGTCAATTGTCCAACTTCTGCTTCAATGCTCTCTTCATTAGTCAGCAAGAGCCAAAGAACTATCATATTGCATTAAGAGACAATGGATGGGTTGATGCCATGCAGCTTGAGCTTCTTCAGTTCAAAAAGCAGCAAGTGTGGGAACTGGTTCCTCTACCCCCAGGTAAGTGTGCAATAGGCACTAAATGGGTGTTTAGGAATAAAACAGATGAAAATGGGCAAATTGTCAAGAACAAGGCCAGACTGGTTGTCCAGGGGTTTTCACAAGAAGAAGGTATTGATTATGATGAAACCTTTGCCCCTGTAGCCAGACTGGAGGCAATTAGATTGTTCTTAGCCTATGCTGCATTCCACAATCTTAAAGTTTTTCAAATGGATGTCAAAAGTGCATTTTTATATGGTAAAATAAAAGAAGAGGTTTATGTGTGTCAACCACCAGGTTTTGAGGATAATAAACATCCTGATTGGGTGTATAAACTTGATAAGGCTCTTTATAGGTTGAAACAAGCTCCTAGAGCCTGGTATGAAACACTGTCAAATTTTCTTCTTCAGAATAATTTCACTAGAGGCTCCATAGATAAAACTTTGTTCATTAAGAAAGTGGGTCAGCATAAGCTCCTTGTTCAAATTTATGTTGATGATATTATTTTTGCATCCTCTGATCCACAGTTGTGTGATGCATTTACAAAGTTGATGCAACAAAAATTCGAAATGAGTGCCATGGGAGAATTACAGTTCTTTCTAGGTTTGCAAATCAAACAAAAGGCTGATGGAACTTTCATTCATCAGTCAAAATACACAAAGAGTCTTTTGGAAAAGTTTGATTTACAAAACTGTAAGCCCTGTTCTACTCCCATGTGCAGCACCACACAACTGGATGCAGATCAGAAAAGTAAAGCTGTTGATGAAACACTTTACAGATGTATGATTGGGTCCTTGATGTACTTAACAGCTTCTAGACCAGATATTATGTTTGCAACTTGTGTTTGTGCTAGATTTCAGGCTGCTCCTAAAGAGTCTCTTTTGATTGCAGTCAAGAGGATCTTTAGATATCTGCAAGGTACTCAATCTCTAGGTCTTTGGTATTCCACTGGGCACTCTTGCAAATTAGTTGCTTTTTCTGATAGTGACTATGCACGGTGCAAATTAACTAGAAAATCAACTTCTGGTGGATGTCAATTCCTAGGCAACTGTTTGGTTTCTTGGCAGAGTAAGAAACAAACATCTGTTGCTACATCCACTGCTGAAGCCGAGTACATTGCTGCTGCAAGTTGTACATCTCAGGTACTCTGGCTTCAGAATCAATTATTAGATTATGGCATTACAGAGACTAAGACTCCATTACTAATGGATAGTGCTTCAGCTCTTTGTATTGTCAAGAATCCAGTCCAGCACTCTAGGACCAAACATATTGAGATCAGACACCATTTTATTAGGGATTGTTTTGAAAAAGGTCTGATTGATCCAAAGTTTGTTCCTAGTGCTGATGAGCTTGCAGACATATTTACTAAGCCTTTGGACAGTTCAACTTTCTAAAACCTAGTGTTAAGGCTTGGTATGCTGCAGCTAGAATAAGTTTTACAACTACTGATGACTAACACCAAATCTTCAGTTGTTTACAACACCTGAAGCCAAAACCATGTCTTCAGTAGTTTCACAACTACTGATGACTAATACCAAGTCTTCAGTTGTTACAACTTCTGAAATTTAAAACCAGGTCTTCAGTTGTTTTCAAACAACTTATGACAGCACCAACACTTTCAGTCGTTTTATATCAGCCTTTTCTTACCCTATAAATACCTAAATCTACTTTCAAACGTTTCATTAGCCGTTTTATGTCCTTCACTCTCTCAACAATGGCGACCATGAAACTCAAACCCAGACACAACTGTGTTGCCTACCTCTCGAAGTCGGCCTTTTGGAACAAATTTGATAATGCCATCGATCTTATGGTAGATTCCCAGTACCGAACCGCTTTTCTTCTGAATCCTACCATATACCCCGATTCCCTAAGCCAATTCTGGACCAACGTCTCTGTGCAAACTGGTGAGAATGATAGCCAAATCACTCTCCAGTCGTTGGTTAACCAGAAACAGGTGGTCATCACTCCAGACATCATTCGACAAACCCTAAATCTACATGATGCCACCTGTGTCACAGAATACCCGAAAGGCACAACTGATATGTCTTTCATCAATAACGGGTATGAAGGAGACTTAAGTGCTACCACCATTCTGAAGAAGCACTTCCATGATGCTGAACGTCTTATACTCCACATGGTGAATGTCTGCCTTGCATCAAAAACCTCCTCATGGGATCAGATGTCCTCCCGATGGCAACAGGTAATATACTCTATCTTTGAACGACAAAATCTAAATTTTTCTGAGATAGTTTTCATGGAACTAAAGGATCTGGCTTTGAAACCTGTGGCAAACAGATGGATATTATATCCCAGGTTTCTCATGACCATAATTTTAAATCAGCTAAAATCAGACGGCCTTGTTGGCCTTGGAGTCCCTGCTCCGGCTGTATTGCCTGAAGTATACTCCAGGCACAACTCTGACCCTACACTGAAAGGGGCTGCCCGGCTGCTAAAACCCAAGCAGCGGGAACCCACAGCCTCCACTTCCAGATCCAAAGTCCCTACCAAACCCAACACCAAAAAGCCCAAAAAGGCTACTCAGGGAGATGAGTCCCCTGAGGATGCCCCTGTACCACCAATACAGGAAACACTTACTGGTTCTAACCCCCCAGTAGTGTCAAAGACTCCACCAGCCCTAGCCGCTCAGGCATCCTCTCAACAGGATCCTGATGCAACCATAATTGGGGATACCACAATGCTGGAACCTATCTCAATTGAGAAGGTTACCATTGAAGAGCACCAGTCACCCCGGGTGCAATCTGCTTCAAACCTATCTCCAAATGCAACCGCCCCTCAAAGCCCAACCATTATAGTTGCACAAGTGCTGAGTCAGCTGCATTCCTCTCCTCCTCCCCAGAAACCAATTACAATGGGGAGAACCTCAACAGCTGAGGAAGAGGACCAACATGCTGCTGATAACCCACAGCACAGGGGTTATAATGTTCAATCTCCCCGTGTAGAGGAGGAGGTTAGAACATCTGGTGAGGCTGCCACTTCTACTGATTCAGCAAATGAACAGGATGCAGTTGGTAACATCTCTAAGACCTCACTAGAGGCAACTGCCGATGAAGGACTCAGTCCTGAGGCAGGAAGTCCCCAGAACCAAGAACAAGGGGCACATGCTACAACTGATCTACACTCAGGGCATGTACATCCTGATTCAATCAGGAGGTCAGGTGATTCAGCAAACACTGATGATGACCTGGGCTTTTTCTTCGATGTCTTAGCCCATAACACAATCCTTGAGGCTGAGGTGAGCAGACTCAAAGAACTGCTTGCCAAAATGTCTCAGGATCAAAGTCCATCTGCCCAAATAAACCCACAGATGGCACCTTCATCTGAAGGTTCACCAAACACTCAGCCACTACACTCAACTGAGCCACCAGCCACTGCTTTTGGCACCACCTCTCAGGGACAGAACCCCTCTGAGCAGATGGTTGCTACCTTTCAACATTCCTTACCTCTCATCACTCCCATCATCAATGAGATTATGCATAAAGCCATTGATGAGAGGATCTCCTCAAATCTACAAACACTTGTTGATGATGCTGTGCAAAAGAAGCTTTCTGCCATTCAAACCCCTGAACCCAATGCACCCAAAAAGGGGGAGTCTAAGGTAGTGAAAGAAAGAAAGAGAAAGAGAGTGGAAGATGAGAAACAACAAGAGAAAGAAAAGGAGTTAGAAAAGGAAAAACAGCTGATCACATACAAGAGAAAGAAAAGTGCTGAAACTCAAAAGCCTGATGAAGAGAAATCATTGGAAGATCTGGTTAAAGAAGCTGATGAAGCTCACAGCAGATCAATGGACAGAATAATAGACCAACTCTTCAGACAGGGCTTTGATACAGCTACATTAGACACTGAGATCAGAAGGCTGGAGATTAAAGAGATACAAGAGAGATGGGCCAGTTACAGTGTGATGGAAAGGGAGAGGTTGGAGATAATGATCAGGTTTATTGCAAAATACTTGGGAAGATCATTAATTGAGATTAAATCATGGACCAGAGACAGTATTCTGGCAATAACCACCAGAATCTGTGCTTCTGAAGCATTCAATAAGGGGTTGATTATCGAAGCCTTAGATGAAGCAGGTGCTGGGAAGAGAACTGATATGGCCAAGCTTTCCAAAGCCAAACTTACCACAAAAATGCTAGATCAGCCTTCCCAAACTCCCACTCAAAAACAACCAACCCCACAACTCTCCAAACCAATCCCTAAACCTAAACTTAAACCAACTCAACCCTCAAAACCAACTCCCTTACCCCAAAAACCACCTCAAACCACATCCAATGATGCACCCAGAAGGAGGAGAAGGGTGTTGAGGATGGAAGAAGAAGAAGAAGAAGATGATGAAGAAGACAGTCTGCCAATCTCTGCTGTTCTAAAAATACCTGAGCCCAGAAGTCAACAAATGATCACACCAGACTTTCAGAGGCAAATGGTGAAAGTTAAGATTGAAGAAGAAGAACAGCAGAAACAGCACGATGAGCAACTTTTGAAGATGGTTGACAAAGAGTTTCCTCAGTCATCATCTATACAAGCCATGAAGAAACACGTTCAAAGGCTGTATGCTCTCAGGCATACCTTTCAATATCAAAAGGAGAGAGTAAGGATTTGGCCAGACCCCAGGGTTAGTTCTAGAATTCATAAGAAATCCATACCAAGTAGATACAATGGCCAAGTGAGAAAGACCATAGATGCTGTTATTATGTTGGCCATTGTAGTCTCACCCTGGGAGATACTTGAAGACTTCAAGAGAGCCTACAAGTCAAAGATGACCCCTCAAACTCTAATGGAGAACAAAATGGTCAAGAAGGGGTTGTTATACAAGAGGCTTGAAGAGATCAAGAAAAATGAACTCCAGTTGTTATTAGAAGGGACTCACCCAGATGAATTTGCTTACAGAGAGATAACAACTGTTGAGTTGAAAAATGGAAAGACAGTAAAGTACCTATCAGAGTACTATGGCCCAGAGTTCTTCTTCGAAGGAGAAGCAGAAGAACTCACTAAGGAGGAACAAGTTGTTCTCCTTGAGGCCTACGTCAGAGAGTCTTATAGACTCATCAATGGGAAGTAGGTTTCATGGTTGGGATAACAGCTCTGTGTCCAGTTCCCCAAGACAGAGTTCCCTTCCATCCTTTGACATTCACATCTACTGAAACCTATTCCCTGGCCTGTGCTTATCTGATATCTCTGAAGCTGATCAAGAGAGTATTTCTGCCAAGAATAAGTGGGACCTCAATAAGCTTAAAGGTTTTGGCTGCATTGGTTCAGGGAGAGTTTGTTGGACCAAAAGAACCAATGAGCCTGATCAGAAAAACCTTTAAGTCCCACAGACATTACAATAACTGAAGTAGTCTGCAACAGCTGAAGACATCAACTGATAACAAAGTCTGAAGTTAAAGAACTGAAGACAAAGTCTGAAGACAAAAGCTGAAGACAAAGACTGAAGACCAAGTTTCAGATGTTGTCACAACAGCTGAAGAAGACCTCTTCAGTAGTTGTGATGGTTTCCTTTCAGTAGTTATATTTTCCTTTCAGTTCTTTTGTAATCAGTAGTTTTATGTTTCTTGTAATCAGTACTTGTAGTTTCAGTAGTTTTAGTTTCATCTTGTACTTAGCATACTCTGAGATGTTCTCAGTTGTTGTGAACATTCTCAGTAGTTTGCTTACTTTCAGTTGTTTGTAATAATTCTGTTAAATGTCACTATCAAGTGACATCAGCAGACGTCACATTCCTTTATATAAGGAATGTTGACCTAATTGTAAGGTGCGAAGCTTAGCGGCTGGCATACCGAAGCATTTGTGCATGAATGATATTATCCCTTTTGCAGAAAACCCTCTTTCTCTATAACCGTGTACTGTTCCATTGAATATCTATTGTGTTCTTGCTATATTTGTCTAATTCTTGTTCTAATTCCGCTGCAATTCAACTCTAATTGATCAAACTTAGATCGCTGATCCTGTCAGTTATCATTGATTAACAAGAGATGAAGAGAAGATACGTTTTCTGAGTCATATTGCAATATTTATTTTGACGCTTGTGTATAATTATGATTTATAACTTCTGTCAAAGTTATGAGTTATGATCTCTGTTAAAATTAGCTGAAGTTATGAAAATGATCAATCTTCTGATTACAATCTACTTTTGTAACACCCAAATATTTTTATATCATATAATAACAGTAATAATATTAAATGACAAATTTAGAAAATCAGTTTATACTTCTGTAAGAGAATTGTGACAAATAACTTGGATGTATTTAAACCAATTGTTTAAAACCAACGTGGTGTTATATTATAGGTAAAGTTTTAATAGTTTTAAAAAGTTATTAATTCAGTTATAAATTAATAAAATTCCGTTTCGAAATTTGACTCGAAAGTATATAACTCAATAGTTAAATGCAATTCATTTGAATTGATTGATTTTTAAATGGATTTTCGTTTAAAAGTTAAACCTTTAAATTATATACTACTAATAATTCTAATATAATACTAATTATCAACTCTTTTATGCATGATAGTGTTATACATATGCTTAATGGTGATGTACATATGCTTTATTTCTTAGTTTTTTTCTCATTTATTTATTCATATGATTCCATTTCTATCTTTTAAATAAATAATATAACATAATGTATTGTTTTTAAACAAATCATATATATAATTATTACCGACGTTAGAGTTTCGTTTTGCATAAATAAACGTGCGCTATCAATGATTTCAACATGTAGATTCCCAACAACATTCCTTTTTTTATATAAAATTGTATGTTATCAATGGTTTCGACATCCTCTTCAACGCGTAAATTCCCAACAACATTTTGATGTTTGTTTTTTAATGGTTTTACACCCCTCTAACACACGAGTTGTCGACTGTTTTTAATACTAGTTTTTTATGGCATTTTACTCCCCGCCCCAACGCGAGGGTCATAATACTGGTTTATATTATATTAATTACCAACATTTCTATGCATAATGATGTTGTATCTTATGCATATGGGGTTTTTCAAAAAATTTTGACTTTTCATCAAATGTTTTCATATTTTGCAAAGTAACTTTTTAAAATTTGATTATTTTTATTTTAAACTCAAAACTCTTCATATTTTGTAATTTAATCTTACAAATTTATACTTTCAACTTTAGTCTCCAATACTTTTTATATTTTGTAAATTTTCGTCTTACGTTCGTTCTAGTTAACACAACACAAACATGCATGTGCGATTCACTAATTTTACGTTTCGTTTTACGTTTCATTCTAAATTCTGTGAGTTAACACATGACAACGTGCGTGCGTGGTTTATTGTTTTTATGTCTATTTTCCCCCTTTAACAGGTTCGTCGCAACGCATGAGTATTAAATCGACTTAGCTATATTTTTATATGTTTTATACTTTGGTCTTATTTTTTCGTATTAACACACCGTAATTTCAGTGTTGATGGTCATTAATAGTGGTTCGATATTGGTGTTATTTTGCATGGTTTTATGCCCCCCGCAACGCGAGGAGCTTAATTTTAATATATTACTAATTACTAACTTGATTATGCATCATGATTTGTATCTCATGATTTATAGGCTGTACATTACTTTGTTGTTTGTTTGTTGCAACTTGATTATACATCATGCTTTGTACCTAATACTTCGTAAGTTGTACATTACTTTGTTTTTTGTTTGCAATTTGATTATACAATATGGTTTGTACCTCAACTTTATAGGTTGTATCTTACTTATTTTTTTTTTATTTTTTTTTTACTTTCTCTTTGGCAACTGGTTATCATGGTGTAGTCATTTTCCTTTTACTCTGGTTAACCTTTTGGGGTTTTTAGGTATAGTTTCGTTTTGGTTTCCGGTGAAACGATGGTTGGCCCTTTGGGGTTTTCTGATCGGCGATAATTTTTGGTATTGTCTCTAGTTGAACTTTCATTAAGCTTTTCTGGCAGTGGTGATCGTTGACGGTGGTGTGACAATAGTACTACTTGGCGTAATTTTACTCCATCATCATAACATGAGGTGCTTAATACTAGTATATTTCTAATTGTCAAGTTGTATGTACATATCTTTATGTATAACGTATAACCATTTAATTCTTGTATTTTTTAAAACTTAATACTTTTTCATCTTTTATAATTTAACCCTTGTAGTTTTTTACTTTCAACTTTGCCCCCTATGCTTTTCATCTTTTATAATTTTTTCGTTTTACATTTCGCTTTAAATTTTGAGAATTAACACGTCGTAAGATGTGCATGTGGTTCAATGTTGTTATGCCTATTTTTTTCCTTTTAACGGCCCATCGCAACGTCTGAGTCAGAGATCGACTTATTTATTGTTTTAATGTTTTAATTTCATTTGTGAGGTTCAACGTTTTTACATATACTTTCTGTTTGGTTTTCTTTTTTTATTCGTTTTTATTTCAATTTTAATAGAGATTTTCCGATGTTGGTAGTCGGTAACAAGTGGTACGATATTGATGCTGCGTGACATAGTTTTACGCATCCGCCGTAACACGAAAGCCTTAATACGAGTATAAAGTAATTAATAATAACATTCTAGTTAAAGATGGCCTACTCTAGTCATTAACTCGACTTCCTTTGCAATGCACTTTAAATGGATTTTCGTACATTTGATATTACTGGTACTCGCTAGTAATAATGATTTTAAACAAAATAAAAAAAAACATATCAGAATGAAATGGAAAATAAATATAAATCAAGGTTGAAAATATATTATAATAATGATATTGGGATTGCTATTGACAATAAAAATAAAAATTAAAAGTATCATTGGTTAATTGTTAGAAAAATATTCGAATATAAAATCTAATAAAATTAAAAGGTGTAATAAATAAATTTAACCATCAATTTTCTTAATTAATGGTTGAGATTAAATAGTAGAGAAAAGTTTGTTAGATGAGTATTTTATAAATAGTCACTTTTATTGACGTTTTGTAAGTTCCCCTATTTTTTAAATGTCCATAATTTTCATGTACAACATTATTTTTTTATAAAAATTACACCACAAAAAACAAGTGTTATATAAAAAGATAATAATTTTTTTTATATTTTTAAGCCCGTATCTTGTTATTTTGTCTTTTATATAGTTCATTGTGACGTTTTGTTAGATATTATGTTTTTTTAAAACATTGTTGTGTATCTCTAATATGTAAAACACAATAATAAATTAACAAGTAACTAATCTAATTTATTAAAACCGATGACTAAATAACACAATGTCTCATTGTGTTTGATCATTATTGTGTTATCTTAAATACTATAAGTTTTGAAAAATATATTGGTAAAATAACATTATTGTGTACTTATAATTATAAAACACAATGATAGATAACAATAAGTTTATATAATGTATAAAAAATAACAACAAAAATAACAAATTGTATTATTTTCAACAATATGAGTTTTGATAAATATATTGGAGAAAATATATCATTTTATAGAAACAATGACAAAAATAACACAAAATAATCTAAAACGTAAAACAATGTGAATAATACATATAACAAGCAATGTAAAATATTTGACACAATGAACTGATATTTGATACAATGAACGTATAAGATACAATAAGTTGACATATTTGACACAATAACCAAAATGTCATTTTCTTTAAAACAACAGAAAGACATGTGTCAAACCTACAATCCTTCTTAGACTTTTTAGATTCAATTCTCTTTTTAGTATAACCCTACACTAATTGTTAATATAAGTTATTATCAATAAATGAGTTATGATTTGAATTAATAAAATTCAACTTTCCTCTCCTACGTATTTGACGAAATACTTCTTACATTCTGGTTATTAGTTAAAACTAGAATTAAGCTCCCTGCGTTGCAGAGGGAGCGTAAAACCGTGTTAATAACACTAATGTTACACCACCACTAACAACCATAAATACTGAAGTTGTGGTGTGTTAATAGGCAGAACTTAGATCAAAACGTAAAACATAGAAAAATATAACTAAGCCGATCTAAGAGTCGCGCGTTGTGACGAACCCGTCAAAAGGAAAAAATACACGTAAAAATGTTGAACCACACTCGTACATTGTGCCCTGTTAACTCACCGAATTAGAACGAAACATAAAACGAAACGTAAAAATATTAAATCACACATGCATGTTGTGTCGTGTTAACTTCCAAAACATAAAACGAAACGTATAACTAAAATTTGCGGAATATGAAAAGTATAGAGTAACAAAATGAAAATATAAAAGTTATGAGATTATATTGCAAAACATGCAGATTTTTGGGTTAAAAATAAAAAAAAAAAGTCAAATGTGAGAAGTTATATTACAAAAAATTAAAAACTTTGAGTTAAAAATGAAAATTCAATTTTTTTTAAGAAAAACCACTACTCATAAAATGCAATATCATTATGCATACAATGATTGCTAATTAGTATAATATAAATATTTACTAAATTATTCTAGAACGATGAAGCTTCGTTCTTCTTAGTGCTATTATAGTATTATTCTAGAACAATGAAGCTTCTTTCTTCTTAGTGCTATTATAGTATGTTATCACATAAATAACAAACGATTTTCAACTAACCATAACTATTCTAATCTTGGACGGTCCTTTATCAAATACAGCAAGTCAAAACAAGGACACGATCTCTATTATTCAATTAAGAGCGATACACTTTGTGTTGTTTTTATTTGTATGATTGTTGGTTACAATTATTTTAAACTATCCGAAACAGCTGTGGAGTTGCTTAACTTTGATATTTAAAAACTGAACACATGGTTATCGTGACGGAACTTGAGCCAAATCTTACAGGGGGCTGGGGCGTAAGTAACTATTTTAGAGGGGGCGGACTCTATATTTATTAAAAAAATATTCACTCCCACACCGAAAATTTACACTACCAAACCGAAAATTAACACTACTGACGAAAAAAAGAGGGCCCCCGCCCCCAAAGAAGCTTCGCCCATACATGGTTATAAATAAAAAATTGTCACTCAAATCTATCACACTTTAATTTTTAATATACATTTAATATGTAAAAACTACACACATGGTTATAAATAAAAATTCCATTCAAATCTAGACAAATACCGTAAACAACCAATATAATTTTAGTTTTTTTTATATAAGTCATTATAATTTTTTACATGTAAATACCCAACATATCTTTTGTTTTGTCTCGTAAAAATCTTTCAACAATTTTTGCACATAAAAAATCAACATATTTTTTTTTTCACATAAAAAAGCCTCAAGTCATTTAAGTTATATAAGCAACTATGTTGAGAAACTTTTATGCGAAAAAACAAAAAGTATAATGGTTTTTTTGAGTAAAAATTATTGAGAAATTTTGATAAAACAGAAATTATGTTGGGTTTTTACATGAAACAAATTATGAAGGGATTTTTATAAGAAAACTGAAATTATGTCGGTTTTTTATGGTATTTGTCCTCCAATCTAATCATACTTTTTGTTTTTAATATTTGTAAGTAATTTATTTTGTGGTATCTACACTAAATTTGTCTTAACGTTCTAATCATTTTGTGTATTTACATTATATTATAATATATTTGACGAAAATACATTTATCTTTTTACATTAATTTAAAAGAGATTAAAATGAAAATTTTTTTCTATATTTATAAATTTAAGTATCTTAATTATCTTTTACACATGTCAATTGTGTGATTATTAGGGCTGTAAATGAATCGAACTAACACAAATGTGGCCTAGTTCGTGTTCGTGCATTAAAAAAATAACTTGTTTATAAATTATTCATGAATTGAACGTTTACTGATCGATGTCAAAGTATCAATCAAATAAGATGTTAAATTATGTGTTCCTATTCACCTTAGACTAGTTAGGGTAAGTAGGGTAGTCGATCATCGTGGAATTAGTGGTCGGTGTGTTGTACTTTGATTTGTACGAAAACAAATAACCAAATTATTGAATTAATTAAACTATTGTCTATTGGCTATGAAAATTGGATTTTTGGAATAATTAACAAATTAACTAAGAAAACAAATTGGAAATAATCAAACTTGATTAAGAAAACGATTATAAGAAAGAGTAATCCACTTTGGATCTAGGTTTGGTTTTCGGTAATTGTTTAATTCAACTTCATGAAAAATCCTTAATAGGGATTCTATACGTACGATGATTAAGTGATATCGATAATTAAGACTTAATAGGTCTTAATACACAATGTCGATTCAATTAAAAACCAAAACTTTCAATCATATAATTTCCGAAAAATTAAATGATATTCAAATAAAAGTTTACCAAAATCATTGTTTAAATAACCAAAACACAAGTTAAACTTATGAAAGAACTTAACACGTTCTAAAGTTTAATCCCAACAAAGTTAACATAAACAAAAACCTAATCACACAAAACCTAATACCCGAAGTAGATCACGAGAAGATTAGCCGCTCATCATTCTTGAATGATCTTCAAAACCGTTGTTGATTTGCATTCCGGATGATTGTATATTGTTTTTGAGAGTTGGAATGGTGAACTAATGGCCTAAGAAGTCCCAAAATTCGTCTCCAAACGTTCTAGGTCGAATGGGGGGCCAGTGGTGGGTAAAACATAACAAAAACGCGGTTTTATAGGTGTTCCAAGGCGGCCTTGGCGTAGGCTACGCCAGCCAGCGTAGCCTACGCTGGGATGCATTTTGTTGATTTTCACTTGGAGCTGGCGTAGCCTGCGGTGGCTACAGTAGGCTACAGTGGAAGCCTTTCTGCTGCACTTTGGATCTTTGTTTCTTGACCTATCCACTGACTTGTTTCACCATGTAAGCTTCCAACTTGCTTGTTTTACCTACAAAATCATTTCTAACTCATAGTTAACCTATTCAACTTAATCACATGCTTAAAAACGAATAATCATACGTAATATTTAACGTTTAGACACTTAAAACACTATTCCAATACTCTCGTATCACATCCCCACACTTAAACTTTGCTTACCCTCAAGCAAATCTAATTCAAAACACTTAACAACATTATAAACCAAAATCTCTTGCTATGTCTTAGCTATGGTCTAAAGTCATAATCATTCCAGAATTACAATAATCATGTTTGGTTAGCAAGTAAAGGATATTACATTTAATTTAAAATAAAATCCAACTAATTAAACATAACAAGCTTCCGGCTTTTATTGTCATGCAACACACCCCTCACCATTTTTCACTCCTCTAGCTTTATTTCTGAGTTGGTGAAAATTACACCAATATATCACTCAAAAGGTCCACATTTGAAACTTTGTTATCATATGCTTGGGTGATAATCAAACTTACACGGTAACACATAGACAATGCACACATCAAAAGGATTTACGGGTTTTGGGCTTAGGTTAAGGTAGGAATGCTCGGCTGTGGATGTGGCTAAAATATAAAATCAAGGCAATACCAACTGTTGAAATTTTATTGACATAACTACTACTCAAACAAAACAAAAGCATGGGTGCATATTTAACTCGTAACCAACAATTTGCATTTTTATTTTTTATTTTTTTATTTTTAACTATTACCAGAAATCAAATACTAAAACTAATACGAATGTTATTAACAGTGGTAACTAAGTCACTTTGGGTAAAAATTGATTTGGGTTTTAATGATATGAGTTTGTCAAAATAAACGGTTTAAGGCTCGAAAGTGGCTAATAGGGGGAATTTCAGGTAAAGCGATGAAACACACAAATGGTAATAAAAAAAGGAATCCTAGATAGCCTCTATCATCTATGTGTATTTATCAAAATCACCATCTCAGTATGTATCAAATCACACAAGTTCTAAAACAAAGAATCATATGACCTACACTTAACAATTGAAACAAATTTGTATGTGAACTAACAATCTAACAAGCTTCAAAATCTCACCAAGTAGGAATTAGGGTTGTCGGTGTGCGTATGTTTTTATTACACCAATAGCCGGTTAACCCTAACTAGGCAGTTCTTAATTTTTTTCTAAAAACCTTGTTAACACAATTATTTTGGCTATCTTAGAATTAGACCATGACTAAGGAACCTTGCATCAAACATGGCAAGAATCAATTGGTATGTTTGTCGTTTTCGTGTTCGATTGGATTGCTTAAAAACAATATATTTTTTTCCAAAATTTCTCTCATCCCCACACTTGAGATACATTGTCCCCAATGTATGGTATTTAAGTTAAGTGTGTGAAATTTTTTTTTGCAAATTAATTTATTCAATTAATCAATACAAACGATTTTTCCAACCCGAACTGACCCAGACACAAATGTAATGATTACCAATATAAACCACTTAAACAGACAGATCAAACATAAAACATAAAAATTAACTTCGGGTTGTCTCCCGATTAGCGCTAAGTTTTAGGTCTTCAGCCAGACTGTACCTGCAACCACTCATGGTGGTCGAGTAGGATGCTTGACTCCGATATTCTTCAAATGATCTGGTAGTTCTTCAACTAGATCACATTATGGCCCAAATATTAATACCTCAACTCTGTCTTTTATAGGATCAAGTGGATCGCCAACTTTTTTCTTCATTTTAGGTTTCTCATCTTTTGTTTCCATCTTCATAATTGGCTCTTTCTTTTCTTTTAAATCCACCAATTCTTTCAAGTCCACATGCTTATCCCTGTCATAGTCAAAATCATTCTCAAAAGTGTCACACCCTCAAAATCCACGTGCGGGGTTTTACCGCGAGGCGAGTGAACAAACCAGGATCTCAGTCATTAGTTACTCAGAACGACTCTACATGCAACATTTAAACAAATCAGAGTTTAAAACTTTAAAATATTTGTGGAAGCATTTTGTAAATAACCCAAACACAAGGTACTAAAAGTAAACTGCGCAAAACACGCGCCCAAACCAAAATACGTAAGTAAATGCTAAATTAAAAGTAAACAATGTTTGAACAAATTATGCTTGACACGTGCGTGCTCCTAAGGGCAGCTGCTAGAAACGACCTGAGAAAAGCATACTAAAAGTGTCAACATTGCACCCGTTGACTTCCGATCGAAGCTGGTTGGTGAGTTCAAAAGTTTGTAATCAATCATAAGCAGTAGCGTTAGTAAAATATAAACAAGTGCATTGCAATAGATCACTAGTCTAATTTCATTAGATAGTGATTTCGCGATCGAAGCTGACTATGTTTGTCTGTTTGCCTCTCGCCACGACATACCAGGTCGTGACGATGTTAGTAGTTTAGGACAATATTGCACCCGTTGACTTCCGGTCACCCGGATGGGGCTTGTCAGACCCAGTAGTACTACCCAAAATTTCCCGTTAGATTCCTTAATTAACGATCCGAAAGTGTGAGGACTTTCTATGGTATAACCCACTATGTCTTACCACGCACATGTTATATCAGTAAAGCGTCTTAAAAACAAGTATGATTTCTCCCCCAAAAAGAGAAGTAGTAAAAGTGGGGCATTGAACTCACCTGGTCAAATGAATGATTGTAAAATCTAACGATGAGTGGAAAGACAACCCTTCAAAGGTTACCTAGAACATGCAATAAGTACGTGTACATATAAAACTTAACAACCCTAGTGCTCAACAAACACATTGACCCAAGGTTTTGGAAAACAAGACTCGTTTGACCAAAGTTGACCCGTTTGACCCATTGGTGACATGTCAAGTTAAATTCTTATTTGATCAAACATAACAACCAATAATCCATCATACATGGTTATCACACAAGTTATTCACGTATGTCACATTACAAACCCTTAAGTGCTATAAAGCTTATCATACATCATCCATTATCATGTATATTCCATAAGAGCCTAAATTTCCAAAGTTGTGCATCAAGCATTCATACAACCCAAATAACACAATCTACCACCATAGACATCATCAACAAACATTCTAACATGATCCTAACATCATAAACATGCTCAATTAACAATATCCAATGATCCTTAAAATTAAAGTTTCCCTTTTGGGAAAGTAATATCCCAAAATCTATCCTTCCATTAAATTTCCACACAAATTCATCAATGACATACTCTATCTAGTTCATAGCAATCATAAGAATCCATCAAACACTTACAATTCATCCAAACAAAATCCTTCATGAATAAAAGTTTCCACTTTTGGCAATGTATGAACTAGACTACATCAATCATGGATTTCATGCATCATCTACATAGATTAACATTTATACAACATCATTAACATCATAACATCATCAATCCATCATCAATTCATCAATTCCATGCACAAAAGTTACTATTATTAGTAAGGTATGAACAACGCATCAAAACCACGAATTTCTTGTATAATCCACGTAAACTAACATCAATACAATACAACTAACATCATACAATCATCAAACAACACAAAAATTCAGCATTCATCACCAATTCGAACTAGGGTTCAGCCATAATCAAAAGCTCATGAAAAACCCTAACCTTTAGGTGTGCAAAGATGATGATTAACACTTGTTAATCACTTGTAATGCTTGATTGCCACTAGAATTCGATGATTTTTTATGTTCTTGACTCAAAATCACGCGAAAATGGTGTGTGTGTGTGTGTGTGTGTGTGTGTGTATGGTTTTGGCCGTAAGGGGGGTTAGGGGATTAGGGTTGGGTTTTTACCAAATATAAGTTTTGTAGTTTTTATAAATTAATCCCTTCTTGATGACATTTTATAAAAACTTGCTCTTTTAACACTTTTTAAAAGATTTTAACTACTAAACACAAATATTTTTAATCATCAATAATAATCATGTATATTTCAACTAATAACAAAACGCATGAACAATATTTACACGTAGTCACATTATCAGATAAAATTCACAAATAATATCTAAATTCACAAATCACATAACTACAAATTAATAATCAACATTATTAATCAAGTTATTATCCAGCAACCATTGTTAATTATTATTAAGTCACCAACGTTCAATGACAACTAGTTTGTGCTCACGACACGTGTATGCAAGACCTAACGGAACTAACAGAGTTTGGTAACGGAAAATTACCGGATGTCACAAAAAGTGGTGTTCATGCTTACATGTGAAGTATAAATAAGAACACACACGTTAGTCATATCTGCCACAAAAACTTTATCATTAACAAAATAATTAATCGACTTGGAAAATACATTAAAACGTAACTTACGAGTTTCGTAAGTCATGTCAATTGTTCCATCCCGAGAATTGATTTGAGCATTGGCAGTTGCTCAAATGGTCGACCCAATATGACATTCGGTTGCTCATTTCTCTTCATTCGTGCATAATCAAGTACCATAAAGTCCATAGGTAGTAAAATTCTCCCAATGTGATTATAACATTCTTTACCATCCCTCGAGAACATTTTTGAGTCACGTCAGCTAACACCATAGTGGTGTCAACTTTTTCTTAAGGACCGAAGTCATACTGATCATATAATATACCTGGCAAGATACTAACAGCTGCTTCATAATCCAAAAGTGCTTTTTTTATCTTCAACTTCCCCACTTTGATTGGAATGATGGATGCTCCTGGGTCACTTTCTTCCACCGTATCGGTTTTTTTCTTATCTGCAACTTGTTGTGAAAAATAAGTAAAGTCATTATCAATAATTTCAGAATCAGGAAGGATACTAACTTTATTGATGTAAACATTTCTCATATTTTCGGTGTTGGTTCCTTGATGTTGAGGATTGACCGTGGTATCTCTCGGTAGCTTTTCATGGTTCCTTTTAATTTGAGTCACATCCTCTGTAAGTTGACCCACTTGTTTATTTAAGGCTTCATAAGCCTTGTCCCTAATTTCATTTTCGCTTTTGTTCTCTTTCATATTCTCTTTCATCATGTTCATCAAAGCATCCAACTTTGCATTTGTAGACTCTTCACCACCAAGTTGTCCTAATTGAGAATTACTTTGATAGTTATATGATGAGTTAACCTTGTTGATCCCTATGATTGTAGTTTCCTTGATTGTTTCCTTGAGAATATGAAGTTCTTTGATAACCACTTTGATTATAATTCCCTTGTGCTCGGTTCTGATAAGATTGACTACCTTGATTATTACCTTGAAAATTAGGGTTCATCTGGTTTGAAGCATTTCCATACTGAAAGTGTGGATAAGTCCTCAAACCAGGGTGATAAGCAGTGGAGTTCATATCAAACTGTTTTCTCTCTTCATATACTTGATTCACCTCTTCGTATTGACCTAAAGCAATGGACACTTTGCACTTGCATGCCCCAGTTCACCACATTCATTGCATACATTAAATCCAACTGAAGCTACATCTTTAGTCCCCGCATGTCCTAATTTGGCCAATTGTCTTTCCAAAGATGCAATTCTTTTTTTTTATCATAATCAATGGTGGTTGACCTTGTCGGAGCGGGCTTTGACCGTCTACTAGCCGAAGCTTGAGTTGGAATTCTTGCATATTTGTTCTAGGAACTCCCAATTCATATCTTCATGATTAGATAAGAATGTTCCATTACTTGTAGAATACAAGTATTTCCTTTCTTCCAGTGTTAGTCCATCTGAAAATGCCATAATCAATTCCCACCTTTCAATACCATGATGAAGACACATGCGGATCAACTCCTTGAATCTTGTAAACGCCTCATGAAATTGCTCACCTACTTGTTGTTGAAAAGATCGAATGGCCTTTCTTTCATCACTTGTCTTTCCCATAGAATAATATTCTTCAAGAAAAACCCTTTGCATCTCTTGCCAAGTATGAATACTGTTTTCAAGCAAAGTGAGGAACCATTCTTTAGCTTTATCTTTTAAAGTAAATTGAAACAATCTCAGTCTCACTTCATCTTGTTTGAAGTGGTTTCCACCGATAGTACTACATATGGCATCAAATTCAGCAAGATACACATATGGTTCTTCTGTTGTAGTGCCTCTAAATGCAAGAAGAATGGTAAGGTAGTGAGGACGTACATCAAAAGAACTTCCCCTACGGTTTGGAGGTGCGATAGGATTCGGGTTTTCAAAAATAGCCGGTCTGAAATGGCTATCCAAACCTTGTACTTGAGCTCTGTGAGGTCTTCTTGGTTGATTGAAATTATTATTGACTCCACCTAGTTGTTGATTGAAACGTGGTGCATTCCATCCATATTGATCGTTCCTCCAATTGTTACCTTCACCACGATTTCCATCCCAAGCATCATAATTGGCACCATGATCGTCTTCATTGTTGTTCCACTCATCCTCATAATCTTCATCGCCTGTATGGACACTATGCATGCTCACATGATCAAAGTCGTCTCCTTGATTGACATTATTTTGATTCAGGTTATTGTTGGGTGGTGGTTGATTTAGGTTGTTGTTGAGGTTGTTATTTGGTGTGGATGTGGATTTGGGTTTTGGTTTTGGTTATTAGGGTTCACCGTTGGGTTTTGGTTTGGGACTACATTCCCTCCTTGTTGAACATTTAATGGTTCCATCTCTCTCGAATAAGATGAACTAGAAGCTGCTTGGTCAATTTCACGGGAAATTGGTGGTACTGGGATTCCCGCTCGATGCAGAACATGATTTTCTCTTCCCAACCTTTCAATCTCCGGATCAAACACAAGTGGTGATTTCCTACCCGAATATCGAGTATGCATGCAACCTGTCACCTGCACACTGTAAAACACCAAGCGTAACAAGGAAATAAAAGAAATAAAGCAAGGACAATTAAACGAAACTAAAAACAAATCAAATAACAAAACACCACGCGCAGCGATTCCCCGGCAACGGCGCCAAAATTTGATCGATTTCGAAGTATCAATCAAATAAGATGTTAAATTATATGTTCCTATTCACCTTAGACTAGTTAAGGTAAGTAGGGTTGTCGATTCTCGTGGAATTAGTGGTCGGTGTGTTGTACTTTGATTTATATGAAAACAAATAACCAAATTATTAAATTAATTAAATTATTACCTCTTGGCTGTGAAAATTGAATTTTTGGGATAATTAACAAATTAACTAAAAAACAAATTTGAAATAATCAAACTTGGTTAAGAAAACGATTATAAGAAAGAGTAATCTACTTCGGATCTAGGTTTGGTTTTCAGTAATTGTTTAATTCAACTTCATGGAAAATTCTTAATAGGAATTCTGTACGTGCGATGATTAAGTGATATCGATAATTAAGACTTAATAGGTCTTAATACACAATGCCGATTCAATTAGAAACCAAAACTTGCAATCATATAATTTTTGGAAAATTAAATGATATTCAAATAAAAGTTTACCAAAATCATTGTTTAAATAACCAAAACACAAGTTAAACTTATGAAAGAACTTAACAGGTTCTAAAGTTTAATCCCAACAAAGTTAAACATAAACAAAAATCTAATCACACAAAACCTAATACCCAAAGTAGATCACAAGAAGATTAGCAGCTCATCGTTCTTGAATGAACTTCAATACCGTTGTTGATTTGCATTTCGAATGATTGTATATTGTTTTTAAGAGTTGGAATGGTGAAGTAATGGCCTAAGAACTCCCGAAATTCATCTCCAAACGTTCTAGGTCGAATGGGGGGCAAGTGGTGGGTGAAACATAACAAAAACACGGTTTTATAGGTGTTCCAAGGCGACCCTGGCGTAGGCTACGCAAGCCAGCTTAGCCTACGCTGGGATGCATTCTGTTGATTTTTACTTAGAGCTGGTGTAACCTACGGTGGCTACAGTAGGTTACGATGGAAGCCTTTCTGCTGCATTTTGAATCTTTGTTTCTTGACCTATCCACTGACTTATTTCACTATGTAAGCTTCCAACTTGCTTGTTTTACCTACAAAATCACATCCAACTCATAGGTAACCTATTCAACGTAATCACATGCATAAAAACGAATAATCATACGTAATATTTAACGTTTAGACACTTAAAACACTATTCCAACACACTCGTATCATTTACCAAACAATATTTCTTGTTTTTATTCGTTCATTAAGGAAATAAATCAATTCATGAACTATTCACGAACATAAACAAACGCAAACGAAGGCAAGCGAATGTATATAAATATTCATGAACATTAATGAACATAAATGAAAATTTCTAAAATAAACAAATACAAACTATCATATATTGATTTTATAATCAAAATCACAAACATTATGTAATATTCATCAAATATATATAAGTACTTAACATAATGATCTCAAACATTACTTTTAAATGAATAAACACAAACAAAAGTTAACGAACACATTATCGAACGTTCACGAATATAAATGAACGAACACAACATCTATTTATGTTCGTTCGTTTAACTAAAGGAGCGGAATTTTCTTGTTCGTTCGTTCATTTATTAAACAAATGAATATAAACAAACTTCCCGCCAAACAGTTCATGAACTGTTTGTTGAACGTTCGGTTCGTTTAATGCCCTAGTGATTACAATTATATATAGACTTTCAAACCAACTTTTTATAAGATTTTTAAACGACTATAGCTTTTTCTAATTTCTAACTAATAATTAAGACTTGCATGTTGTAGCGGCGACGTTGAATCATGAAAAAACTAATGTCGAAATATTGACGAAATTAAACATATTAATTCTCCATGCGTCATGGCGTGGGCCTTTATAATATTCAAGACTTAAGATTAAATAAAATGAGACTTCGTATGCGAGCAAAAATCTTAACCTCGTTCTCGGCTGCTATTTCGGCTCTAAACGTAGCCAATGATATTTATAGAAGAGTGAAGCTAGAAAATTTTGATGAGTAGGAATGTGATGTTGACACGTATCCTTCTTAGTTATTTTTTTATTAAAGTAGGTAGATAAGTTATTGATAAACTCTACTAAGCCAATTTAGAAAAGAAATAGATAAATAAAATTGTCGACCATAAGATCAAGGAGTGGGAGTATTAACATCAACATTATGTTTACGATCTTTAGCAAATTATTAGGCTTTAATGGGCATTGTAATATGTTAGTGAGTTGTTTATGTTACATCGATAAACGAGTGAAAAGGCCTCGACATGTATCTTTTTAAAATCCTATCCTAAAAAATTCAAACGGAATAATTACGGGTTTGATGTCGGTAAAGTTCCCCTAAAAAATGATGAAAACTTGGGTTTCCCGCGCATTTTTTTCGTTTGTCATCTATTGCTAACTGTCAATGTGACCCAATCCATGGATTCCCTTGGTCCTATGTTGGTAATAGGCATGGTTTTTCCTATATGTATATAAGCTGCTGGACATTTGGTGTTTGTTTTTGCTAGCTTCTTGCTAGCTTTTAATGAAATATTTTTCATTGTAGCCATTCAAAAAAACCAAAAAAAAAGAAGCTATGTTAGTAATTTTCAACGTTAAATTGTGCGGAAGGTTTTACTTAAATTAATAATATTTTGGTTTATGCCAATGTCCGGTACGTGAAGTTCCATTGGTATTTACAGGCTTGCTTAAAACCTTCTAATTTGTTAACATTCAACTGGTGTTACTCCTTTGTTTAGTCGTGAAACTTGTGTTATAATTTTAAAACCTTCTAATTGTTATATTTTTTGTGTAATGATAATTTTTCTCCTTTGTTTAGTCGGGAAACTGGCCTAATTTCTAGCGGCGAGTAAACGGAGTCCGGTTTCCTAAACAGAGTCTAGTTGCCAATGTGGGACTAGCTCACTTGGTAGAGGTTTTACCTCTTACAGGAAAGGTTTCGGGTTCAAACCCAGACATGATGTAATTTGGTGTGATGTAGGAGTAGAAGTTGAAAAATTTGCCGTTAATATATATTCTAGTTTTCTGCTCGAAAAACATGAAACAATTATATAAGTTGTTACAAATAATTACATGGTGCCTCGTTATTTGAAAAACTCCGAGTTTTCTAAATGAAATTGTGTATATGGTGTCCCTGAGCCTACGAGTTATCTTTGTAAATACAAGTATTGAACCATCTTTCTACAAAACAATTAAGGTGGTGTTTGTTTTTCTTGAGAAGCACTTCCTGACCTCTTTTGTCTGCGCCGCGCAGACCACTTGCAGACGTTGAGGTCTACAGACTGTTTGTTTTTTGGAAGTCCTTTCATTAAAAAAGGTCTTTCTGAGGTCTGCGTGAAGAAGACATTGCACCACCTCTTCTAACATCTTCTAACCTCTTCTCACCTTTTAACCCCATCTCCTTCCCTCGCACCACTGTCGGCCCCCCTCTCCCACCGGCTGCAGCCAGCCACCGCCGGCCCCCATCTCCTTCCCTCTCACCACTTCCACCCTCATCTTCACCCTTTTCTCCCATTCACTTCTTATCGCCGGCAGCCTCCTACCGTCGCCACTATCGGAAATGATGCAATTCAGACGAGGGTTTATTGATTCATACCGTTGTTCAAGCTTCTGCTGAAGCATATCAATGGCAGCTAAGAAATTAGGGACGAAATCCATACTAGGGATTTGATCGGTGCTTTCACACCCTTTCGGCAGTCCAGCCTCCGCCGCTGGAAAAGGGATTTCAAGAAACCCGACGGGGAGTCCGGCGGGGATGGCTCCGGCGATGGTGGCGCCGTAGCGGGTGGCGTTGAGGGGTGTGGTGACGATGCTGACTGTGACATTGGGTTGTTTTGCTAGCGTTGATGGTTGTGTGAGATGTGAGAATTGGTGGAGTTTGGAGTTGGGTTATTTATGGAACAAACAGTCTTCTTCTTGCAGACTGCAGACGTTTGATCCACCTCTTCTCCTGCAAATGTCTGCAGATGTGGTCCGCAGACTGCAGATATTTTGCTGCAGAAAAAACAAACAGCACCTAAGAGATTTCAAATTTTATAGATCCTTGGTTAAATCTTGACAGCATTTATTATAGAGATTTTTTGTTGAATAAACAAATAATAGTAGGATAATATTCTCGTTTTATCAATTGATTTAGCGCGCACATTTAAACAATTTAATATATGAATGTTCTAGTAAGGATTCAGTGAGGTTCAATTATTTCACAAAAGATATGATATGATAAAGGTGTCATCACCACCCGCTATATATATCCTTTCACTCTACTTCAAATTCATCCAATTCATATATCGATCAAAATCTGTCACGAAAAATGTCCATCAAACAAGAGGATGTTAAGCGCCCCCTTGCTACATTTCCCCCCTGTGTTTGGGGAGATCAATTTCTTCTCTATGATAAGGTGATCATGGAAACAACAATATTTTTCATGTTTGAACTTGTTTTTAAACATAGTTGACAAATAGTTTAAAAATTAAAGCAAATTAAAATCATCAAATGATATGCATAGAGTATTCAAGCTTCCAAGAAAGTTTGATTGTGTGTTTATATACTATGAATGCAACTGTAATAATCCTTTGTTCGTAAATGAAGCTAGAAGATGAAGCTGGTGTTGAAAAAGAAGTTGAAGACCTCAAAGAAGAAGTGCAGAAAGAGATACTGCGATCTTTTAATATTCCTACGGAACATACAAATTTATTAAAACTGATTGATGCAATCGAACGCTTAGGCATTGACTATTATTTTGAGGAGGAGATCAATCAAGCCTTGCAACACTTCTATGATGAATATGGTGACAACTGGAATGGTGGTGCTACTTCTGTTTGGTTTCGAATCATGCGACAACATGGCTTTTTTGTTTCAAGCGGTTAGTGTGCATGTATTATGTTTATATCATGATGCAAGAGAAGCTAATGACGACTCAATCGTATGATCATGAAACAGATGTTTTCAACAGCTACAAAGACAACGATGGAACTTTTAAGGAGCCACTTGAGAATGATATTGATGGTTTACTTGAGTTGTATGAGGCAACATATCTTAGGGTTCCTGGTGAAGTCATATTAGATGATGCTCTTGCCTTCACAAGAGGCCGTCTTGATGACATTTCAAAATACCCTTCTTTGAGCAACTCTATTGTCGCTAAACGAATACAAGAAGCACTAAAGCAACCTTTGAATAAAAGGGTGCCGAGGATTGAGGCGTTGCGCTACATACCTTTTTACCAACAACAAACTTCTCATAACAAGTCTTTACTAAAACTTGCTAAGTTAGGGTTCAACTTACTTCAATCACTACATAAGAAAGAGCTCAACCAAGTTTACAAGTTTGTGCAAATATTATGTTTCTTCACCCTACTAGATAGTGTTATATATCTTAATATCATATAATCTGTACATGCCCTTAATGTGTTACTGTAGGTGATGGAAAAGCTTCGATGTCCCAACTAATCTACCCTATGCTAGAAATCGAATGGTTGAAAGCTACTTTTGGTCATTATGTGTGTACTCTGAGCCTAAATATTCTCAATCTAGAATGTTCTTAGGTAAATTTCTTTCAATGGAAACAATTCTTGATGACACTTATGATGCATATGGTACTTTGGAAGAACTAGAGATCTTTACTGATGCAATTAAAAGGTATAATGATCCAACCTGCACCTTGTCCTCCATTAACAAAATAAATATGCTACTCAAAATCATATAGTAGTTACACAGTAATGTTTATTAGGTGGTCAGTTACATGCTTGGACGGTCTACCGAAGAACATGCAACTTGTATATCGAATGCTCCTAGATATGTACGGAGATATGGAAAAAGTCTTGACGGAGATGGGAAAAGCACATCATATCGACTATAGCATAAAAGCAGTAAGTTTTCGACTTCATGCATTTCATTCAAACATTTACTTAACTAGAGTTTTTTTTTTTTTTTTTTTGGAGGGGGGCGGGGGTGTTTGAACTTCTACAATGTTAATATTTGTATATTTTTATCATTGAATTTAAGCATTGTGTATCTAATTTTTAAGGTTATTTCTAGAGGGAAATGATTTGGTTGCATGTGATTATGCCTATATTGTCATTTACAGATGATTGAGTTCATTGAAAGTTACTTGAAAGAAGCTAGATGGGCAAATGATGGGTACATACCAACGGTGGAGGAGCATAAAGAAGTAACAATTGTTAGCAGCGGGTACAAAAACACTCTAATAGCAAGTTTTCTTGCCATGGATGATGTAACCACAGACGAACCATTCAAATGGGCTCTAACTATGCCTCCTCTTGCAAGATCTTGTTGTCTACTGTGTAGGATCATGGATGATATTGTCACTAACAAGGTACATCCAACTTGTATCTTATTGATGCTAAAATGCTAAAAAGTTTTGGTGTTACTTATTTTTATAGTTATATCTTGTGTTAAGTGAGTGATTTTTTATTCTTTGCAAACAACTAAATAATGATATAATGTAAAAGATTACGAGTTACTCGTTCTGTAAAATTTTGGAAAATAATTTAGGAGGAGCAAGAAAGAATGCATGTTGCCTCTGGGATTCAATGCTACATGAAGGCGTATGATGTTACCGAGCAACATGTCTATGATTTATTTAAAGAAAGAGTTGAAGAAGCTTGGAAAGAAATGAACCGAGAGTCCTTGATTTGTAAAGATGTTGAAATGCCTGTGATTATGCGGGTGATCAATTTGGCACGTGCTATGGATGTCCTCTATAAGAATAAGGACCATTACACACATGTTGATGAAGAACTCATAAATCATATCAAGTCGCTTTTCGTGGATGCTATCGTTATATGAGTTCATGTCCTTAAAGAGGTATCATAATATGTTTCCTTAATATGTTTGAATCATATATGGCCGTTATCTTTAACATGCTATGCCATGGTTTGCGTGTCGTTATTGAGGAATAAAGATTGATCAAATTGATGTTTAAGATTATGTACGTGTGATTTCAATATTCTGTTAGTATATCAAGGTTTGAGTAATAAAGATTGATTTATGCTTCAACTTACTTCTTTGTTCATAACTGTGTTTCGTATTTATATAAGCCAGATGCACTAAGTCTTGAGTATTTTTGTTTAGTTTCCCAAGTGCAGTGAAATGTTCTAGAACGTGGACACATATCTTTCTTTAAAGCGTTATCAATTAACACTTTTGACATGCTTATAAACAATATATCCTTATCGGAAAATGCATATTTCACAAGAAGTTGGTATATAAGTAAACTTGGTCTTGTAGTACACTGGTATTCAAGATGTGTACATAATGGTGTCATTCCCTATAAGATTGAGGGTTCGAGTCTGATAATAAATATTGAGCCGCTTTAAGAGTATGATTATTGGGAGGTGTCTTTGCCAGATCTAGAAACATATAATTTCATTTGTGCTGTTGTGCTGCAGCTGTTTTTCAAATCTTTTCTTTTCTATGTATATATAATAAAATAATAACTAAAACGGTTGTTTTGTATTTCAAAAACTGTTATAATCGTATTTCTAACTGCCATTCAAACATTTAAAATAAAAATTAAAATAAACTTGTTACCTTAACTTCAGATTCAAATATATGTGTAATAAAAAAACCTCTTCGATGGGCTCACTATAAAATAAAAAACAACAAAAGTGAACACTAGAATGAAATAAATAAATTTAGTCTACAAATCATATCTTACTATCAAATAGCTCTCTAATGGTGTAAGACCACTGTTGAAATCAGAGAGGATGAGCCACACACTAAATCATAATTATATACTCACTTTGCAAAGAATATGTTTAGTGTATAGAATTTCATCATTGTCAAATGGAGTGATACAAGAATATTTACAGGTGTAGGATTGACTGGTAAAGACACCAATCAGTTCATGACCCGGTGGGTTAAATAACCGCCAAACCTACATTACCTATAATAAACCTAGTTATAGAATTTCTCACACTAACCTATAATAAACTAAATCTATAAATTTAAGTTTAACTTCCGGGGATAACAGGCTGATGAGTCCAACAACCTCTTCTCCTTTGGCCTCAAAATCACATTACTATTACCCCACACTACATCTCATACACATACGTATTTTGGAGAAAATAATTGCATGTAGGGCACCAAAGCACATTTCTATGTATTTTAGTGATTGCATAGGCTTGTGTCTAACATAGAATATTTTTAAAAGTTTACCCACTAAATTTTTATACATTCATAACTTTCTTATAGTAATCTAAATTTTTTATAAAATTTGCAGCACAAAACTCATCACATTTTTCTCTTTAAACCCATTATAGTCTTGGCCAAAAAAAAAAAAACCAGTGTAAAGACCAATTACATTACTAAGATGAACACATATACTGTAACGACAAGTGTAACAAACACTTACACTGTAACTACACCATCATAACAAACACTTACATTAGTATATATAATGAACAAACATAACTCACTGTAACGAACACTTACGCTACTAAAAAACATTGGTGTAAGGAGCAAATTATATTGATGTAATGACAGTAAAATAGAACCAATATATAAAACAAGAAATTACTTATGTTAGTATACAAATGATCACATTATTAAAACAAAAAGAAATACAAATAATAAGAAAGTGTTACATGAGTATTACAGTATTGTAAGAAACTATTACACTAATGTAATATTGTATTACATTAACATAAGAAAACCAGTCGACCAATGCAGTTTTTTAAGTGTAAATTTATAGTGCCAAGAAAGAGATAACTTCCATCTATTCTTTCAAAACCACCAGATCAACAAAAATATTAAACAGATAACGCAGATCCAATACATAAACAACATATTTGTAACTATCTTCATCATAAAACAACCACATCTAGTGAACCACTGCAAACTATAAGCTATAGACTATAGGTCTATTCAAACAAATAGATGGATACAAGCCTGAATGCCACGCTCGAGGCACAACACGTATTTCCGACCTGAAATCCGGCTTAATAATTAGAGATAATTGTGTGTTGATTAGAAAAAACCCTAGATTAACAAATTAGCCCATTCAAACATCACTATACTCAAATTTAACCATTGTTGAAGTGTTTCACATGTAAATCGAGAAGAATTTAGTAGATTAAACAAATAATTGACCTTAGACTCGCAAGAAAAAAACAATTTTAGCTTGTTCCATGACATTCAACCATCATCGTCCCAAATGGGATTCTTCCTAATATTAAGCCCGTTTTACCACTCAAAACACGACAAATAAGAAGAAGAATCATGCTAAACATACCAGGTGTAGGTGCTTTGATGTTGATTAGGAAGAAGATTAAAGAGCTCGTGGATGAGAGGAAGACTCTGTTTTAAAAAGAAGAAGATGCAAGAAAAAAAATTCAGGAGAAGGAAAAAAGAATGCATGTTGCCTCTGACATTCAATGCTACATGAAGGAATATAATGTCACTAAACAACATGTTTGTGATTTATTTAATAAAAGAGTTGAAGAAGCTTGGAAAGAAATAAAAAAAGTCCCTGAGGTGTAAAGATGTTGGAATGCCAGTAATTATGCGGGTAATTGATTTGGCATGCGTTATGGATGTCCTCTATGGAATAAGGACCATTTCACATATGCATGTTCATGAGAAACTCATAAATCATATGAAGTCACTTGATCAAGATATGAGTTCATGTCCTTAACGAGCCATCATAGTATGTTAACTTCCATATGTTTGGAAGATAGCTCATTGTCTTTATCATGGTTTGCATGTCTTCGTTGAGTAATAAAGATCAATAGTGTTGATGTTTAAGATTATTATGTACGTGTGTAAAGATCAATCATGTTGCTATTTAAGATTATATATGTACATGTTTTTTTATATTGAACGGCAAATATGCGACCCTGTTTCGAAAGAAAGACGTTATCTTAATCGGGCCCATCTATCCGTTTTCCAGTAGGGACCACACCCCCAACCCTCTCAGGAAGAAACTTATTGCTAAAAAAAGCCACAAGCTCAACTCTGATCATTATACTCAGAGTGAGACTTGAACCTATGACCTCCTAATATTTACATATTATATGTCACTTTATGTACATGTGATTTTATGTTTCTGTCCGTATATTAAAGTTTGAGTAATAAAGATTGAATATGCTTCATATTAATATATGATATCTACTCATAATAGTGTTTATTATCTCATTAAATGTTATAGTAAAGTAACGCATTCGCTATTTTTTTGAGGTATTCATTTTTATAGTATTTTTTTATCTATTACATTTTTTATCAGTGTTTCGCACGTAATATTTTTTCGGGTGGTTAGTACTAACGTATAAATCAGCTGAATTAAATCTTTCAAATTTTACAACTCTCGCTCCAAACGTGTGTCACACCCCACTAGTACATACATATATAGAGTGATTAAATACAGGAGAGTCGACAAAATCATTTGTATTCCTATGTAAATTAGATGGCCTTTGCTGATGAATTTGATTGATTATGGGTGGCTGTCTAAACTAAAATAAAAAACAATTTGTTATAAATATGAAACAAACAAATGTAATGAAATATAAACTACCTAAGCTCAGGTATATAGACTAGAGTACTTATTTCGATGCCACAAGTGGCTTTGATATTGACTTGATGTATTGTGACTTGGTGCCATTCTCAAGACACTAGGAGATCCATGGGATGATTCAGCGTTTAAAACCTACAATTGATCGATAAATATAACAGTGAATAGTAATATAAGAAAAGAATTATTAATAACATAATTTTCTTATCGACCAAATATATTGTTATCGTGTTTCTTGGCCACTGAATAATGTTATTAAGTGTTTCCTCCATACAAAGAACTTCATTAGTGTGATTCATATTAGGGACATGCATTTTCTCGAAGCCCGGAGTGACACTATTATCTTGCACTTTCAAACAACACTCATGTATATGATTCGTATGTAGGGCTGTAAACAAATCGAACGAACACGGACAAGGCCTTGTTCGTGTTTGTTCATTAGGAAATAAACTTGTTTATGAACTTTTCACAAACACTTACCGAACGGATTTCCTTGTTCATGTTCGTTCATTAAGGAAATGAACATGTTTATGAACTGTTCACGAACACTTACCGAACGCAAACGAACACAAACAAGATAAACGAAACCAAACAAATGTTCATGAACATGAAGAACACCAAAAGTGTATGAACACAAACGAATATAAATGATCACATATTTATTTTAAAATAAAATTAATATTTTCATCACAAAATTTACCAAAAATAAATAAACACATAACATAAATATCCAAAAACACTTTGACATAACTGTCATAAAAATAACTAACACAAAAATTAAGAACATAATCGAACACATTAACGAACATAAACAAACACATTATCGAACGTTCACAAACGGACATTAACGAACATAAACGAACACATTATCGAACGTTCACGAACATAAATGAACGAACATGGCTTGTGTTCATGATTGTTCATTTAGTTAAACAAATGAAATTTCCTTGTTCGTGTTCGTTCATTTACTAAACGAACGAACATAAACGAACTTCCCGCCGAACAGTTCACGAACTGTTCGCTGAACATTCAGTTCGTTTGCGACCATATTCGTATGTAATATCCCATCTGTTGTAGGATACGCCTGTCCTTTAGCCACCCTTTAGCCACCCTTTAGCCACCGTTGGATTGAAATTCAAATTATGCGGCCATAAGAGATCACACGCACCAATATTTTATAAAACAATATAACATTTTAATGTATTCCATAACTTTTACTTATATTTATTAAACTAATACTTATTCTATACCAATACATACACACACATACATACGTACGTACATACACGCGCGCACGCGCATACACACACATATATATATGTATGTATATATATGTATATATATACATATATATACACACACACACACACACACATATATATATATATATATATATATATATATATATATATATATTACTAACACATATACAATATATTTATATAGATAAATACATACATACATATACATATAGATATACATACATATACATATATATATATTACATATATATTTATAGGCTAAAATATATTATTATAATTAATAAATTTAGTATTGTATATTTCAATGTATTTGGTTAAAACCGGAGTTTCATTCAAAATAATGTATTTGTTGGGTTGGTGTCGAATAAAGGTAACGTAATGTCACCGTGAAAAATGAGACTTTAAACCGATGAAAAAACGGCTTGTTAAGGACCATTAATAACAATGAATTAGTGGACTTATCAACATAAGTCATTAAAACCAAGGTAGACTGTTATCATATAGCTTGACCGGAGTAACCTAAAACAAGTCATTAGTATATGATAAGGCCATTATGTTAAAATTATAGACTTATCATCTAATATAGGTTGTTATCACCTATATGCTTGTTATCACATAAGGTGACTAGGTGTAGCCTTAAACAACTTACTAACACATGGTAAGATCTATTTTTACCGTATTTTTTATGTTTTTCAAAATGATGAAGGCTTTACAATTGATAATTTGAGATTAGATTTAGAAACTTTCACAGGTTTGAGACACATATGATATTAAGTGATTAGAAAAATAATACATGCAACTTGACTAAATTGACCCAAGATGGCGATACGAGGGGTTCATTCACCAAATTAGTTAAGGATTGTCTGGTACAATCTATGACTACAAAAATTTTGGTTATTCGTGATGATTTTTTGTCGCCGCAAAAGGTTTACCTGTTGGAAACCAAGCCTTCTTCAACTTAATCAAACAATAAATTTAACAAAAAAAAAAACTCTTTGATTAGAATTCAAGGTACATAAATCCTAAACTATAACCCTTATATATTCTAAACAAACTTGTTAACTAATTTAATAATAATAAGATAACACTATCTAAATAATAAGATAAACAAACAAACTAAACTCGATCCTAATCTAATACGAATTTATTTAGATAATTCATAAACTAACATAATTATCTCTTATCCTTTTAGCTATCATATAATTACAAGATTAGTCCAACAATCACCCTCCTAATCTTGTAATATGCTCTTCTTCATATCAAAGTCGGTCCATCATCCACATATCGGGTTAGGTTCACCTCGTCCTTCTTTTCCCACTTTGGGCACTCCGATATGTAGTGCCCGAGTTCATTGCACTTGTAACATCTGATGTGGCTCTTGTCTCGTTGTACTCGACCATCTACTTGACCTTTGCCAGACCCCCGACCTCTACCTCGCCCACGTTTGCAAATAAAAGTTAGTTTTGCTTGGTTTAGATCACCTCATCCTTGATTCTTTCTTCATAAGCTTTAAGTTGGCCCACAACATCATCATAACTGATGGTCTTCAGACCACAACCTGTTCCATAAAAGCCACCATATGAATAAAATGTTCAGGTAACCCGTCAAGAAATTTCTTAACCAATTTTGTTTCTTCTATAACCGAGCCAAGTGAGGTGGCTCGAGAAGCATACTCGGATAACTTGTTAGCAAAGTAATCAATAACAGCCTGATCTTTTATCTTTAGATTTTCAAACTATCCCATTAAAGTTTGAAGTCTTGCATCTCGTATCCGGTCCGCACCCAAATGACGGGTTTTAAGAACATCCCACATCTTTTTTGTTGTTCCAAGATTTTCTACATGTAATATTTTATCCTCGGCTATAGCTTGAAACAAGAGACCAATATATTGCAATATTATTCTTTTTAGCACCTATATTGGTTCCAGGTTCAATTTGCTCCCACACCCCGTGAACATTAAAGATAATCCGTATCCTCATGGCCCATACCGTGTAATTTGTGGAAGACAACACCAGTCATTGAAGAGTTATGGTGTTGTTCTCCTTAACCGTGGCCAAAGCTTGATTTTCCGGTTAAGCCATACTTGTAAAACATCGTTATACCAAAGGTTAAAAATACTACTTAAAAGTATTACCTGCAAACATCTTTTGCTACCTTTCAACTGTTGTTTTATGACCTTTGATTTATACTTGATAAATCCTTCTTTGTTCTTCGATCAACAAAACTGAGTTAACAAGCCCGCTGATTTTGGCCTAAATCACGACTTGTCTCCGCTACCCTTTTGATCCCCTAGAACAAGAACTCTTCTTCTGTTTGATCAAGCCTTCTTGAACTTAATCAAACAATAAATTTAACAAGAAAAAACTCTTTAATTAGAATTGAAGGTACATAAATCCTAAACTTTAACCCCTGTATATACTAAACAAACTTGTAGACTAATTTAATAATAATAAGATAAACATTATCTAAATAATAAGATAAACAAACAAACTAAACTCGATCCTAATCTAATACGAACTTATTTAGATAATTCATAAACTAACTATCTCTTATCCTTTTAACTATCATGTAATTACAAGATTAGTCCAACATTACCTTATCGCCGCTATTGGTTTTAGCGACGGTTTGGTATGAGCTGCCACTAGTGAATATAATTCTTATCCGGTTGTGTTTGGAATTTAATATGCATATGGCGATTGGCCAGCCAAGTTTAATTTGGTAGAGTTTAAAGCAAAGGGATTGATTTAGGTTGAAAGTGAGTCAACAAGGCTCAACTCCATTTTTAGGTATTTGAACATAATTAAATAGCTGTCTACAGTTGAATAAAAAGTTAAAACTAATTGGCCACATATACAATTAATAAAACAAGCTGATATCTGGATAGGTGGATAGGTTATGTATTATATTGCTTGCCTAATCAATTAAAGTGATTCAAATGAATTGCGTGTGAATTAGTAAAATAATTTAAAAAAAAGTCATCTACGTTGAAATGGGGCAGGGGCACGACTATGTGCTGAAAAGGCACATAACATCTGCGATATGTTCCCTATCCGTTGCAACTTTATGGATTCTGTGAAAGGCTCGAACGGTCTCATCTTCAACTCCATTCCTATGTCTTTACGGAGGTTGGTGGATGAAGTTAAATACACGACATTTTTGTGGCCGGATGAAACATAAGGCCAAGTTAGGTGATTTAGCGTGCCACACTCGGTGACTCGGTGTAATTTTAAGTTTGTTAGATTTTCTTTGTAACTGATTGATGTATTTTGACTCGAGCATCTTGTTGGCGGTCTACTGTCTTATTGGAATATATTTACTATTCAAAAAAAAAAAAAAAAAAAAAAAAAAAAAAAAAAACATTGCCGAAATGGGGATGTTGCTTAAGTTACCATTACCCTTGATTTATGGTGTTTAGACTTTAGAGCCACAGCTACGTTACCCTAAATCTACACTAGTATTAACTGTGTGGCAAGCCACACAACTATGTTCCAGAAAATTGGATAATTTAATGCCACTTGATGCCCCACCAAATTAAACTTAATTAAGGATTTAAATTGGAATTTCAAACTAGTTTTAGAGTCTGTACTCATTTGTAATTGATATTTGATAATACGTTATACGTGTGTGTAATATATGGTAAAACCCTTAATGCAGTACATTCCTAAAATTGGATGTATTATCATGGAATCTTGGAAATAATAATTGTGATACTTCAGCAAGTATTCGGTTTTATTTATTTACTCTTTTTTTAAACGGAATACTGACGAACACTCTAAATCTACTTTTATATCTTTCAAGACGAAATTAGAACTTATAACCTTATAGGAGGGAGACACCATATATACAATATGTCTGGATACGATTAGATCAAAAGACCTTTTGGAAAATGTTTAGTTTATTATAGTTGAAATATGATGAGAGTGTCATAAACTAAGGTGAAAAAAAGGGGGTTCAAGTTTATCATCCAATATGGTTTTATGTTGAGGGTGGTCTCAGATTCAGGTCTGATGAGCACAGACTGATTTACGAGCTTTTTTTTGAGGGACGCATCAGCCTAGAGTCCTAAGGTTTCATACTCGAGTAATGAAGATGATCAGGTGGAAACGTTGAAAAAAATATGATTATCAAACTAGGGTTGAAAGCAATGATCCTTAGCTCAACTGGTTAAGGTGAGGTACCCTTGACGTGTAAATATTAGGAGGTCATGGATTCAAGTCTCACTCTGAGCAAAATACTCAGAGTTAAGCCAGAGGATTTTTTTAGCAATAGATTTCCTCCTGAGAGGGTTGGAGGTGTTGTCTCTGCTGGGATACGAATAGGTGGGCTCAATTAAAATAAAACATATTATTCAAAATAGGATCGCACATTTACTGTTCAGAAAAAATCAAACTAGGGTTGAAAGGTGTAAATTTTAAAATCTAGTCCTAAGTCTAAAAATCATCTTATTTTTTTTTCAATAAAATAATACTTTTCATATATTTATTATTATTTTTTTTATCTCCTTCACTCACAACCACTTAAAATATATTAAAAAGATTATAGGAATTTGAACACTAGTTTTTCAGAATACAAATTGAACATTAATATTTTATCGTTCATTCACTCAGAACCACTTGTAATCATACTATATAATATAATGAATGCTGTTAAAAAACCATGTGTGTGAATGTCTATTTAATCCAATTAGGTTTTGTCCTTACATAATTATTCCCGAGTTGAAGTCGGGTAGCAGACTTGCAGGAAAAACAGAGGCCTAGGAACTCTATATATGAACCTAGCATAGTGTGTTTCCTAGGAATTCAAACAGTGACGAAGTTTTTGAATATTTTTACAAAAAAGATGAGGTGAAATTAATTTTTTTAAGACGAACTTGTTATATATAAAAAAATTTATACTAACGGACTAAAAATTTATACTATCAGACTAAAAATTAATAATACTGGCAAAAAAAGAGGGGGGGGGGGCTCCCGGCCTCTTTAATGCTTCGTCATGAATTCAAGTGAGCTCTAGTTGAAACAACAAATTAAATTTGTATCCAACCCTCATTTCAACATTCCTAAGGCACTGGCTTTCCTTGCCAAGCATTTCTCTCCATCTCATTTTTATTTCTATAGTTTTGAGTGAATATGCGAACCAATATGTGACATTTGTGTAAACTAACCGTAATGAGGGCATCTGTTAATTTAAATCATCATAAATTTTAAAAATTTGTTACAGTCCATCGGTTCTAGCTAGCTAGTTATGTAACCATATCTATAAGTTAGTAATTTGGTCTCAAAGGAGACATCCCAGTGATTAAGCAATGTGCTTCATAACCGAAAGGTTAAGACCAATAATATATTTTTTTTAAAATATCTATGTCCTATTTAAAAGTTTATATTGGGACTTTTAGAAGAAAAAATATAAACAAAACTATGTGTTTCCTCTTTAAAAAAAACTAACGAATACAAATAGTTTCAGAAAAATCATTTAATGTTTATTAAAATATTATAATTAAAAATAGAAAATAAATAATTTTGTTTCTTTTATACATTATCAAATATCAATTACAAATGAGTACATACTCAAAAACTAGTTTGAAATTCCAATTTTAATCCCTAAGTTTAATTTGGTGGGGGATCAAGTGGCATGGTTAAATTATCCAATTTTCTGGAACATAGTTGTATGGCTTGCCACACAGTTAATATTAGTGTAGATTTAGGGTAACGTAGCCTGTGGCTATATAATCTAAACACCATAAATCAAGGGTAATGGTAACGTAGGCAACATCCCCATTTTTGATTTTCCATGCTATTTAATTAGACAATTTAACTAGAATTAATTTTATTTCATACATGAATACAATATACAATTCATGTAAGAATTAAATTTAACAATCTAACAGTCTATAAGAATTAAATTTAAGAGTCAAATTTAGTTTTTCTTCCTGAGATTTGACAAATATAACTATTTTCCTTCAAATGATTATAAACATCAATTTTATTTCAAAAATTTCATAAATTGTTTAATTTTAGTTTATCAGTTGTTTCAACTTGAATCCAAAATAATGAAACTTTTGGATTGAAAACGAAACAAATGATGAAACTTTTGGTCTGAAATTAATATTTTTAAACTTTTAAAGAAAAATAATTACTTTTCTCAAATCGGATTTAACAAAATCAAAATTTACTCTAAATTTAAATTTACAATAGAAATGGTATTGTCAAAGATGGAAATGGTATGGTTTTGAAACTTGTGTTTCCTCGCCTAAAATTAAATCACTCGCTTGTAACCCTCTCCAACAATCCGTGTCGGTGAGGAATTATGTAAACATCTCGCCGGTGAAGTTTAATTGTCTATTATGAAAAAAAAATTAATTAATGTTTATTGTGGTAAATTAGGATAGTCAAATCTTCATTATGGTGTTTTTTTCCCTTTAATTTATGAGGTTCATGAGCTGAATTTAAATTTGAGAGAGCATTATGCTTTCTTTCAAAAATTAGGGGATGTGGTATTTGCTGTAGAATCAAATTACACAAATTAACATAAATCTATTGTGCTAGGGGATTCTTGTTAAATTTTTGTTCATTGAAAATTTTAAAATGCACTTTTGGTAAATCTAAAAGTAAATACGGTTTTCACACTCTTGAATGTCATTTCATCCAATCTTAACTATTTAAAACCTTTATTAAATTAAAAAATATGTTAGTTTTTAATAAAATCACCTTTTAAACTGAAATCTTTTACTACCTAAAGGCGTTACAGATCTAATTTTTTTTATATATGTGATAACATATAAGGTTGTAAGCTTTTAAATACTAAAATCACTTGAAACATTTTCATCTTGATCAAAAATAATTGTCGCAATGGTAACGAGCGGTACTGAAAAACAATTTTTTATGCAATATGTTAGTTTAATTATCAATATTATAACATAACATTATATATGTTTATATTTATATGTAGGTAAGATTGATGTGTTCTTCTTCATTACACTTTAAGGTTACACTCTGTTTATACTAATATATAATTTTAGTTATTTCTTAAGAATCAAACAAAATGATAAAAGATAGATACCCATTTTCAATAATTAATGTATGCTAATATATAAGTTGTCAAAACCGAATCTTACAAGTTCCAATACACTCTCCGCAACGCGCGTGTTTCACCAACTAGTACTAATACACACATATAAATGTTAGTCTTATAGGGTCATTAAGAATAAACAATGTCACGAGCTCTGAGGTGTGGAAAGCATGCTTCATCATCATTAATCTCATTGCAGGCATAAACTTAGAGGGTTAATAAGGCAATGCCCCCAGGGCTGCGCCCCTTACAACACCCAGGCGGGGTCCATGTGTAGATTGTGGTAGGGGTCTCGCTTCCTAGCAAGAGAAAAGTGCTTACCGTGGAAAGGTTTCATATTATCTTAGTATACTAGCATTGGAAGTTGCATTGAATCAGCTTTGGATGAAAATTTGCATGGAATTTAATTCTTAGTATGAGCTCTTTATCGGTACTAATGTAACAGCCCACGTAAGATATAGTTCGCTTCGCCCTCGATGGGTTGCCCATCCAGAAACTCACGGTTTTGTTTTTCACCAGACGAGTTGCTCGCCCAGGCAAAACGCGTCTTGGTAGAGGAAGTTTCCACCCCTTTATAAGGAGGGTTTCGTTCTCCTCCTCAACTGATGTGGGACTTACATCTCCACTCTCTTTATGGAGCCCAGCGTTCTCGCTGACACATCGGTCCGGTCCCTGGCTCTGATACAATCTGTAACAATCAGGAAACTGCACCGGATATTGTCCGCTACTTGGGGAGAATACCCCCATCACGGGTTTAAAATGCGTCCGATAGGGGAAGGTATCCAGCTCCTTATAAAGAGACTTTTGTTCTCCTTCCCATCGGTTGAGGAGGAGAACGAAACCCTCCTTATAAGGGGGTGAAAACTTCCTCTACCAAGAAGTGTTTTGCCTGTCGGGTGAAAAACAAAACCGTGAGTTTTTGGATGGGCAACCCATCGGGGGCGAAGCGGATAATATCTTGATACGGTTTACGTGGGCTGTTACAGATGGTATCAGAGCCACTCCTGTGCCGTTCGGGATGCTGGGACAAACCTCACCTGGGATGGTGAGTTCTCGGGCTCATCGAGGACGATGAGTCCAAAGGGGGGTGATTGTGACACCTATATATATCTCATATCGACCGTGGGCAGGAGAGATTACTGGTTCATAAGAAATGTCCGGTCTCTAATATCATCAACGTGTTTTGGGCGTATTGGTTGTGGATGAGAGGAAAACTTCACAGTTAAGCGTGCTCAGGTGGCAGCAATTCAGGGATAGATGACCTCCCTGGAAAGTTCTCACCCAGGTAACCAAAAGCAAATCCGTGAGTTTCACGTGGGCAAAGCGGACAATATTGGTGGTATGAGGGGTCGGGTGTTACAACTAAGTTGCTATTGATCTAGTGGCAACTAAGCGGATACCGCATAGCATTGGTACATAGCAACCATGCATCAGCGGCAACTTGATATGTAGTAGCAAGTTGATCATTAGCAACAAATGTGATTAGCAACAACTATATATTGATTGTAGAACAACTAATTAAGTTGATGATAATGGGCAATCGTACTATCGATGGGGTTTATGCTGATGGTTTTTGTAATGATATAAACGACCTACCAGTTTCACTTTGAGTGTAACTAACTCACTAAAACCTCATAATGATTCGTCCTCTATATATAGGATATATCTTGTATGTTTTACATACTGAATTCATATATAAATCTTGCTGTGTTTTAAGACTAGAACTTGAATGCTAGCTCTATTTTCTTTTGAAATATCCAATTAAATACTTTAGAGCATTCCAAAATTATTTTAATTTGAAAATGAGTTCAAAAGATTACAAAGATTATTTTGGAAACTTCAAACATATAAAACCTACTTAACCATGTAACTAGCATTAATGTAGTGAGTAAATTACAAATTATGTCATTTATTAATATATGAAATTGCATAGTACATTCTTTAGGTTTAATAATCACATGTAATGTTCTTTTCCGAAAAAAATTACACACCTATTGTATTTTTCACTAACTACCATCCAAGTTAACTCAGTTATATGTCCCATGCGTAAGAGACATTTTTGTCACTTGCTTTCCACACCTTATATATTAGAAATACCACATTTATTAAAAGCAATCGATGCACCAGAATGTCATCTAAAACCCTAGTTCCCAAATTCAAAGTCCATTGCCTACTTTTATATTGAATGCCGTCTTCCTCTTCCCCCACTAGATCAATGGATTTGAAGCACCATCAGAACTCGTTTTTTATTCATGTGGTAAAGTAGCTATTGTTATTCTTCATGGACCACAAAAAACTAAGGGTGAAGTTTCTATGGCTGTCAAAATAAGTTTAGTCACTTCTCAACTTTGTTTATTAACAAAAAATCACAGTGAGACCTACAACGAAACAAGAAATTATGATGGTTCTATGGTTGTTATTACGGTTGTCGAAAATGAAAAAAAAACGCCCCTCACGTAAGGAGCACATGCTTGACTTAAATGTATATTTGTATAAAAGTTAGCGTAAAGAACAATAAATATTTAATTTTCTTAAAGAAAGAACATTACATGTAGTTATTAAAGCTGGCGTGCAATTCCATATATTAATAAATGACACAATTTGTAATTTACTCTAATTTATTTTTGTTATACATGACTACTTAAAAGATGCTATATTGTTATAAATGAATGAATGAATGAATGATTTTATATAGATGAAAATTTGTTTTTACATTTACAAGTCAATGACATAATCCGGTCTATGCTCATTTATTCTTGATTTAATTAAATTATTCTTTATTGGTCATGATATTGAAACGTACTACATTTTTCTAGAACAACGAAGCTTTCTATTTCTTCGGGTTGTTATCAAGTTCACCAAGTCAAAATGGCAGCACAGTTCTCCATTATCTATTCAATTAGAACCAATGATCAACAGTAAGTTTTTTGTTTTTTGTCATATGTAATATTTTAACATTATTTTTATATTTTAATATCATATAATATATTAGTATTTTAACTAAATGTTATTTTGCTTTTATTTTACAACTTATAAAATATTGTTTTATACAATTATATACATATTAATTAGAACCTACGATAAACAGTAAGTTTTTTTTTTTTCGTATGTAATATGTTAGCAATATTTGTATACTTTAATATTATATAATATATTAGTATTACAATTAATTGTTGTAGTTTTTTTTATACTTTTAAAATATTGTTTTAATAAAATTCTAGATCTATCATTGTTACGTGCTTATAGTTTTTTACGTTTTGATTAATTTTTAATTATAAGAATTAACATATAATGTACTTATATTTAAAAAAATTACATTTTACCCTCCTATCAACTAGTGATGTTCAAAACAACTAAAAAATGAAAAAAGCGTAATTTGAATCGTATTTGAAAACGAAAAAAACAAATCAAATTCTTATTCAAATATTCGGATAAAATCCCATTCAAATCCAATTTCCTTATTTGGGCTTTTTATATATATTTTCATAATTCGGGTTATTTGGTTTAGGGCATATCCATTTTATCCAAACAAGATTTAAATTAAATAATATGAAAATAGTGCTTTTTCAACAAATGTGTAGTATGTACCCGCTTTTGTCCGGTCCAAACTTAAAAGCTCAATTATTTGCCTAGTTGATCAGTTGATCCGGTAAATGAAATTAACATTCGATGATCGTTTATTAGATATAGTCAGCTTTGACTATTCATAAATCTAATCGAATTATCAAGGAAACAAAGAGGAGAAAGTCAATGTCTCAAAGAAGAACCAAAATTTAGGAAAAAATAAACACAAACAAAAAATGATAAGAAACGTTATTCAATTTTAATCAAATTATTCGGTTTAACTGGGATTATACCGATCCAACTGAATTCTGATAGATTCAGATATGATATGAATACTCTCAATTTGGATCGGATCATATTTTGAATAAGGTTATAAAACTTTTCAAATCCAATCCATATAAACCGTTATACGATCCGTGATACTTGTGATTTTGTCACCACCGTCCCCTAATCCTAGAACCACCATAATTGAACCCTACATTGTTTGTGGTTATTGAAGCGCTTTGGATTGGAATTGATACGAAAATTAGGAATTGGATTGAAACTGATTCAAAAATTGGAAATATCGCAATAGACATAGGCGCTTGAGATCCGCCATTGCCTTTTCTTGAAAACTTTTTGGCTTCCATCAAGGTTAAATCTGTCTAAACTAATAGAAGAAGGTTTCTAGAGGATACATGATATGATCTAGACCTCTTAAATCTAGTTCTTCCGTTTTTCTCTCTTATTAAAAAATTACGCAAACTATTGATGATATTATTTAATTTTTTTAGATTAAAAATATCTTTTATTAAATTAAAAAAAATCTTTCTATAAATGCAATTTGTAAAGAAATAATATTTTTTGAAGAAAATTTTTCCCAAACATTAAACTAGTTTAAATATATAAATTATTTTAAAACCTGTGTTTTCAAAAAATAAAACTTTTATGAAATGAAATAACTAAAATTCGAAGTTATAATAATGAAATTATTAAAAATGTCACCTTTTATTACAGTTTGGTTTAAAAATGAAATTAAAAATGTTTAAATAAAGCGGTTTGGTTTAAAACAAAATGTTTAAAACCTAACTTTTTTGGAAAAAAATTTAAAAGAAAATTTTAAAAAACGATATAATCGTTTTATTACATAAACTCGTTAATCTGGACCACCTCTAGATTTCTCGCATTTGAACAACTAACAAATTGATAGCAATTCTATTTACTTGTATACGATTTAGTTTCCAAAATTTAACAGAAACTTACCTTTTTGCATTAACTAGTTTTCCTTACAAATCACGTGCTCTTAAAAGTTAACACTCTGATTTTGTTTACGAACCCTAACCTTCGTCTCTTTTATGAAAAATATTTGATATATTGTTCATTTTCATTTTCTCTTTGATTCAAACCTTCTCTTAGAACCCTTACACATTTTATTATGTCGAGTTCAACTGTTATACATACTAATCATGCTCTTAAGATATTTGATTATAGATTTTAAAAAATTTAATTTTATTATTAAAAAATAACTAGTGGCACAACTTGTTAACAAGTAGATTCGATCAAGATAACATCTTATAAATTAGGAATATCACTTACTATAAAATCTCATCTTACAAACTCATTTTATTTTTTCTTTTTATTTTAGAATATCATTTACATTTATAATTGAACCTTACAAATTTAAGGGATGCAACCCGAGCTAAAAATGAATACATATATCAATTAAAATAATACTTATTATTTAAAATAAGGTCGTATATTTATCCTTGAGAAAAAACTAAAAAATAATAGAATGAATACATATATCAATTAAAATAATACTTATCATTATAAGGTCGTATATTTATCCTTGAGAAAAAACTAAAAAAAATAATCTTTTCAAAATCCAACAACATTCCAAATCCAGTTTTGTAATAGGATTCCACATATTCGACTAAAATACAAGCACAATATATTAATGTTGTTTGCAATTCACGAGTTTGGCCCACTAAGTCTTTTACTGGTTTATATTGTGCATCGGTTGTTAAATTTTGATTTTTCTGACAAAGTCATAATCACAACAACAATGTTCTTTGCTTTTTAGCCTGTGAAACATTTGTTTAAAACATTTAAAGATTTATGTTTTGTAATTTATGAATCGGTATTATGGAGCTATATAGGTAACTGAAACCTTATCATATATTATTTTACGATACGTATTTGTATGCTTAAAGTAGTCATTTATTTCAGTGAGTACAACTTGCATCTCTAAGTTTTGTATTTTTATAGTGTCTTTGGATCCTAGTAATTTTAAATTTTATTTATTGATCGAAATTAATCACAACTAAAAAAATATTTACATACACTTTCAACTTTGCGTTTATTTTCATCCAATGATCCTTTACTAACCGAGAATTAACACCTTTAGGTTTTTTGATAAAATATGACCAACTTTGAGCTTATTTTCAACTTTGTTGCCGCCCAGCCTTCATCAAGTCCGTTTTGAGGAACCTAATGGTAGATTATAACTTTTTGTTTAGTGTTTTAGTCACATAAGCAGTACACTTCATCAAAAAACTAACGTGGTTAACTTTTAGGGTCGTTTGAGAAAATAAGCTTAACGTTGGGAGTGTCTGTAAATATTTTCCAAGTTGAAGTTAATCTCGCCCAATAAATAAAAGTTGAGAATATTAAACATGTGCTTCGTGAGCTAAAATTTTCTCTTTAATGTCCATTTGCGGTATTGGTGTGACAATATTGACACTATAAATTTAATGGCCAGTCCGAAATTTCAGCTAGCACAAAGTCTGAATGTCAGATACATTCCAGATACTATTCACCTATATATTTAAAAACCAAGGTGAATGAACAGTAAACTTAAAGGTTTTATGTGTGTTATACAAGCCAGTTATGCAGTGTTACCCATACCGCCTCTTTAAAATTAAAGGTGTGGTGTTTGCTACCGCTGTGGGCTTCTGTCTTGTTACCGTCGTTTGTTTTCTCGGTTCCGACGGATTTAGTGCAAGGGGTTTTAGGGTTTTCGGTCGGTGGAGGTGGTAACCTCTCCGGCTTCCATGATATTCGACGCCGGCGTGTGGTGCATGTGGTGTATTTCGGTGAGTGGTGGTTGGCTATTGTTGTGTAGACGCGTTGGGGGTTCCAGCTTGACTGATTTCCGTCGCCGCCGCTGGTTGACGACTCGTTATCGGCGTCCCCGACGTGGATGTGATGAGGTTGTAGTCTCTTCTGTTTTTCATGCCCTAGGTGGCGACGGTAAAATCGACGGCGGCGATGGTTTGTTGCTCACTTACCGCCCCGATTCCGATCCCCTATAGGCTGCGATGGTGATTGATTCGTTACCAGTTCAACTCAAACTCTATTGTTCTTCCCTAATTTATGCTTTCTGTTTGTCTTTGGAGAACCCTAGAGCTGGGTTCATTATTGGTTGTTTGCTTTTCGAGGTGTGGTCGATGACGATGTCAGTTGGCACATCTGAGACCTTATGAGTTTGCAACTATCTGGGTTTTTTTGCATCTGTGATGATGAGTTTGTCTCATCTGATAGTTTACTGTTGAATGTTACTGGCTGTGATGACTAGATAAAACATGTTTGAGCCATGAGATAAAATACAGATGGTTGATAATGTACTATATTGTTGAGTGATGATGCTAAACAAACCAAAACCGTGGTTGTTCTGGTGTGGCAATCCTCTAGATTGCAGCCGCAACATGGTTGTGTTTTTGAGCCCCCGAGAACCTTTATTGAATGTTGTATGATGCCTGGTAGTGGGGTGTTTGATTACAAAATGTACATGTTAAGCTGTCAGTTTGCGATGTGATAAGACAATTAACTTATGGCTATGATGATGGGTTTTCTGAGCCTCGATTTCCCTGTATTTGAGACGCACAGCGCGCGTCTTGGTATAATACCTAGTTTAGATTATTGAACTCCTAACCAAGTGTTTATCTTTTGCTGGGTTTGATATTCTTCGGTACAAACTACAAGTTCTCAATATATAGCTTGAGGGGACATATTAGCTAGGCCATTAGGGTAATTTTACGAGGTGCATTAAGTTTTGTTATATTTTGTCACATCCCGACGAAAGCGTGAAATGCTTTGATGTGACTATTGGCTCAAAACACATTGATTACAAAGTAAACAATCACAACAGATAGTTAAAATAAGCATATCATTAACCATTTATAACTTTCGGGTTACATTTCATATAAACATACAAAATTTGTCATTTTTCAGACTTTTACATATTTTTAGTAACCCTATTACAAAAGTTTATCATAACCACTATATATAGTCTTCCCAGCTAGTAGTGGACATGAACATCCATAAAGGTGCTGAGATCCACTAAATCCACGGTTACTCGAACACAAAGCTTTCCTATTACATCATACCAGCCATTATACAGATCGTATGTAAACACGTAGTTATAATACATGTTGATTACTTGAAAAAGCATACTCAAAATAGTCAACATAAAGTTGGTGAGAACATAGGTTTAATAACTTAACCAAATTTTCTTATTGATGCAATATAAATAAGATCATAACCAAACCTACGTATATGTCAAGTGATTCATAACTGTCATACATATAAATCACAGAATTAAATAATATAACATCACAACACTTATTTTGTTGGTGCAGGAAACATATTCCTAAGTAGCGCTACCTATATTATCTGACAGTTTCTTATACGAATTAATGGTTGTACTTATGGCAGAAAATGACAGTAACTTATCAAAATTCTTATTCACGTTAGCATCAATCATAGCAACCACAATATGCTTTTTCCCCCAAAAACATATAAATAAAAAGGAGCTATGTTACTCTCCTTAAATCCAGCAAAATCCCTACAAAATAATTCTATGTTAGAAATATTATTTTATTTCTTTAAAATTTTTAGCATTTATACCTTAAATCAAATAAAAATTCCAAAATAGTAGCTACGACCATTCAAAAATTACCAAATTATATAAGCAATAACATTAAACTCATATTAACATATAAAAATTTCAGTTAATACCTATTTATAAATAATTTCCTAGAATTTTTACAAAATTCACATTAAATAGCATAAATAGCTACAGGTATCTAAAATTTCCAAAATTCATAAATAAGGTCCTACACGATATTTAAAATTTTACATAAAATTTTCATGAATTTACCTACTGTTTTGCTATTAATTTATATTTTCTTCATATTACACCTTTTAAATTATGTAACTTTGTTATTTTAATGAATTAATTCACGAAACTTATTCTAAAATTCTAAATTACTGTTAGGGTAATCATATAATTTTTCCATATTTTTATCATCTTTAAATCTCCTTTTAGGTATTTTTATCCTATTTTCTTGAATAAATCATAATAGTTAATATATCCTATAAAATTTTCCCAAAATTTCCAGATTATCATTTCTAATATTTTCTAATAGATTTCTAAATTTTATTTTCACAATAAAAGTTATTTAAATACTTAATTCATTTTATTTAATAATTTATGAAATAACACATTTTTCAACCCTTCATTTTATTTAATTTCTTGGTTTTATAAAATCCTTAAATTTTCTGTTTTAAAACCCTTTTCTTACTGATTTTGATAAAGAAATCAATGGTTCATGAGATTTTGTAAATAATTTTTGGTGGTTAATCTTAAAGGGTTGATCAAACATGTAGATCATATATGTATGATTTCTTATCTTGTTAATCATGAGGGTTTTTTTTTAGAATCAAACCTTGATGATGGATAAAAGAAAGTGTGTTGAAGATGGTTGAAGGAGACTTCTAGCTTCTTGATTCCAAAGCTTGAAGAAAATTTTCTTGAACTTGGAGGATTCTTCAAAGGATCTTGGTGATGATTTTGGTGATGGTTATGGTGGTGTCACAACCAAGAGAAAAAAGTGATTGCTTTGTGAATTGGTGGTTTTGAGTAGTGCTATAACTGAGAGGAAGAAGAAAGGAGTGTTGGGGGTTTTGTTGGTGTAAAGAGTGGTGGTTGTGTGGTGTTTAGAAACCAAGATAATGAATATGGTTGTGGTGCTTGGGATCGGCCGAGGGTAAGGTGGAAAGAGTCATCACTAGTTTTTACCTAGGTTTGATGAGTTGTGTCTTTAGGGTCATAAGGTGGCACTTAAGAGCTAGGTGTCAACATTTGGAGGGTGATTAGTGTTTATGTTTAGTGATGATGCTTGAAAGCGGTCGAGAGCTATGGTGGCTAAGAAACCATCATTAGCTTGATGAGGTGTTTAAGTAGGGTTGCTAGCTGTCCAAGAATTAGGCATGTTAAGTGTCAAGCTTATATGAAGATTAGTGTGATGTTGGTGATGATGTTAATCGGCCGAGAGGTTTCAAAGAGATGGAGAGTTCATTAATAAACTCAAGCTAGGTATGGTGTGTTGGTTGTTTTAGCCTTATTGATGAACATATTAGAACAATATTCAACATGAACAAGTTGATTCCCCCAAGGACCTTTTTCAATATCTTTCAATAATCAACAAACATGAACCATGGTGCGGAAACCCATAATTCAAGTGTATGAAATCAGTGTGTGTGTGTTTGAATGCTCGAAAATAATAATAACTGTTTGTTGATTGATTGTTCAAAAGCTTACAAAGGATTAGGGTAGAATGCTATTTATAGCCTATACACATAGCTATATACAATTACTAAACTACCCTTATGTAAACGAATATTACATAAATAATCCCAAATCTATAAGCAATCCGCTGTGGAGGTTTTCTCATTCGCTGTGCAGAATACTATTCATCCGCTGTGCATACTTGGTTGTTCATCCGCTGTGGATGTTCATCCGCTGTGGATGAACATCCGCTGTGGAATGTTCATCCGTTGTGGATGAACATCCGCTGTGGATGAACATCCGCTGTGGATGAACATCCGCTGTGGATGAACATCCGCTGTGGATGAACATCCGCTGTGGATGAACATCCGCTGTGGATGTTGTCCGCTGTGGAATGTTCATCCGCTATGGATTGAACATCCGCTATGAACACTTGTGTGTTTTTGCTTGTCTGTTGTCCGCTGTATGTTCTTCATCCGCTGTGGGATTCTTTCATCCGTTGCACACACTTGATGAATTTTCTTCATCCACTGCTGATGATCTTCATTCGCTGTGGAGACTCTTCATCCGCTGCGAACACTTGGTCAAAATTTATTTTATCTACATATCTGAAAAAGAAATTTAAACAAATGTTAGTGATTGTTATGAATGTAAATAATGTTAATGTGTTATAAATGATTGTTTTGTATGTTAAAACACATTTTGTTTGATATATTTCTGATATGACAAGCATCATAGTTTTATGCATTAATTCTTAATGCACTTGTTGAGTCCAACACTTATGTGGTGTCAAAATTTGAAGGTGTAAAGTGGCATGTAATTAAGCTTGATAAGTGTGTGTCATGCTAGGTGTTAAGCTAGGATGTTAATGACACTCTTAGTTATTTGATTAGTGTTAATATAGTGTTAAACTACTAATCCATGTTGGTTCATGTCTTAATAAACCGATTACAAGGTTAAGTTGGTGCTTTGGTTGAATGTTTAAGTATTTAAGGTTAGTTTGGTTAAGGTTTTTCATGTAAATCTTCCAAAAGTTAACTCATTTGGTTATTGTTCGATTAGGTTGAAATCTTAATTCACTACATATTAAATAGAAACATTATATGTAAGTTAAATAACTAATCACATAATCTTATGGTTTAATATTCTTAATATCCCACAAAAATCACGAAAGTATACATACATGCACACGTAAAAGATCATGCATACATGCAAACTATGAAACTTGCACATATATTTATACATGCTAAAACATATATAGATACAAAATTTATCACATAAAGTTACCTTAGAAATTTTAATTTAATATATGTATATATCTATACTTAGAATTAACTTATATAAAATCTTAGTATTAACTTTTTTAACCTTAATTTCTAGGGTCGTCACATATTTTTTGTTTCTAGCGCAATTTGATAAGTTGAAACACATCGATCTATAGTATATATGTGATGATTCATTTTTATACATGTTTAAAACATAATATTTCTCCGTTTTATCTTTATATGAGCATACTAGCTTTCGTTACCCGTGTATTACACGGAAGTGTAAAGAGTTAATTATTAAATAACATAAAAATAAAAATAAAATCAAATGTGTTATATATTAAATAAGACATAACAACTTTTGATTATAAGGTCACAAATAAGCAAAAATATCTTTGTAAACTACATTTGTAGTAATATTAGTAGGTTTACACTCATTATCTAAAGCTAAAAGCTTCAATCCATCTTTACTCTTAACTTGTGACAAGATGCCATAAAGCTGATCATGCGTAAAAATAGGTTTTTTCAAGTATAAACCTACACTTGACAGAGATTAACCTTAATTTTGTTTATTGTCATAGCGAAATATACAGTCAAAGAAAACTGTCTTATTTTAGACTTAAAATGAATACTTTTGACGGGTCAAATTGTGAGCTAGATATTAAATGGGTGTGAGGATATTAGTGTGAAGAAATTAAGATTTGAATAATATACACTAAAAAGTTATGTACAATAATCAGATCATTTTCGAATTATTTTGACACTGTAATCAAATATAGATATATAGTATTGAATCGGGTTGGATCGGACTATAAATATTCATAATATCTCTGATTAGTTGTTGATTATTATTTAATTAATACTAACTTTAGTAAACCCGTGTATTATACAGGTTGAAAAAATAAAATATTAAACATAATAAAACTTTAAGAAGTATAAAATGATAATCTAAAATAAGATATGATTAAAATTACATATGAGTAATAACTATAAGTAATAAAATAACGATATCAATTTTTAAACTTTTGTTTTTAAACTTTCTTTCAAAAAAAAGTAAAACAGTATTTTCAAAACAAACCGTATTAAAAATATTTTTTAAATTTTTTTTATTATAACTCCAAATTTTAATTATTTTTAGTTTATAAAAAATTTACTTTTTAATAATACCAATTTTAAAATATTTTATATTTTAAAAAAAATGGATGTTTTAGAAAAAAATTTAATTGTATAAAAAATTATTTTTTAGAAATAACATTAATAAAAAGACATCTTTCTTAACTTATTAAAAAAATTAATCTAAAAAAGAACTAAAATTATTTAGAATTTCTTAATTTAGGTAATTATTTAAAAGGAGGGAGGGGGCGGGAAAAATAAACTTAGGAGGCCTAAAAATATGACAAGTGTCTCAATAAATTACTCTTTTAGTATTATATATAGATAGATATTGTATTGTATAATAATACAGATTAAATAATAACATAATTACAAATTAACATATGAAATATTTGAAAACTTAAAGCAAGCATTAATTTTAAATAATAGATTAGCAATCAAACATTTATATTAACTAGATATGCTTCTGCGCGCTGCGGGGGTAATTGCACCACGAGCTTGAATACGAAAACCCGAATACAAAGAATATACTAACGGCTATCACTTCGACTTTGAACTCGAAGATCAAGCGAAGGGAAAGAAAGAAATAATGTCAATATAACACAGTAAACTTAACAAATGTGTTGAATTAACACAAGTTTTCACATATTTTACGATGCAATTTAAATAAATAGGCATTTAGAATAATTTTTAATTACTAAAATAACTTGACAAATCAAAAAGGGTCAAATATTAAAACCTCAAAACTTCGACGGCTAAAACACAAAAACTAAAAAGTCTATGTGGCTAAGACTTTACTATTATATAAACTAGAAATGTATCGCCGCGTGTTACGCGGGTAGTGCATCACAGACTTGAATATGAAAACCGGAATACAAAAACTTCGTAATGGCTATTGCTCTGACTTAGAACTCGAAGACATCAAGCAAACGAAAAGAAAAAAATAACATCAACATAACATAATAAACTTAACAAACTTGTTGAATTAACGCAAGTTTTCTTATATTTTAAAACACCATTCACGTGAAATAAAGAGAAAAAAAACTATCTAACCTCTATACACGCATCACGTATTTTTTTCATACACACTTTTTAAGGTAACTATTTGATTTATTCTATTGATTCATATCATTTGTGAAGCAAAGAAATTACATGAAAGAGAAAAATGGATAAATAAAATACAATTGGTAGCAACCGGACTCAAACCCCCTTAGTAGGAGGAACGACACGCTAACCATTGGGTTGGCTAGCTTCTTTGTTAAAACTTTACAACAAAAATACTTATATTCATTCTTTAATTCCGATTTATTAAAAAAAACAAGTGGCTGGCACATGACGTCCCTTAATCGGCACTTCGCAAAATTAAACCAAACAGAATCCTTTACTCACTTTTAAGGTAACTTTTGATTTTTTTCTATTTGTTCATATCATTTACGAAACCAAAAAATCAGTAGAATAAAAACAACTGGTAGCGACCGAACCTAAACTCGCGCCCCTTAAAGGGAAATCGCGCTAACCAATGGGTTGGCTAGCTTCTTTGTTAAAGATTTGCAACAAAAATACTCATATTCACTCTCATTTTATTGATACTCAGCAAACTCTAACCAATCGGGAATCATTTACCGCAAAGGGTCGTTAATTAATAATATGATTAATTTTTTAGATAACTTTATGGATTAAAAGTAACAAATCATTAATGTATGCGAACTTGGTGGATTAAAAATACTAAATCATTAATGCGAACTAATATTTATAAATAATAATTTATGCTCATTTATTTCACTTGTCTTTTATTATTTTTTTTTTGAACAACAATGTGCGATCCTGCTTCGGAGAATAGGTGTTATTTTAATCGGGCCGACCTATTCGTCATCCAACAGGGACCGCACCCCAACCAGGAGGAAACCCACTACTGAGAAAACCCATTGACTCAACTCTAAGTATTTTGTTCAGAGTAAAACTTGAACCTATGACCTTCTAATGGTACCTCACCTTAACCAGATAGGCTAAAAATCATTGGTATTTAAAACAATTTTTATTACTAAAATCACTTTTATAAACATATGTGTCACAAGACATGACAAATGTGTCATAAAAAGGATCAAATATGGAAATCAAATAACTTTTGTTGCCAAAACACAAAAGCTAAAAATTCATTATAACTTAAAGTTTCAAATTATATAGATAAATAATCATAGGCAAATGTTGTATTTTATTCTAAAGCATGTGGCAACCTAAAAATCTTAAGTGGTACCACTTCAGCCCAAAAGTAGATTGAATTTTTAATTTAAATATAATCAGATAAAAAATGTATGTACTAAAAGCTCTTTCAAATAAGGGTACTTCTGTTTAATAATACATATATATCAAAGCAAAATGTTGTATTTTATTCCAACACACAACCTAAAAAGCTTAAGTAGTGACCACTTCAGCCCCAAAACTTTTGTATAACGATGTGTCTCTAATGATTCAAAAAGGTTCCCATGTATACAATATTCAATTGTTTCAACCATGTCGTGGACATTAATCTTGTATTTCCCAACACTTTCACACAAAAAACGTGATTAAGATGACATTCACCACGCACTATATATTCCCTTTAGCTGTACTTCAAATTTAAGCATTTTCATCCTAACAAAATCTTTCACATAAAAATGTCTGTTAAACTAGAGGATGTTAAGCGTCCCATTGTTAATTTTCCTCCTAGTGTTTGGGGAGATCAGTTTCTTGCCTATGACGAGGTATGCATCTTAATAAGGTTATAGAAACAACTACAATTTTCAAGTTTAAATTTGTTATAAACATAACAGATGAATTATTCAAATTTAAAGCAAAACATCATTAAATTCTATGTGTATTCATGTTCTGTGAATGCAACCTGATCCAAAAGGATCCCTTCGGTTGAATTGACACGAATTGTGATAATACTTTGTATGTTAATGTAGCTAGAAGATCAGGCTGGTGTTGAAAAAGAAGTTGAAGTCCTCAAAGATGAAGTGAGGAAAGAAATATTGCGAGCTTTGGCTATTCCTACAGAACATACAAATTTGTTAAGACTGGTTGATACAATCCAACGCTTAGGCATTGAATATTATTTTGAGGAGGAGATCAATCATGCCTTGCAACACTTCTATGAGGCATATGGTAACAACTGGAATGGTGGTGCCACTTCTGTTTGGTTTCGAATCATGCGGCAACATGGTTTTTTTGTTTCAAGCGGTTAGTGGTCATAGAAAAGTTTATATATCAATATGCAAAATAAGCTAATGATGTTTTTTATGAAACAAAACAGATGTTTTCAACAGCTACAAGGGCAAAGATGGAGCTTTTAAGGAGCCATTAGAGAATGATACTGAAGGTTTACTTGAGTTGTATGAGGCAGCATATCTAAGGGTTCCTGGTGAAGTCATATTAGATGACGCCCTTGCGTTCGCAAGAGGTCGTCTTGCTGACATTTCAAAAGATCCTTCTTTGAGCAACTCTATCGTCGCTAAACAAATACAAGAAGCACTAAAGCAACCTTTGCATAAAAGGTTGCCAAGACTTGAAGCGTTACGCTACATACCTTCTTACCAACAACAAACTTCTCATAACAAGTCTTTACTAAAGCTTGCTAAGTTAGGGTTCAACCTACTTCAAGCACTACATAAGAAAGAGCTCAGCCAAATTTATAAGTATGCACATATAAGCCATCTATCATTTTCAATTCAATCTTCAACATTTCAAAATCAAACATACATGGAATACATACTTTTAGATTTAAAAGTAGAATTAAATGATACATGTTATGTATTTGAAATATATCTAATAGATCTATACATAATTATTATTTTATTATAGGTGGTGGAAAGGCTTTGATGTCCCAACTAATCTACCCTATGCCAGAAATAGATTGGTAGAATGCTACTTTTGGTCATTAAGTGTGTACTATGAGCCTCAATATTCTCAATCTAGAATGTTCCTAGCTAAATTTATTTCAATTGAAACTCTTCTTGATGACACTTTTGATGCTTATGGTACTTATGAAGAACTTGATACTTTCACTAAAGAAATTAAAAGGTATATGAACCAACATGCACCTTAATATCCATTACAACCAAATCTTTTAGTTACTTCTATCAAGTTACTCGTGCATGTTTCTTAGGTGGTCAGTTAGATGCTCAGATGATCTTCCAGAAAGCATGAAACTTATATCTCGAATGCTTCTAGATTTGTATGAGGATATGGAAAAAGTCCTGATAAGGATTGGAAAAGCACATCATCTCAACTATAGCAAAAAAGCAGTAAGTTTTCACCACATTCCATTTGTAATTAATGGTATATTTTTATAAACTTAACATGATTTCTCACCTTAGTTTTTATGCATTTTGTTGCAGTTAATTTCTATTAAAAAGGAATAAATCATACTACCTAGTATTATTACTTTCTATTAATTAGCTTTAATGTTTAAGTTTAGGTTAGCTCTAGCTAGTGTGATATCGATTTGGTCACGTGTGATTATGCCTACTACAGATGATCGAATATATTGGATCCTATTTGAAAGAAGCTAAATGGGCAAATGACGGGTACATACCAACAGTGGAGGAGCATAGAGAAGTTACAATTGTTAGTAGTGGATATAAAAACACTCTAATAGCAAGTTTTGTTGCCATGGGTGATGTAATCACTGATGAAACATTCAAATGGGCTCTAACAATGCCTCCCCTTGCAAGAGCTTGTTGTTTGCTTTGTAGGATAATGGATGATATTGTCACCCGCAAGGTACACCCAACTCCTATCTTAATGTCACAACCTAAAATTCTCACGAACGAAGTAGGATGGATTCACACAAAACGTATGTATCATTTTGTTAAATACATCTGAAAGCCTAGAAGATAGTCTTACAAAGAATATCCTTTTATTTATTTATTAAGCCACTTACATATTAATTTTCTGTTATACCTCAACCTAATTATCAACCACATTCGTTGATGTAGTAACTTAAACGTTAGTTATACTCGTTCTTTGATAACTTTTGTTATGTGACTCCGGCTAATATTCAAGATTTGAATACTAATTCAGGATGAGCAAGAAAGAATGCATGTGGCATCTGCCATTCAATGCTATATGAAAGAACATGATGTCTCCGAGCAACATGTCTATGATTTGTTTAATAAGAAAGTTGAAGAAAATTGGAAAATTTTGAATCTGGAGTCTTTGAGGTGTAAAGAAGTTAAAATGCCTGTAATTATGTTGGTGATCAACTTGGCACGAGCTATGGATGTTCTATATAAGAATAAAGACCATTTCACAGATGTTAGTGAAGAACTAATAAATCATATTAAGTCCCTTGTCGTTAATGCTGTTGTTATATAAGCTCATATCCTTATCTGCCATCATAACATGTTCCAAATATTAATTTGGAAGATGGTTCGTTGTCTTTAGGATGGTTAATTAACAAAAATAAGAAGTCAAGTTCTTTGGCTTATGATGGTTCTTGTGTCCTCGTTTGAGTAAAAAATATCTACTAATCAAGTTGATGTAAAAGATTACTAAGTACATGGTATTTTAAATTTCTATTTGTATCTCAAGGTTTGAGTAATAAAGATTGATTTATGCTTCAAATTATATATGTTTAACTATAAACTCTTGTGACATGCTTAGGTCTACAAGTCTTCCCTCGTAAATCAATGCATAACTCTTTTAATCGGAAAATAATGGTATCAATTATGATTTATAAAAACAGAATCGATAACAATTTAGATTCACACGAAGATGCATTATTCAAGTTGTAGAAGGTGTGGTTTTCATTAGTTTTGTTAAGCTTAAATTAGTATCCACTAAAAAGGATCAAAACTATTGTTGGAGCAGATAATTTCAACTACTAGAAGGTTTATCAGGCTATACCAGTTCATTAGTTGTTATTTCAGTTTTCTTCTAGATACCAACTTAAGCCTATTATAAAAAACATTTTAGTTATGTGTGTTGCCAATAAAATGAGGCACTTTTTATCTAATAATGTATAAAGATCGTAATTCAGTTTTTTTTTTTATTAAGGTATAAAGTTTTAGGTTTTTTTCCTGTGTTTGTTTTAGTATTATAAATATCAAAGAATCAAAGAAGTGTATATATTTATGGATAGAAGTGAGGCCTACGGTGGCGTTCTCTGATTTAACTTTCAAATTGGATATATAACTGAATTTATATATGAGAAAAGTGAATATGATGTTTTTACACATATAAGCTTAGATGTAAAACTCGTGAAAACTACGTCATTTTGTTAATATAACACCAAAACTACGTAGTTTTGGGTTCTACATTTCATTTTTGGTCTAGGTGTCTTTCACGTCAAACGATTTTTTTTACTTGAAATTTTCTTAGTTGGTTTTAAAATTATATTTTATTATTGATGTTTTACAAGCTTTGAGACGAAATTCTTTTTTTAATTTGTCAGAATGTATGCAACTTTTGAATTTAGGATGGTTAATTAACAAAAATAAGAAGTCAAGTTCTTTGGCTTATGATGGTTCTTGTGTCCTCGTTTGAGTAAAAAATATCTACTAATCAAGTTGATGTAAAAGATTACTAAGTACATGGTATTTTAAATTTCTATTTGTATCTCAAGGTTTGAGTAATAAAGATTGATTTATGCTTCAAATTATATATGTTTAACTATAAACTCTTGTGACATGCTTAGGTCTACAAGTCTTCCCTCGTAAATCAATGCATAACTCTTTTAATCGGAAAATAATGGTATCAATTATGATTTATAAAAACAGAATCGATAACAATTTAGATTCACATGAAGATGCATTATTCAAGTTGTAGAAGGTGTGGTTTTCATTAGTTTTGTTAAGCTTAAATTAGTATCCACTAAAAAGGATCAAAACTATTGTTGGAGCAGATAATTTCAACTACTAGAAGGTTTATCAGGCTATACCAGTTCATTAGTTGTTATTTCAGTTTTCTTCTAGATACCAACTTAAGCCTATTATAAAAAACATTTTAGTTATGTGTGTTGCCAATAAAATGAGGCACTTTTTATCTAATAATGTATAAAGATCGTAATTCAGTTTTTTTTTATTAAGGTATAAAGTTTTAGGTTTTTTTCCTGTGTTTGTTTTAGTATTATAAATATCAAAGAATCAAAGAAGTGTATATATTTATGGATAGAAGTGAGGCCTACGGTGGCATTCTCTGATTTAACTTTCAAATTGGATATATAACTGAATTTATATATGAGAAAAGTGAATATGATGTTTTTACACATATAAGCTTAGATGTAAAACTCGTGAAAACTACGTCATTTTGTTAATATAACACCAAAACTACGTAGTTTTGGGTTCTACATTTCATTTTTGGTCTAGGTGTCTTTCACGTCAAACGATTTTTTTTACTTGAAATTTTCTTAGTTGGTTTTAAAATTATATTTTATTATTGATGTTTTACAAGCTTTGAGACGAAATTCTTTTTTTAATTTGTCAGAATGTATGCAACTTTTGAATTTAGTATTGTTCACTGACGCAATGCGCCAGCTCAATAAAACCAAACCACTTAGACGTTGTTCGGTTTCATTTCGAAGTCTAGTTGGTCATGCTCTTTTCCAACCCCTCCAGTTTGGACAAAAGTTATTTATATTTAAATAACCAATAGGGACTATAATTCTGCAACAAAAAAGTTGGATCTGCAACAAGACTTTTCCAAAATACCTTGCCTTTGTCACTTACATTTACGCAACTAAAAGAACTTATATCTGCAAAAGAAAACTCCAAGTACGGTTGTGAGTTCATCATAGCCCTTCAGATTGCTCACAAAACAAATTGTACAAAAACTTAAGCATTCCAATACGGTTCTAATTTTGGTTTGTTTGATTAGCTTCAATGTAACAAAAAGTTAATTTTGTTTACTTATCGCTTGAAATTTGATAAAAAAAACCTCAAAATCAAATAAATTATGGAGTTAGTTACATAAATGGTCCCTATGGTTTATCTAAAATAACAGGTTCGGGTACTAAAGGTTTTTTGTAACAGGTTGGGGTATTGTGTTTTATATTTTGTAACAAGTTAAGATATTAAAACTAACTGACGTTAGTTTCTCTGTTAAATCTAAGGGCATATCTGTCTTTTTATTTTACAAGGACTACAAATCTTGTTAAATGGACTGTTTATGTCATTCATTATAAATAAAGGATTGCCTGTGTAATTTAACACACTTATATATATATATATATATATATATGTGTGGCACATCTTTTATTTATAATAAATGACATAAACAGTCTCCCTAACAAGATTAGTAGTCCTTGAAATATATATATATTACACATCACCACCAACATCACCACCATCATCGGCAGCTTCACCACCACCGACCATGAAACCAGCAACTAGCCACCACCACCAACCGCCATCAGCCCCCACCACCACTAAGCATCGACCACCAGTCAAAAGTGACCACCGCCAGCCCTAACATCATCACCACCATCGTAACGTCACCATCACTATCACCGCTTATCACTACCATCGGAACATCACCATCACCGCATCATCACCACTATCACACCATCATCATCATCTCCACCTCCACCATTACTCCATTATCATCATCTCAACAAACCCCCTCTTTTTACCCTGTTAACCCTAAAATTAAAAAAAGCACCCAAATCGTTGGCTGGTAATTGAAATCTAGGGTGGTGCAACCGTGGGTGCTTGTGAGGCTCAATTAGGGTTCAGATCTAATCTACACACTACCTGATTTCTTGTGACCATTGCTCAATTAGGCTTCAGATCTCAATTAGGGTGTTCGGTGGTGGTTGGGTGTTTGGAGGGTTAGCGTTTGAAAGTGAACGAAGTGGTATTGAACAAGGTTGTGGCAGGCGGCGGCGATGGTGAGGGGCGGCGGCGATGGTAAAAGGGGGCTGCCGAAGGAGAAGACGATTAGGGTGGTTGGGGTTGGATTTTTTTTATTTTTTATATTCAATAGTTAATTACACAAATAGTCCCTGAACTAAAGGAGAGAAATAAAATTACAAAAGTGGTCTCTGAATGGGTATTTTAGTCATTTCATCTAAATTTAACAGAAAAACTAACGTTTTTTAGTCTTAATACCTTAACTTGTTACAAAATTTAAACACAATACCCTAATCTGTTATAAAAAAACTTTTAGTACCCAAACAAGTTATTTTAGATAAACCACAGGGACCATTTATGTAATTAACTCTAAATTATATAAGATGGACTTGCATGAGTTTCTATCTTTTCTTGGAATGAGCAAGAAATAAGCGACTCAAAGATCCTGCAATGGTTTACCATTAAAAACTAACTGGATTATATGGTAACTGATTTTTAAAATAAAACAAAACAAACACAGTGGACTTACCGGTTGATCTTTGAAACATGCAAAGCGTGAGTAATGATTGAGTTTTCGGCTGTCGACTATGACTTCACTTCAGGGTGTTAGCAGAGGGTTCGAGCTGTTATCTACAGAAGTGCAGTTTCATTATCACAAAACAGACCATCAAAGGTATTAACATTGGTTGTTTTATATGCAGAAAACATAAATAAAAAAGTTGTTTACATTAACGTGTTCTAAAGAGCATTAGATAAAACCGGTTTTTACTTTAACGTTGCCTTCTATGTTCTGTCAGATTTCTGAAGTGTGCAGGCTGCTTTAGTCTAGGTACCTTGGTCTTTTGGCGTCATTGATCCCGTCCGTACCTTTGGATTTTGTTGGGTAGAGGCATGATGCTATTGTGAATGGTGTTATAAATCTTTTTATCATATGCGAGTCTACCTGCCTAGTGGAAGTCATTTGGTGTTTTATGTCGTTGCCGTTAACTTTCACTACAGTAAACAAACTTGCATATTTTTTGCAACACCAAAATAAAGGGAGAGAAAATAGTTGCCATGAAACACAGTCTTGTAAATCTGTCTGAAAAAAACATAAACGATGACACCAGCCTATTGAGTTAAAACAATAAATAGTTATCACCTAAGCAAAACCTCTAATAGTGTTCAACACAAAGATGCGCATAACCATACGCAACAGGTAAACAAACCATTGGCAAATCAAACAAAACAACAATCGAACTCCACGATTCAGTGGAGAACTTGGGGGCAAGACTTGGTAAACTGGTAGCAGCTAAGAAAGATGAACTGGGCGGACATGGAACCACAACAATAGTGATATCCTTTTGCTTACCTTGAATTTGCAAACAATCAATCAAATTCACATACTTGTAAGACGAATTATAATACTGTCACCATACATGTGTCACAATTCAAAATTACAACAGACAGATCATATCACATGAATTATTATACACCATCTGTTTTAAATGAAATGAGCCTTTCTCACTTTGTTATCAATGTAAATTGATTTTATTACAATGTAAGTCTAGTACGATACTAAAAGATATATATCTCTAATTCTGCAATAATTAAATAATTAGTTTGATCATTAGTCTGTTAGCAGTATATGTCCTAAGTTTGATCAGGTGATTAATTCTGCATCTAATACACATAATTTCTCCATAATGTATCTTCTTCTTAAACAACATATTCTAGGCCTGCATGCTAATAAGGGATCAATCTTCATCCTACATCATCTAAATCCTGATTCACTTGTTGCATTATTAAATCAAAGAATTCACATCTTTATTGTCTACGATAATCATTTAAGAAACAAAGTCATTACATAAATTCATGAATGCCAACAAACAAAAATTAACATTCATGAAGTGGACATTAAAATCTACCGAAAAGGGTAGCCATGTAACAAAAAAGTTAAAGTAAACAAAATTAGATATTGACAATTTGTCGTGATTAGTCAATTGACTGTGCCATAATCACATCATAAAACTATCATTAGCAAGATTACATCGCAAAAAGACCATACTTTATGGATTTAATCAAGCTAAATAAGCTAGATAGTTTAAAAGAACAAAATTTACAACAGTTACCTTCCCCTGCGTTCATTTTCTAGCATGGTCTTCTCAAATGAAGCTTCATCATCGATTCCCAGAACTTCAGGAACCCTAATCACACTCTCTGGATGAATCTCCTCTCACACAAACAATGCAATACACTTATACACTTATAACCCCGCAAACAACTTATAAATACCTGAAAGTACAAAATTAAACATGGATTTTTAATGGTTTAGGGTTGGGGAATCTAAAATAGAAGAAGTGATCCTACCGAAACCTACTCTGATGAAACTTCCGACCGAAAGAGTTATGATTCGAAGAGAACATTCGCAATACTTTGTAGGGAAACCCTAAATTCACGAACCACTGAAGCGCCTGCACGAAATTGTTAGCAACTTCGTAATCAATGTTATAATCTCAGAGGGATGAAAGAAGAAGAAGAATGAATACAGATGCCAAAAACCTCTGTCACGAAGAAGTGCCATCCACCTTACATAAAAAAACGAACGGTCGAGATTTGCCAACTTACTATTCATTTATATATCTCCTCTTTTTAATATAAAGTATAATATAATATATAATATAATATAATAATATATTTCTTATTGAAAACGTATTGCTGATGGGATCCATGCCCAAAGACCATAATTGAATAGCAATTTAACAAGCTACATTGATATCACAAAAATAGAAATAGAAGATGAAGATGAAGATGAAGTTACAGGAAAATTGACAAACAAGACGCAAATATGAAGTGGAGTGAATTTCGGGGAAATAATTTGAACTCAGTTTATCAAAACTACGTAGTTTTGGTGTTATTTTAACATAACGACGTAGTTTTGACGAGTTTCACATCTAAACTTATATGCGTAACAGTCTCATATTCACTTTCCTCTTTATATATTCTCATTGTTATTAAGAACTCCTATACATAACACTACTAAACAGTTGAGCATCCCTAGCGGCCACTTACTGATAAAGTTGCCCATCAGACATTACCGAGGGAAGAACAAGTCTCAATTTCCCTGAAATAAATTAAATTTTTAATTAACTAATGTGGTCGGTAATTTATCGGTAAGTACCAGCAAATTATTGAAGGAATAGCTGCCCCATGGTCTAGTCAAAGAATACAACAGATTACTGAATGAAATGTTTGAAGGCAAATGTATAGTTTCAGCGTTTTTGCATCGGAACTGATTTCCGACGGATGGTCCATTGGTACTTTGTCGTTAACGTTAAGTATAAGAATTTTTTTTAAAATTCCCACTTAGACTTTTCAGTTATTTGTCGGTATGAGTTCTTTTGTGATGGATAGTCCATCCGTAAAACTTCCTATAGATGCCAACCTCAAGATATCTATAAATGGAAACTAATCATCGGGTAAACCTCGGGCATTTCAAATCAAGTCTAAAATGGGTTAATATGGCAAATTGTTGTTTAATACTTTTTATATAATTTTTAGTAGACCACAAGAACTCTTGTTTATGGATATCATTAAAACTTATGATGCCTATCAAAGGAACAAATTTGAAATGAAAGCCGTGCTCCTATGGACATTAAAACTTAGAATATCCATCCCGGTTTTTTTTATTTATTATGAAACACCTTGGCGCACATGTAGCTAATGAAGTTATTCATGGTGCTTTGGTGCATTACAGATTGTTGTATTAATATGAGAGGTAATCACATTGAATGACGGAGCTTGAACCGAATTATAAGGGGGCGAGGGCCGAAAGTAATTCTTTTTTAAAGGGGCAAACTGTGTATGTATATAAAGTTTTTAACTATTTGGCCGAAAATTAACACAGCTAACGGAAAATAGGGGGGGGGGGGGTGATCACACCGTTTGTAATCTTATAGGTCACGTATTCTTTATCTTATGTTTGGTATTCCGGCCCAACACATCTTCGATAATTATAAAATGTACGTAGAAAGTTTGATATGATGAAAAAAAAGTAATAGAAACAAGCAAGGTTTAGGGTTCAGTCATCAACGAACATCTAGTGAATGACCTTGCTACTTATTATTCTACTTTGCCCTTAATGATTAAGACGCGCCATAATGAGATGTATATACTTAATCATGATGGACCTTGGCTAACATACAAACATGTCCTGGGAGAAGCAACTGTAACAACACTAATAGCTTTGTTTGATATCCAGCGGAATCAAAGGATATGATGAGCAGTGAATCAAGCTTGTAAGCTAATTATTTATACAAGTTTAAGTAATTCTTTTTTAAACAAATGCTACATTGATTATACTCTATGTTTAATGCAGAATAAGAAATTTGGCCATGACACCAAATTTGGAACACTTTCTTGATAGTTGATACAAACCTTTATAAAGAATCCAAAAAATATTTTTGGGCTAGCGAGTGTGATAGCATGGAGCCATCGAGGGATTGGAGTTGTGCTGCTAGGTCAAGAAACACATTTGTAAGTTATTTTAGATCATTATTAACTTTAGTACAATAACAACCGTGCTGTTATGATAGGTTATAGGAGGCGTACGTGCAGTGGCGGAGCTTGGCATACTCTATAGAGGGGCGAGGGTGAAAGTAAACTATTTTAAAGGGGTGAACTCTATAAATATTAAATATTTTACACTACCTATTTAAAAATTTACACTACCGGGCCGAAAATTAACACTGCAGACGAAAAAAAGAGGGGGGCGGGGGCCCTTCGGCCCTCACTAAGCTTCGCCTATGCGTACGTGTGAGCCATGCTTGAGAAGTATGGAAAGGGTGTCACAATCCTTGGGATGATGCTGAGTCGTGGGCACGTACGTAGGAAGGGAGCAGCATGCGTATATTAATAGAATCTTTAGATCTTCATTTGTTGTGATCGCGAGATGAACTTTATCTAGACCAGAGGTATACTTATAAAACAATTCAATGTGTTTTTATGAATCATCCTTTAAAAAATGTTGTTGTTATGGATACAAAATAAATTGTGTTGTTATATTGGTAAAATATATAAGTATGTTTCACTAATTATATATTACTAGCTTTAGTTACCCGTGTATTATACGGAAGTGTGAAGAGTTAATTATTAAATAACATAAAAATAAAAAAACAAATCAAATGTGTTATATATTAAATAAGACATAACAACTTTTGATTATAAGATCACAAATGAAGAAAAACATCCTTGTAAATTATATTTGTAGTAACATTAGTAGGTTTACACTCATTATCTAAAACTAACAGATTCAATTCATCTTTACTCTTAACTTGTGACAAGATGTCATAAAGCTGATCATGCGTAAAAATAGACTCTTTCAAGTATAAAACGACACTTGAAAGAGATTGACCTTAACTTTTGTTTATTGTCATAGCGAAATATACAGTCAAAGAAAACTATCTTCTTTTAGACTTAAAATGAATACTTTTGACGGGTCAAATCGTGAGCTAGATATTGAGTGGGTGTGAGGATATTAGTATGAAGAAATTAAGATTTGAATAATATACATTGAAAAGTTATGTGCAATAATTAGATCAATTTCGAATTATTTTGACCTTGTAATCAAATATAGAAATATAGTATTGAATCATGTTGGATCGGGCTATAAATGTTCATAATATCTCTGATTAGTTGTTGATTATTATTTATTTAATACTAACTTTAGTAAACCCGTATATTAAACGTGTTGAGAAAATAAAATATTAAATATAATAAAATTTTATGAAGTATAAAATGATAATCTAAAATAAGATATGATTAAAATTACATATGAGTAATAACTCTAAGTAATAAAATAATGATATCAAATTTTAAGCTTTTGTTTTTAAACTTTCTTTCAAAAAGAAGTTAAACATTTTTTCAAAACAAACCGTATTAAAAATATTATTTTTAAATTTTTTTTATTATAACTCCTAATTTTAATTATTTTTAGTTCATAAAAAAATACTTTTTAAAAATACTTTATATTTTTAAAAAAGTTAGATGTTATAGAAAATTTTTTAATTGTATAAAAAATTATTTTCTAGAAATAACATTAATAAAAAGACATATTTCTTAATTTATTAAAAAAATAATCTAAAAAGGAATTAAAATTATTTAATATTTTTTAATTTAGATAATTATTTAAGAGGAGAGAGAGGTGGAAAAAATAAAATTAGGAGCCTAAAAATATGCCAAGTGTCCCCCTAAGTTACTCTTTTAGTATTTATATATAGACTAGGCTATAACCCCATGTATTACACGAGTTGAATAAGAAAAATACTAAATATTTATTAATGAAGAGGTAAGAACTGTAAATCACTATTTTGATATAAGATATGATTGAAATTACGTATAAGTGAGTATTTTAATTAGTGATAAAACATTTTTATTATTTTTAAATAATTTTTATTATTATTATCTCGTTGTTTAAACTCCAGATTTTAATTAACTTTTAAAAATTTTTGTTTTGTAAAATTGTTTTATATAACACTTTTATTTTTTAAAATGATCGATTTTAAAAAATATATATAATTTAGTAAAAAAATCATAGTTCTAAAAAATTTTGTATTTAAAAAAGTGTATTTTTTAATCAAAATACATAGCTTTAATTAATGAAAAAATATTTTTTTAAATCATTGATTTAAAAAGGACTTAGATTTAAACATAATAGGGAGAAATTAAAGAGAAAATTTAAAAATTAGTTATTTGATTTTTTAAAAAGAATAACTAGGTTAGGTGAAAAAGTGGGTGTGAGGAAGAATGTGGTAATGACATGTGTCATCACATGTAATTAATTATAATATTAGATTTTTAGACTATATATGTTTGTTTTAACAAAATTTTGCAATCCCAAATGTAGGAGTGACAAATGAACGAAAATTAAGTTTAGCGATGCAAAAGCAAATTACCGACTTCATGCGATGATTTGATAATACTCCCAAGTCCCAACAATCCACTATATCCATCATTTGATGTTTTAAACACTTGGTGAACTTTTAAGACACTTGAATTTATCTTTATTAAGTTTATAGTTTAAACATTTGTTAGTGTTGTAATAGGTATTTTTTATATCTTTGTTTATTGTGTTTGCGGTTGAACCTGTAAAAAACATTTGATAATTGTATTAGATTTTTTCAGCATTTTGAGTAGAAAGCATCCGGAGTTTCTCCTGTTTATATGTTCTTTTAAAATCGCTTTTTGTTAGAGGTTCAAGAAAAACAGTACTAGAATTTTGTCAGAAAATTATCATCAAAGAGTCACCAATAAACTATCACATGTAAGTTTTGTTGGAAATTAGTTGGAAAAAGATTTTTTAGAAATCCGTCGGAACATTTATGTCAAAGATTCATTTGTCAGAAAAGTTGTGTCAGAAATATGTTCATACTTCCAATAACTCTTATTTGTCAAAAAATTGATGGAATGTTTGTTGAAAAGATGTCGAAAAAAGTTTCCTGCAACATTTTCTTTTGAAATCAATTTTGTTGGAAAAGTATCGTTAATAGTTGTTTTCTATGCATTTCCAACCAACTTTTCATATTCTTTTTAGTGGTATAAATGAAAAAAGGTTGTGAGTGATCTGAATAAAAAAAAGATGAATAGTTAATGCTGAAAGATGAATATGGTTAATGTTAAGTGTATATTTGGTTACTACTAGGTGGAATGTTCTCCATAGATTAAAGAAAAATAAATTTGATTAATGGTATTTATATATTTGGTTACTTTTAAGTAACATGTACTCTTTAAAAAGGTTTAAAAGATTTTGTTAGTTATAATTTTAATCTAGAAGGACATCTCTTTTCTTCTTATTATCAATCATCATAAAGTACAGGTACACCCTCGTGTTGATTAATTGAATTTCTCTTTCTTTTCAATGTTGAAAATAATTTAGAAATTCTTCCATTCGACTAATAATCAAATATTTCATCGAATGATAAGTAGTCAGTAGATGTAGGTTTGTGGCGTAACTAGTGGTATACATAGAACCTTTCAAACTAGCTCTTATATATGTGTCACGGTCTCATTGGTAAATTTGTCTTATTAAAAATCTAACCGCATAAATATATAAGTTAATGCTAGGGGACATTTTGGTAGTATTTGTGGTGATTGTGAGTTTAAATCTTGTAAAATACAGGTTGATGTATCTATTCTTGAAAATCTAGGAACTATACTAATACTTCCAAACTCAATAATTCTCACTTTAAGTTACGATGTAGGAGTCGAACAATACTACTAATACTTTAAGTCATAATGTACATGCAATTACACACACTCTCTCTCTATCCTCCCTTATTCTTGGCACCACACTCATAAGAACTCGATTTTATTCCCGATAGCTCATTCAAGGGGTGGTGCGATGTTTCAAAAGCTACACAAGGGCAGGCAGAGCCATATAAGAAATATTGGCATCTAGCGACCCCATATATACATTTAATCTTTTTATGTGTAGAATTTATCGCCAAATATGAGTTGACATTACAAAATTAACCACAATAACAAATTAGTGGAAAATGAAATTAAAATTTTATTTCCAGCATAGTGTTGAAGCCAATATTTTCTATACCCTTAGTCTCGCGTTTGACTTGTTCGTTAAGCATGTTTGTTCATGTTTGTTTACTCCTTTTTGTTCCCAACTTAACTAGCTCTTTTAAAGAACACACAAACCCTAATTATGTTTCACGAAAACTCTTCGCCTCTCACCTCTCTGGATCTCAATCAACACCAAGAACACAGGAACAATTGTGAGTTTTTCAAGTAACTTTTGATTTTTGAGGCCGGTCTTAGAATTTGATGGGATCGATTTCAAATGTTGAACTGGGTTGTTTTAGATTAAATCATATATATATTGTTAGGAAAAAAATCATCTGGCGCGGGGGCCCTACCTACACTCTAGGTACGCCCGTGACTGTCTACATTGTAAATCAAAAACGGTTTTAAAAATGAAATAATGATGTGATAATAGGATGCTAAATAATAAAGTATGTGAATAGAATATGCTATTAACATGACAAATGGTAACATCAATTCAGGTGTAACTAAACTTATAGCTAAGTTATTTTATTCACTCGTCGTAATCATGTTTTTAAAAATTGGACCGGCCGTCTGGTGCCTACTGTTTAAGAGGTTGACCGGACACATAAATACATGATATTCATATAATAATACTTGGCTCTATTTCAAACATATGAAAACAAATAAAATAAAATAAAAACAGGACCAGTGAAAGTTTTAGAACTTTAATTTATTTATTGGATGGGTTTCTAGAAGCCAACGACTCTACAATTGTAGTTTGCTGAGGTATATTTAACTATTTAACACTTCAAATTGGAACAACGAAAACACGCACTAACAAAAGTAAATTAATTATATGCGGTTGGTGAGAATTAAAAAAATATATTGTTAATGAAGACTGGTTTTCAGACATTGTACCAAAAACAAGCTTTTAAATAAGAAGATTCGCTGCTAGAAAGATGTGAATATGGGATGCGATTTTAGTCCGAACTGATATGCGACTGGACTCGAGAGGAACCACAGATGCGGCTCACTTTCAATCGCAGCTATATACAAACAAAAACAAAAATGGTTTCGTGAACTGGTGCGACTCTTTTGGTTAATAATCTAACTTCAATTGTTATTGGTTATGTGTTATTAATATTCGCTGGTGTTTCTCATTTAAACTTGTTACTGGTAAGCAATCGGTAAGTCCGATCAATGATTTGCGGGTGAATATTACCTTGTGAAATGTTGGGAAGTTACAAGAGGGTAAGAAATCAGTAAGTCCCATCAATGATTTGTGGGTAAAGTCAACGAGCATGAACTCCTTGGTGGTGACATATCGGCACCTTTCATTTTAAATACGATTAATTAGTTTTAGACGAAAGTTGTAATTAATTGTAAAAATAGGGGCGAAAGTGTAAATGTCGAAATGTCATTAATAGAAACTCACGTAAAAATCTGGCTGAAACTAAGTTCTTATGTTATGTTAAATTTGGTGACGATAGTTGTTTTTCCCTACACGTGTTTAGAATTCAATTGATTAATCTAGTTTACTTTTTTAAACATACAACGTATACACATTATCAATAACACTAGGGTTGTAAATGAGCTGAGCTGAGCCGAGTCAGGGTGGGCTCGGGCTTGCCTCGTTTAAAAATCAAGTCGATTCGATCTAGCTCGTTTGTCTTTATGAGCCCAAAATGTGAGCTCGGGCTCGGCTTGTTTATATACGAGCCGAGCCGAGCCTAGCCGGCTTGCTTGTTTTTTTTAAATAACTCGTGTTATTTTTTACCAATATTCATATGTATAAAAACAAAATATAATATTTTTTATATTTTTATCTTAATTCGTTGAAACAATGATACGACATTGATATTTCATCAATGATGATTGAATCTGTATATTTTTATACTTACGTTTCTTTATTAAAAATTATTAAATTGACCATATATTTATGATCTATGACATAAATTTGATTTATAATGCATTTAGCCTTTAATTTAAATGAGCCAATGACCGAGATCACAAGCGAGCCAACGAGCCAGCTATGAGCGAGCTGGTCTCATTTTAGCTTGGCTCGGCTCGTTTATAAATCGAGCAGAATTCGAGCGAGTTTTTGTCGAGTTATTTTCGAACGAGCTACGAAGCTTTATAAACAACCTAAATAACCTATTATCAGAACCTACACATATGCATATATCCATTCGAGTTAAAGATATAACAAAGAGTTGACATTTATAAAACTATAAAACTATAAAAATATAATTATATTCAGGGATAAATAACGGTTATTTATTAAAAATATATTACAGTCATTCACCATTAATAAAATTGTTTCTTGTAGTTTTCATAGTAAGTTTACATTATATTGTTGTCAGTTTCTCATCGAATGATCAGTGATCTCTAGGATTCCTTTTTTTTCTTTTACGATTAAAGACTTTAACTACAAACAAAATGATGTCATTCAAAATAATTAATTGTATAGTTGCAAACATTTGGAAATACGTACCTAAAAGTCGTGCATCCCTACGCAACTAATGAGATTCCTGATTTCCTGTTGTTTATTATCTTTTAAAAGAGTAAATAGTTTATTAGCAACGCCCAAAGATCAATTTATATTATTCCTGTGTGAAAGAAAATTATGTTCCAGAAGTTACAATAATGACCTAATAAAACGCATTTATCAATCTTATTGTTTACTTAAAAAACGCAATTACTAAAAAGTGGTTATATGTTCGCAAGATAAATTTCTATTTTTAGCGAAATGTTTTCCAAACATATATTTGAAAATTATAGATTAAAAATTATGTTATCTTGGATAAAAAAAGTTGTTCTATTTCATGTATCTACAAAACACATACATATAAACACACAAAACATGCACATCAAGACATTGAGTAATGAGTTATAGGGTGTTTCTCTTCCTTGACTTCACTCCTTTTTATGTCAGTTGAAGGAATGATCAGATTGTTTATAATTATTGTTTTATAATCTATAAGATATGTAATCTTACCTTATATTTTGTAAGAGTTTGTTTTTCAACTCATAACCTTATGGTCACTAAACAATAACATAACCTGTTGATTCAAACCCGGCTTTAAGTGATAAAGTTATAGATGATTTATCAAAAACTAATCAAAGTGATAGAGTTAATGATTAACTAATCAAAGTCAATGCACATCATATCTATACACAAATTCTTAAAAATATCGAAAAACATTAATTCATTTAAGATCATTCTCATAATTTTGTTAACAAAATTCTTCCGACATTTCACTGGTTGAATTTGTCACCCTCCACTAAATTTCAAAGTCAACTTTATCATAGACTATGGCCCACCTTAAAAGTTTAAGCAAATGACCACTTCTTCACCAATATATATATATATTTATATTTTTCAATATAATAATCACAAAAGGTTCTATATGTATTCTGCATTTCAAGGTTCAACACACTTGTTCATATCACCCCATAACACTCTTATCTCCCTAAAATCAACTTAGTTTTATATACATCCTTTTGAGACCAGCAGACATCTCTATGGCAGAGAAAAGCAAGATCTTGATCATCGGAGGGACCGGATACATCGGAAAATTCATCGTCGAGGCAAGCGCGAAAGAGGGAAACCCGACTTTCGTTTTGGTCCGAGAAAGCACAACCAAACATCCTGAAAAATCCAAGCTTATAGACAACTTCAAAACTCTTGGTGCCACTATTTTATTTGTACGTTGCGCCTTTCGCGTGTTGGTGTTTTGAGTTAATCTCAATAATCTTGTTTTTCTCTTCATTTTGTAGCATTTATGAGGCGAACTTACGTTATTCGTGAACTGTTTCAGGGAGATATCCATGATCATGAAAGTTTGGTGAACGCAATCAAGAAAGTTGATGTTGTGATCTCGACGGTAGGCGGTGAACTGATAGCTGATCAAGTCAAGATCATTGAAGCCATTAAAGAAGCAGGAAATGTAAAGGTTAGTTTCCATATATAACTAGACCAAGCGTTATAACAACATTTTGTTCAAACATGTCTTGTTGATTATATAACTAACATGGGATTGTAATCTAGTGCTATTATCGGTATATTATGGTGTGTAGTAAAAGTATTCCACCCAAGTGGTTGAGGTTTGAGACTCATCACGGACATTAGTGTAGAAAATAAAAAATTATTATATATATAACTAACTTATCTTTTTAACGTTTATAGAGATTTCTACCTTCGGAATTTGGAACCGATGTTGATCATGTCAAAGCGGTCGAACCAGCAAAGAGCGTGTTCGCAGAAAAGGCGAGCATACGTAGAGCTATCGAAGCCGCAAACATCCCACACACTTTTGTGTCATGCAATGGTTTCGCGGGCTACTTTTTACCCACCGTAGGGCAAATGGACACATACACCGCCCCTAGAGAGAAGATCACCATCCTAGGAGATGGAAACCCAAAAAGTATAATCATTAACATATAATAAAACAAACATACCTAGCAAGTGTCATATAATATATAGCGTTATGACGCATCTATTAATATTTTTCTTTTGTTATATTCTATCCAGTTGTTATGGTCAAAGAGGAGGATATAGCTTTGACTACCATCAAAACAGTTGATGACCCTCGTACATTGAACAAGACATTGATTTTCAGACCTCCAGGCAACACATTGTCGTTTAATGAAATTGTTTCCATATGGGAAAGCAAGATTGGTAAGACCCTTGAGAAAACATATGTTTCTGAGGAGCAACTTCTCAAGAACATAGAAGGTGAGTGCGAACGAAAAACGCGTTTAATCACCATTTGATTTAACAAAAGCATATGCTGAAAATAATAAGTTGATCACCTTGCAGAGGCTCCATTTGGGTTAAGCATTGTGTTGTCCATAATGCATTCTGTGTTGATAAATGGAGATGCAACAAACTTTGAGATCGAACCTTCGTTTGGTGTCGAGGCTAGCGAGCTTTATCCGGAGATTAAGTTCACATCGGTTGACGAGTATCTTGCTCAAATGGCTTAAAGATCTTTCCTTCATTTATCAGAATAATCATTGTTGATGATTATATACTTCCTTGTTGATTACTATGGTGTTGTTTTCTAGTTTTTATATAATTTACACATATGTATTGGTTGGGTCTTTATCATATACCAATTTTTATCTCTATTACATTGGATATTAAGTTTATTAGTATAAGTCTCATTAATATCTAATTAAGGTTTTCATTTCATTCTCTATATCTCATCAAATATCTAAGGTTTGCATTTTGTTTTTTATATATTATAATTCATTATTTAGTAATAATTAATTCAATATTTACCATCTTCTTATATGCTAATCGGAGAAGCAATTGGATGATCACGCTATGAATGGTATCTATCTAGGCGAGCAGGTGTTGTAGATTTAAATTTTTAGGTTTTTTTTTTTATTGTATGCGTATCACTTCTAAATTAAAGTAAGTTTTGATTGTACTTTAAAATTTGTAATCAAATAAATCAAAAGAAAATAAGAATGAGTAAGGTTGCTGGAGCCAATAGAAGGCTCGTATTAGAACAACCGGTAATGTTGTTGTTTTGTGATCAAGGTCAAGGTTCAAGTTGTAATAAACAATATCCTTCACAAAGTGTATAGTGACGTGACATACATCCGATCGCTACGCCATTCAGCCCCTTACCAGACCTTACACAAAATAAGAATTACATCAAGTATTGGCGTACTTCCTTTAACGAACAACTAGGGGTGTAAACAAGTTAAGACGGCTCGCAAGCTACTCAGGATCGGCTTGAAAAAAACCTTGAATCGAGCCGAGCTTAAACGAGCATGACGGAGCTGGAGCTCACATTATGGCTTGTTTACTAAACGAGCTTGAGCCCAATTAAGCTTCAAATATCGAGCTCGAGCTGGCTCAAAAAACCTAAACGAGCTTTTAGTTTGTATAGTTTTTTTATTTACATATTAAATATATATATATATATATATATATATATATATATATATATAATATTTACATAAATAATATAATAATATATATTATTATAATAAAAATATTATATAATATATATTATGTCATATATAAAAAAGTATGATGATAATTATAACTATAACTTATATTAAATAGCAATTTTGTTGGTACAGTGGAGTTTGTGACTTATATATAAACCACTATAGTTTAATAACACACAAAATACCCCTTTTAAAATTCACCATGATTATTATGGAAGCTTAATTGGTACAAATGTTGAAGATTTAGTTGGTTCTTAAAGCTTAATCATGGGTTTGGTTTTAATGGGGTTTTATGAGAGTAAGTTATCTAAACGTTTTTTTCTAACAATGTTCATAAAATCAGCTACTTTGTTGCTACAATGGAGTTTTATGAGTTTATAAATTGACAACTAAAGTTTAATAATACATAAAATTTGAGTATTTTTTTGGATATCGTATGTTATAGTGAATGTAGTTAATGTCATGGACCATGACGAAAAGAACTAATTATGAGTGAAAAACATTGTTGCTGGTATTGCTATTATCGAAACAATTTTCTATATTTGTTTTTTGGTTTTCGACGAGCTGGGACAATAACAACCCAACTCACCTCGCGTAACACAATGAAAAAACAGAAAAATTCTCGACACTTAGCACGAGTGATAAAACTAGTTAGATATAAAAGAAATTAAATTTAATAATTTAAAAATAAATGGGCCGAGCCCGAACCGACCTCGAGTTTGCAAAATTATTAAAAAGCCGAGTTAAACTACAAACAAATCGAGCTCGAGCTTTATAAAACCAAAACGAGACGAGCTCGAGCTTAAGTGAGCTTGGGCTCGGCTCGACTCGTTTACACCCGACCTTCAAATATGATAACAAAATCCGATGGCACATTTTTCTCACAGCTAACGGACAGACCAATCCCATTAAAAACTACAAAATCTTTACCTATGCAATTACGTTGTAAACGACAGCATAATGTTTATTATATATTCACTGGTTTTAAACTGCAAGCATGAATCTTGTACCAACCCCACAATCACATTGTCTTCAACGATGTCTATGCTTCATACACATCGATTTTACCACCTCAAGCATCTGTATTTATATCATCACAAACAACATTTCAAGCATCTGTACTCATATCATCACAAACAACACATCTTTGCACCAAAATCTAGAACCTATGTTTGTTGTCTACCCTTTCATTTTCCTATGCACACCAAGTGTTTGATAAAGTTCCTGAACTAGATTCTTCCTTTGTAACTATTGATCTTTTGTTCTAGAGTTTGTGGGATTTTAGCTTATTGGTTGTCTGCATATGGAGAGTCCGGTACCACATATCAGAGTGTTGCATAAGCATTCATTGTTGATCATGAAACAGGGAAGAAGTGGATATGAACCGTCGGATACCGAAACGGAATTACATGAGGCTCATTGGAATGAATTCAATAAGAAGATTAGAGAATTGGGTGCTGATGAACATAGGAACTTAAGTCAATTAAGACTCGCGAGAAGACGATCTTCAAAATTTGATCCTGAAGGGCTGCCACCTCCAAGAAGACACAGTAAATCTCCCTACAAGACGCGAAGAGGTGATGGGAATTCGAGATCACCAACGCCTGGCCCGCTTCCTCTTCCACCTGGGAGAAATACCAGCCCGTTTTCAAAATCTGAACGTAGGAGGCGTGTTTCGCCAATCAAACCTGCAAGAGGTGATGATCTTTCTGATAATGATGAAAAGTCTGCTGCCTCTTATAAGCCAGAGCACAGACTGTTCAATGATGAAAGTTATCACAACCGTGAAAAGCCGACTTATGCTAGAACATTGTCAGCACCTAGACTTAGATCAAGGGACAAAGATCAACATCTAGAAAACGAGCAAAGGTTGAAAAGAAGAGAGGGAAGGAGTAGAACACCTCCATCGCGCAGAAGTATTACCCCAAGAAAAGATAAAGAAGGCGACCATAAAAGTACACCTTCTGAAGTTGAGCTCAATGAGATGGTTGCAAATGTGAAATTGGTCAAAAGTCCAGTTCGGCATGAACCTTTTTCTGATAGCACAGATTCTCTTCCAGGTGGTGAAATTTTCATCCCTAAGGGTTATGCTGCAGTGTCACCTCAAAAGATTAAGAATGAAGGGTTGGAAAATCGTCTCAGCCCGGAGCTCAAGTTATTCATAGAAAAAAAGCCCAACGCGCTTCAGCGTAATAAGTCAAACACCGTTCTTTCTAATGGTAGTAATTTAACACCTGCAACTATGGTTTCCAGCTCTGCTATTAGTAGGCAAAGTTGTAAGATAGGTGATGTGAATGGGAAGTCTAATGGGAGTTCTTGGAAGTTTACTGCAAATAGGCGAAAAAACAGACAGATACATGGTTTTCTTGCATAGGAAAAAGTTCTTGTGGTACCACCAAGAAGTCTCCACAAAGATTGAGAGCCTTTGATGAAGCTTCATTTATTGAGAAGGCTTTTGTGGTTGAAAACTTAAGACAGTTTTGGGCTGATAAGCATCAACCCTTATCATTGAATGGGTTCACTTGCCATAAACAACAAGCTGTGCAACTTAAAGAATTAGTAAGTGGCTTCAGTTTCTTAACTTTTTTATTAGTCTTTAGATTATGCTTGCACATTCAATAGTTTTGTGAAATTTTCGTTAAAAAGTTTGAGTTATACGGTCTTCTATATGTGTGTGGTTTTATATATTCTCACCTTGTTTTACTTTAGGCGTCCCAGGAAATACTTCCTCATATTCTTTTTAAGGGGCCTCAAGGGTCAGGGAAGAAAGCTTTTACAATGGCCCTACTATGTGAGATATATGGAGATGCTGCGCGGAATGTAATTTTACTTATAGTTAAAACAACATAATTTAGCCTTTATGCTTTGTGCCCAAACTTATATAGATCTTCTTTTGCAGATATCTCATGATTTAAGATACTTCCAAGTTCAGGTAAGTAAGAGTTGTTGACTTTTTAGAATGTGTTTTTGACTTGATACCCAAAACAATACAAAAGCTTGAGTGTATATGTCTTGATGATAAAATTGATAATGAAGGAAAATATAGGGAAAAGAACTCTAGGATATCATGATCACTAATAGGCAACAAGGGTGTAATGAGTGATCATTGATGCTTAATCTTCATTGACATCCTACAGGAAACAAGGTTGACTCAAGTAGCAGTTCCTGTTACATCAAGTCCTTACCATATAGAGCTTAATCTGCACTTGGAAGCTAATGCTAGATATGCTCTTATGGCTTCAGTCAAACAATTAAGTAGTGATCATGTAGTTACTTCTGAGATCAGTACAGTTAATTTAAAGCCAGATTATAAAGGTTCACTCATTTTAATGGTTTTTTACACTAAAAGGTCCACTTTCAAATTTGAATTTATAGATTCTATTGTCTTATCTACAGTAATGGTCCTTTACGATGTTGACAAAGCTGATGAGAATAGTCAGAACTTAATAAACTGGATTATGGATTGCTATTCAGATGTTTGTAAGCTGGTTCTTTGTTGTCAAGATGATGTCAACATTCTTGAATCAGTGAAAACTCGGTGCCATGTTATGAAGCTTGATGCTCCCGTAACTCATGAAGTAAGCGATTTGTATTATCTATACGTGGAGATTTTAACCCATTTACCTATAAATGATTTAGATTGGATCATATTTGATCTCTAACGGGTCAGATGGGTTAAGCTAAAAAAAGTCTGATACCAAGGTGAACCAAAAAAATGCATAAAACGGTTGGAAATACCCTTGATTGGGTCAAGTCAGGTACAGGTCATTGTTGAAATGATACTCAAATCTCATACCGTTGAAAGAAACTTTGTATTGTATGCATGAAAGTAGGAGTGAAGTTGAGTGGGTCATTGGGTCAACCTAGTCCACAGGTAGTACCGAAATAAATGCAGTTGAATAGGTATTTCTGTTGAATCGTTAGTTTACTATGAATGTGCTATGTTGAGGCCCTTTCCAGATCGATTATGGATGATCAATTATGGATGAATGAATCAAGATTACGAGTATGCACATGAAGTGCAGTGACTCTCGAAGAACTCAGTGGAAACCAACAGATACACACAAATACGACTATGAATTCCACACAACCAAATGTCGTACATGTAGGGGTATTTATACACATAAATTGGCGGTTAAAAACTAACAAAACTAACACAATTAACCCCTTAATTGCCGCCTTAATACATCAGTTTGACTTTCTAAGAAGTCACAGTTTGACTCTTTAAATAACTTTCTAAAATACTAACTTCTGATTATTATCTTGATTATTAATCTTCCAACATGCTATTTATGTAGTAGTTCAATTACTTAATATATGAGTTTATTAGCACCAAAACCTTCTTATCGTGGGTAAATTTTGTGTGTTTAAAGTAGTAAAACTCATATTTTATTCTTGAATTTGAGTGTGTGTTTTGGGCCTGAACCAACAAAAACATTCAAATCAATAAAATTAATAATAACTAAATGAGTTATGCTCTAGGCCCTGACCCCCAGACCCACACCTTTTTGGCTATTCTATGCTATCATTTTTAGTGTTTTTGGAAGCTTGAAATGTATTTTCTTCCATTTAAGTTACAGGAATGTAGAACATGAATATTCATTAGCTAAAATTTCCAATATTTCATCTGATTTTCCATGTTTTAAAATCACAGATCATGGAAATTCTTGTTCAGATATCAAGGAAAGAAAATTTTGATTTACCCATGAAATTTGCAGCGAAGATTGCTAATCAATCCAAACAGAATTTGAGGAAAGCAATTATGGCTCTTGAAGCCTGCAAGTCTCACAAGTAAGACAATACATATTATGTTTATCATATATATATTTGAAAAAAATCTGTTCTTAATCAGATTCTAAAACTCAAGCATATGCAGCTACCCATTTGTTGAGGATCAGCCAATCACAATAGGATGGGAAGATGTACTTATTGACCTCGCTGCTGAGATTTTAGCCGATCCGTCACGCAAGAAGCAAGTTTATAAAATAAATATTTATACTTCCTAAATAACTTGATAAAAATTAACAAAGTTAAACTTTGTTTTTATCAGGCTATTTTTCATAAGGGGAAAACTACAGAAACTTTTGGTGGAATTTGTTCACCCAAAACTGATTCTTCTGGTAAATTTACAACCTTCTAGTTAAAATATCCATTTCAACATTCACCCTCATAATTCAAAATATTATGATATAATGTTTCTGTTATACAGAAACTCATTGAACAGTTCCTTAAGGGTGTTGAAGCTAATATCAAAAGGGAACTATATTATTGGCATGGTTATTATGTAAATTTCCAATCCTTTTACTCTGTTTATATGTCTTTTTTTTTTCAAAAATATGTTTGATTGAAAGTTAATGTCAACCTACAGGATAAGAGACTTCCAGTTGGAACTAGTGCCTTACTAAAGCTAGAAGGTGATAACGATATATAACATTATTTCCTATATGATTTATGATGAAAAATGAATGCATAAAACTTAAAGTTCAAATTTCATCATATGTGTATTGTGTACCTGCAGAGTTTGTTGCAAAATTCATGAGTATACACAGGAAGACTTTAAATAATCGTCAGTGATTGAAGCTTGAGGAAGCATAACTAACCCAAAGAGGGGATAACAAGGTGTCTCATTGTACCTTTTAGCCGGTCATAGAAACACCATAGATTTTTTTCCTTTGATTTCCTAGAGTAAACATATAGCTATCCCAGTTGTTATGAAGTTCTGATGAAATATGTGATTTATGTTACGAGTATGAAACTCTTTGATACTGATATGATTATCATGTTTTATGTAGATTGGGTTCAAAGATCACCTTTATGGTGTTGTGATAATTTTCTGCCATTGACATGACGACGATGATGATGACCATGATGATGATGATGATGATTGATGTCGTCCTTTTCTCTCAAAAATCCTGTTGCCTTCTGCATAATTTGTTTAATGTAGTTTTTAGTTATAGACTTAATGATAATATGTCAAGGAAGGTGATTTGCAAAATGCTAAAATTACTTTTCTCACAACTTAAGGTTGCTTTATGTTGTACTTTGTGGTCTTTGATATGATATTTTACGTGTGTAATTGGAGTGGTGGTCAAATTAATCCTCATATGGAAAACATATATTCTCTACATTATAGAAATGTAAATATCTAAAGTTTTTCTTTATAGAATGCCAAGGAAACTTGCAATATACATAGTGTTCTTTGAAACATGTTAGTTATAAATGAGGAATACATCAATTTTTTTACCAATATGCTAGTTTTTATTATCACTAGGGACATCCTTATCATTTCTTACCCTAATAATATGTAATTTCTAACCACATAATGCAACATATGGTTACAGTTCCCTACCCATTTGATGCAATATATAAACCGTAGCATCTTGTGAGCATTTGATACCATCGGGCATCGGTGTTTGTTCATCAACATTGGATGATGAGCCTTTGTTCTTGAGAACACACAATCCTTGGAGAGAACTCCCAAAGACCCAAAGTTGATGCTCACCAGCAGAAGGTCAACTTTCACCAAAGCTAATGTTTCACTAAACATGAATGTTGGCTTGGTAAATATGTCTTTAGATGATCCATGTAAAGTCAGTGTTTTTACAAAGTTGACTTGCATGTGTATAAAGTAGGTCTAATGCCGCCAAAATTGTTATGTTAGATTTACAAATGCTAAATTTTTTAAATATAAATCAAAATTTCATTTTTAACCCCTTGAAATCTACATGGATCTGGAATTTAGATTACTAGATGTAGTTTGTATTCTGAACCTTCTATGTTGTGTTATAACTTAACTTAAAATCTATTTAATTTTTATAAAAAATAGTTGATAATCCTAAAATTATCAACAAACTAATAGTTAGAGCTAATTTGTATATTGTAGGAGCCTACTCTTGCAGTTTTAGTTACACTCCATCTTTAATCAATATGGTTTAAATTTGGATATATTTTCATTGATAAAGCAAGCAAAAATACAATAAATTAGTAAATACGAAAGCTGATACCTTTCGCTCATAAACAAAGACGTGTTACAATCATGTGACGCAGATGATATAAATAAACATCGCGACGAGTGAACGTTTGTAAACTATAATACAAATTGGTGTTGGTGAACTATAACAGAGAACTTGATTCAATTCACAAGTATATGAATAGAATATTTTGAATTATTTACAAGTCTCTCTTTATAAAGTGTTTTTTTTTTTATTTTTAAATGGTTATGCTTCTATTATTTATATGAGATATGAGATTAGAAGATATGAATTAATTTATACAATAAATGGTTAAAATTAGTTATGATATGTGTTTTTGATTTTGTGGTAGTTATCGGTTATCGAGAATGGCATAAGATTTAGCTTTTCTCATAACCCATGGAGAGGAAGGAAGGAAGGAGTATTGTTCGAAATTCTCTCCGCAACACCATGGGATGAATCATCATCATCTTCTTCTTCTTCGTTTCTCATTTCCCCCTTTGCCCTAATTCCATCATCACTTTTTGCTTCCTTAAAGGTACAATTTCATCTATACATACGTGTTTACGATCATCTATTCATCACGCTTTTGTTTTTCGATTTGCGTTTCGATTCGGTGTTGTTAGCATGCTTCAGATTCGAATCTGCGTGTTTTTAGATATCAGGTTCGGTTAATTTTGGATATGTTAAGATGTTTCGTAACTGAATTTGCGTTTTGTGGTGATATCTGGTTCTATTTGTTTGTTAAGGACATTCTAGTGTTGTGATTTGTAGTATAAATGAATTGATTCATCTATTAGCGGCCTCGATTGTTTGATTGCCGATATCATGAATGTGTTTGAGTCGAATTATTATAAATAAGAGCAGAGATAAGATGTTGATAGTTAAATCAGATTCCATTTTGTGGCTTTTTGTAATCAATGTTTTGATTTGTGTTGTTTGTTTTTGTGGATGAATCGAAAATCTGGAAGGTATATAGATCTTTCATGGTGCAATGCCTACCTTTACAACCGTAGCTTTGGATACTTTAATTGAGCCAAAGGCTTCTAAGATGGCAGCAGCGGAGAAAACCAAACCTCAACCAAAACTGGAGAGGAGGAATAGTGGTGGAATTCCAGTTGCTGATCGAAAGCCTATGTTGAGAAATGCTACAATGACTATTGAGAGAAAGCATCATTGGACTCAGATTTCACCTGCTCTTTATGCTACTCCTGAACCAACTCCAGTTCCAGATTCCCCCTTATCTTTCCCTACGTCACCATACGTTGTTGACCATAAGAGGCGTGGGCCACGACTTTCGAAGACTTTTTCACAAGATGATGCTGTTCTTCATCAAGCTGTAGCTGGTGAACCTACTGTGAAGATCAAGAAAAGTGTAGAAGCGGAGGATATTGATTCTGGCAAGGTTTTTGATATGGCGGATGCTGTTTCTGGTGATCTTAAGAATAAGCATGTCAAGTTTCAGCCCGTTGAAAATCTTGGAAGAGCGGAGGATGTTGGATCTAGCAAGGTTTTGGGCATCACAGATAAAGTTTCTGGTGGTGTTGAAAATACACATGTTAAGTTTCTGCATAAATCAGATAAACATGGTGTTTTAAGAAAGTATGATACATTGGAACGTGATGCTGAGATAGATGATTTTTTTGATCCCCATGATTCAATGAGTGTCATAAGCAACACTGCTGGGGAAAGTAGTCATGCAGTAGAGAAAGCATTAAACTCCAACACTCCATTTGCTGAGTTTTATGATGCTTGGGAAGGTAATTTGGTTTCTTTATATATATATATATATATATATAATATAGTTAGGGGTCAAAATGGGTGGATTGGATAACAGGTCAAAACATGTGATTTTTAGTACGGGTCAAAAAGGGGCGGGTTGGATTTACCTGAAATTTGTGTATAATTAGTGTCAAATATGATTACAAAAGTTATTTTATTTCAATGACAATCTAAGTATTTGAAAAAATGATTTTATGAGGTTTAAATGTATTATGCGTTTATGCGTTAAAAAGACACTTCGGCAACTTTTAATACATTCGATCCTTTCACCTGTTTCCTTTTATATTAATTTATTGTTTGGCTGGTTAGTGATTAAGTGTAACCTTAATAAACTTTTCATAAGTAATTAGATTTGAAAGTGTCAACTCTGCATAACCCAAATCGACCTATTCTTTCATGATTAGACAATTATACTTTCTTATCGGTTTTTCTAGTATTCCATAAAGTTTTAGCATAGTATGGCAAGTCTCCCTTTATGTCAATTCAGAGATCTGTGGATCACTCATAATTATTGTCATTGTAGTGATTAACATGCGATGAGATTAAAAATCATACACTTGTTACAAGTTACGGAAGTAAAGTTATGTATTTACTTGCATTATTTCCACAGAACTAGCATCCGAGACTGGAATTCAGCATACTGCAACCGACATCCAGGGTGAATTACATGAATTACAATCAGGCTTTTTGATAGAGATGGAAAAAAGAAAGCAAGCAGAAACCCGTTTAAATGATATGAGAAGCCAATGGGGAAGAATCCATGAACAGTTATCTGTTGTTGGGCTAAGTCTTCCTGCAGACCCTACAATGCTGGACAATGAATCAGCCATTGACCCCGGTGAAGATTTATGTCATCAGGTTAATGTTCTCCGTTGTGTGTCCAATTCTGTTGGAAGAGGAATTGCTAGGGCTGAGCTGGAGGTTGAGATGGAAGCCCAGTTGCAGTCAAAGAATTTTGAGATCAATAGGTTATTGGACAGACTGCGTTACTACGAAGCTGTTAATCATGAAATGTCTCAAAGGAATCAAGAAAGCGTTGGTGAGAGTCGAGTCGTTTATTACTTTTTGACAGGTCTCTTATTACCATTATATTAACTTAAATCACATATGATTTAGAAACCATGCGTCGACTTAGGCTAAGGAGGAAGAGAAGACAGAGGTGGATTTGGGGATCAATTGGTGTTGCAATTACACTTGGAGGTGCTGCTTTAGCATGGTCTTATCTCCCAACTGGAAAAGGATCTTCTTCCACAAATACTTCTGGAAGCAACCGTTCTGTTCAGTAGAAACTGTCCTCACGGGATAACGCCAAAGATGATATAATGGTTTTGACACATCAGCTTCCACATCATCACACTGACACAGTAAACATGTACGGTTATCTTATATTCAAATTTTTGGAAACTTTTATTGCTTTTCTTGAATATAATCAGTTGGTTTAGTTGAAATAGAATTCTGACCGAAGTTGGTTACTTTTTATGCAATTATCACTTTTTCAGTCCCTGGTTGTATGATTTCTTGGTAATTTTGTTAACATTTAGGTTTTTGGACACGATGGTCGATGGAGAACCGCATGGAGGTTGTCTGACTGTAATTTTCACTTTGAAGCCTTATAGAGAGGTAATATATGTACATAACATGTTCAGAGGTAATAACATGGATTTACATACATTTTTGGCAGTAATAAAAGCATGGGTTACAGTTTACACAACGAATGCAAAACAACATTGTTCACAGGATGCATAAATGCATCAAACCGGTGGGAATGAAAATGGATAGAAAACTTTTACTTGATTATGGGATATCACTGATAACCACTCTATTATCATAGTTTTATAATGATGATAAATTTCAGTAAAATCGAGCAAATCGCTACTTAACTCGCCAATGTCAAAATATATAAATCTACTGTCTTCCAAAATTCATAGATCTTCCATTAGATATCGAAAAAAATTCAGTCCATCTACGATGTGTGTCGCATGTTCTTTGCAACGTTAAGTTCAAATGTTCAAGTTCACCCTGAGTGCTTGTTGTTTGTTTTAAGATTTATACCAAACAATATATTTTAAAAGTCTAGGCTTATTCATTCTTACATACTACGTGGTGGATGAAATGACGCAATGAATCATCATATCCACTAGTGTATTCATGTATTAAGTGGTAACTGCTTTCGTGTGTACATACAACGTATTCATTAGTGAATACATTATATTTTCTAATGGTGTGTTCATTTGTATTTACTTGTATTCACCGATAAAGACACTATATATAAATTATTATGATCCGGAGTATATTTAGCATTGAATAATTAATGGTTTAAATTCTAATTATGATGGAAGTGATTCTTAATTTTGAAGATGGTTCTTCAACTTCAAATAGTTCACACTTGAACTCATCAAAATATATTTATGTGTGGGGTGGGTGGGTTTGACTCACTGTCTCCGAATGTTTTTTACGGCATTTATGTGTTTACACTTTATGCAAGTTTAATGTTTGCTGCACTTGCATAAAGTTATATAAAATGAACCCAGAACCCTTTCTATGAGACTTAATATCATAAAAGATAAAACATTATTTTTCATTACACACAAAAGCTATTTAACCTAAGTTTGATATATTCAAGTTTTTAAATGTTTTTATTGATACAGATATTTATGGAATTAACGATAAGGTAGTAACAAGATGACTAGTAGTAACACAATGACTACATATGTGAATGTGATGAGTTTTAACACACTTGGATCTCATGTACACTCTTTTTTGGACGTGACACTAACTTGTTAATTCTTAATATTTTGTTTTATATCATTAAAACTTAACTTGAATGTAATGTACACTCTTTTAGAGAAGTAAAACATTAACCAGTACCATCTGAAATCAAAATTATCCAAGTCAATATTTTTACACAATTGTAAGCTTTATAAATTTTACTAATTTAAAATGTAGTAAATATTTATAAAAAATCATAAATACCTATTTAAAAGATGTTAGTGATTTTAATATATATTTAAAAAAAAAGTTTACACAAAATAGAAAAAGCATGCTTTTTATGTTATTAACCCTTTTGGGCGTGAAATATTAAAATAATATTAATAATTGACATAGACATATAGGCACAAGTATATTTTTATGCATATAAAGCCATGGAGTTGTTTATTAGGTTCATTTCAAATCAATAATCACCAAAAGTTGTTTAAGTTCGCCGTAAATAATCTTTCCTTTTTCTATTATTGTGTTTGCATAGTATGTGGACTTAAATCATTTAATATTACTAAAATTTAATTACACCAATGAAATAACTATTTGGTTTTTAGGCATTTGTAAATTATGTGCAATTGGGATTATTTTACAGCCCAAAACTTATTAAAAAGATCATGAACACTAAATCTCCATACACTACGGTAACTTGGGATATAGGTGTTTAAAAAACCAAATCAAACCAGTTTGACCGGTTAAATCGAGAACTGTTGATGATGCCATCGAATTAGAGCTATTGAAACGGTCTACAATGTGTAGTCCGATTTAAATAGATTAATCAAAATCATGACAAAAATATTAAAAAACTGATGATATTCGTCCTTGATTTCCAAGCGTAGTGATTCTAAGACCGAAACAACTAGTTGAAATGATTTAAGTCGAGGCACTGGTTCAGTTCAACTACATGTCCGTTATCAAAACATTAATCATGGGACAAGCAAAAAAAGTAATCATTCTAATTATGTTTGCTTTGTTTTCACGAAACAAAAGAAAACGTGTATTTTTCAATCTATGCATTTTTAAATAATGAACTATATAGAAACTGATTACATTAAATATAATACAAAATACAAAATAATAAACAAATTCTAAACTAAATAGATATTAACTTAAATTAAAGAATATCATTATTGATTAAAAAAAAGAATAAATACATGAAAACGCACAAATAGACTAGTTTGTTAGTTTAAAATTGTAATCACAGATATCTAATATGTTTCATAAGTAATTTTATTTTTGCAAAAACTATTTCTGCATTATTTTACAGCCGCATACATTAGAAATTAACGTAATCAAATTTTATCCCACCTTTAGCAAGTAATATTAAAATTAAAAAAAAATTAACATTGAAAAAGAAATCATATAATTTTGAGCAAAAGATTATTTACGTGGGCCAGGTGGCATTTTAATATGGGCCCATACATAACCTTCAATGGCTATTAATTCTCCTCACCGCCCATTAGTTTAATCAAATATATTTTAACCTTTATTTCCCTAATCATTCCTTTTTTAAATGTCATTTTTTTAATTTTTATTATCACTGAAATTCAGTATACTGTATTTAATTTTTTATACACTCTTGGGGCCTTTGGTCAAAATGCGGAAAGCATGGACTAAATGGGCCCGTATTCGGCAAAAATATTATTTAATTGCCATTTTCAACCTTTTCTTTTGAGCGTTTCTTGTATTATTATTCTTAAAAAAGGTAAACTATATAGCTTTTTATGAAATAATTGAACGATATAGAAATTTATAACATGCATATTACTTTTAGAAAACTAGAGTAAGAAAGTTAATTGATAAGAATGTAATCCGTATATAACAAGACTCATATCACTGAGTTATTGCCTTTAAGACCATACGTTTGCATTTCCTAACACTGTCACATGCATTAGTATGATGTGCACAACCAATTTTGTTCTTATTGCCTAGATTCATGCACTTGACTAAATGAACCCAACGTTGCTGATCGACCATATATCTTAGTGTTGCACTTACTATCAACCGTACGGATGCCTTGAAATGGGCCAATTATCATCTAGTTTGATACTACTTTTGAACTACCTATTGTTCGTATATACATGCAGTGTTTCATGTTCCAAATTTTGATAATATTTGTTTCAAGAACCTAGTGTTACACACCCAAACCGATATGATCATACATTGTTTATCTAAGGTGGTTAAGTTTGAATTCTTCTTTTGAATTGCGACTAATCACTAAGTAAATTAAGATGATAATAAAAATTAATTAAAGTGAAATCAAATACATGTATCATGTGTTTAGTCGATATAAAATGATCGGATCTAAATGACGATATATGTTGATCACAACCTCGAATTTAGTCGGGTGTCTCCATCACCAACGATGAGATAGTATTGATGAGCAATCATTATGCCGAATCTATATTCATTATCGAGGGTATGGAGTTTCCTCGTCGTCATCAGAAACATCTTATTACACCTTATGCTTTCACCGTTTTAATCAATCGAACAACACTTTGTTAAACATGTTGTTGACGGTCAAATGCCTTCAATTAAGAATGTTTATATTGTGTTATAACCTTAATGATTTAGTGAGAAGTAACAGCCCTCAACTATTAGTTTGTAACAACACATTTTAAAAAAGTATAAACCGCTAGTAAAATAGCTAATTTTTATATGTTCCACTAAGATCTTCCTCTATCATGTAAACATCTAATATATATATAACCAAGCATAAACATTTTATTCTTTATTCTCTTTTTAACAAGCTGGTCGGTCGACCTATTCATCAGAATAAGTTAAACATGCGAACTCGAATATATTCACTCGACTAAAAGGATTAAATAAGTGAAAGCTAATGGTTAGTCAGGAGAGTTTCTCAGTTGTAGATTTTCTTCTAAAAAAAATAAAAATACGGTCCTAACTAAAAAAAATGTAATATAAAATCAATTAAAATAACATTTATTCTTTTCGTTTAAGAAATTATTAAGCATAAGGGACATCTTGATTAAAGAAACTGAAGATAACATTCGTGTTGCATGTTTGGAATGAGTGTTAGGGATTTGTAGATGTGTGGAAGCTTGTGTGGGCCGCAGCAAGGGAATTGGACACGTGTAGGGTGAGGATGTTAAGTTGGAAAGATGAAGGATTAGGATTGAGAAGTCAATCAATGGATCAAAGGGTGGGTTTGTGTGCCACCTGGGCATCTATGCTGTGGTCTGCAATCACAGACATCAATTTCCCATGTGGTCTCACTCACCTGCCTCTACGCCTACTCTACTTTCACAGTTTCCCCTCAGGTGAAATCTCAAAAAAAAAAAAAAAAAAAAAAAAGAAATAAAAATTTATACAAATAGGATAAATTATGGAGGATTTAAATTTAAATAATATTTTTATTAATCGCAAGAGAGTGTTCCCGCCCTCCTCAACCCCTCAAACTGGCTTCAGCCGCGGCAACTCTCACACTCTTCTTCTTGCTCCATCTGTCGATTGGGACCGACCTGTGGCTACGTTGCAATGCTCATGCGGGCAACTGTGACGTATTGATTCCCTTCCCGACTCCACTCTCTCCACCCTTGGAGTTTTTAAACGTGTAATGTATTGTGATTATTAAAGACGTTATGGGGTTATAACTTTTCGTTAATAAATATTTAGTGTTTTTATTATTTAACCCGTGTAATACACGTGATTGTAAACTAGTAATATATAAAATAAAAAAACATTTTATAATAATAACTATAGTTTATTTGAGAAGTTTAGGTAACCCAAAATATATAAAAAGAATATGTTTACTCTTTACACATTAATTTTGATTGGGTAGTAGTATGAGTTTATGGTAGTGTGGGGTGTCAGGGTTAGCGTCTTTCAATTGAATCCGTACTATTTGCGTCAAACCTTGATTTCCCCCGGTCGGACTACACTCTATTGTGTGTCTTTCATTTTTTTATATTTTTGTTCTTCAATATAGTCTTTGGTTTCTTAGGTATATTATTTTTCTGATTTACCTAGTTGGTCTCCAATAGATATTATGAAGGAAAATAATGCACATTACTAAGGTAAATATATGATTTTAAATCATAAAGTTTACATTTTGTAAGAATATTTGTTTGTCGGTTATAACTTTTTTTTTAATTCACAACAAAATTAACATTATCTTGAATTTTATAAGCCGATGAAGTAAAAACTATGGCATTGATGTCAATATGACTTGTCTGGGTTAAAATGAGTCTGGGTTAAACTAGGTTAATCACAAAGCAGGTTCGGGTGAAATTAGAATCATGTCAATATGACTTGTCTTAAAAACTCTCCTCACCCTCCCTATTCTTGTTTGCAATCGATTTTAAATGTTTGCTTTTTTTTTCTTGATAAATTATTATAAAACATCGTAACATTTTGAGCAAAACCATACACATAGTGCCTCCAACCGAATAAAACGGTTCAGGTGCCGGTATTCGATTTTGACTAATTGTGTTATTGGTACTAGGCGGTACTGATACTAGTAAAAATAAAAAAGTGTCGATTATGTTTTGGTTCATTTTTGGGACCTTTTGAATGTTTTACGTTCAATGTTTAATATTACAAATGTTTTTATACAAATTTGAATGTTTTTGGTATTATAGTTCGTAAGTGGTATTCTTAAAAACTTAAATTTTGAGCTAAAAAAACATCAAAGCGGTCCCAATCGATAAAGTACCAAACAACCGATAATGATATTCGTTACCCACCCGCTTTCCTCTAATTCGGTTTGGTACCGATATGGTATGATCCCATCCCTGATTTTATCCAACATCGTTATTGATCAGATATTTTCCTAGATAAAGCTTGTTAATTTCTGGTTGTTTTATTATTATAGGAACCAAGTTGTTTTTAACTAGGTCCTAGAAAATAACAGTTGTAGAGGGCAATAATGTTCAATTTAGGGGGAATATTGAGGAAACATAGTACTATAGTATGAGCGTGTAGCAGGATAATATTTCGCGATTTAAAGGGCCCATTTCTTTTAAGTTTTACCCCTGCTTGACACATCATCCGTTCAAACCCACTCTTCATGTGTTTATTTAATTTATCATTGTTATTATTTTTAACTTATAACTAACGCACTCATTATGGGTGAACAATATATAATGTAAATAGATTGTTATAATATTAATTTTCGTTGATTGTTATTGTATTTGATGTAACTCCCAGCTCTAGCAACTTGCTAGATTTGTTTTAATAAAAGTTAGTTTGTCGTTAGAAAAAGAAAAAAAAGAAATTCATGCACCCAATAGATGTATTTTCAAAATCTACGGATTAAACGTAAAATCTTACATATATGTGTGTTATGCAGTTCTTGCAATATATAATAAGGTTATGTCAATTGTAATCGCTTATCGTACTCTCTTTTGCTCTTTCAATGTGCATGATCAACACTATGTGTATGTAATTTATTTTTGGTGCCTACTTAAAAGTTGGTTTTGTATTATACAATGTAATATAAAATGATTAATATTTTTCATTGTAACACATAAGTTGCTTATGAATTGATTTTCGTTTAATTTTTTGGAATTTAAAATCGAAATGTTATAATTTTAGTCAAATCGGTGTAATTGTCTAATTTAAAAGTTCGATACACCTATTTGTAGCCTTTTGAAGTGATGTTTTGTGTTTTACTATAAAGAACACATGTTTTGCTTTAGGTTATTGTAAAAATGATTACAATTATCATTTTTAACAAGAGGTTATGTTGAGAGTAGATGTTTTGTAAAATTTTCATCTAAATGAATAGCCATATATAATCGTTTTCTACCAGTTATATGTAAAAAAAGGTTAACAAAAATTCGTGAGCAATATTATTTGATAAAATTATTGTTTATTGATTTTCGGATTTTTTTATCGTTATTGATATTTTACTGTTTTGGTTACTTTACAAAATACTTGATTATTGTTAGCGGATGAGTATAGAAAATAAGCAAATACTAAAATAAGTAAAAAGAACAAAATCATATTCTTTATTTGATGTACTTGTTTTAAAGTTTTGAGTATTTAACTTGTGAGTTGCAATCCGATGCAAACTTTTTATATATTTTATTCTTAATATAGCAAAACCTTATTTTTAAGCCACTTATTGAGGATGTTATAGAATGGTTTGGGTACCGTACTTGGATAAAACTCTTCATATACAAAGTATTTATTTCTTTGGTTAGAAATCAGAATTATTTTCTAAACAACCTTGCAAAAGAATAGTATAGTATTTTAATAAATTAACCATAGTACTTCATTATTTTTACTATAAACTTGGTCACAAAGTTTCTTTAAAAACTTTAAATTATTATCATACAACCCTATCAACTTTAAGTAAACGTACAATACAAATATATTAACCTATTACTTTTAAAAACAATTAGAAAATTTTTATTCTTTAAAGTTTGGCCACAATTTTTTTTTTCACTTTTAACTTTAATTAAATCTATAATATGAAGATGTTGATATGAAGATGTTTCTAACAACTATTATCAAACGTAAACACGAATGAAAAGTCATAAAAACTATTTCACAATTTCAATTTCATATAAAATGACATGATTTATCATTTTTATTTTATAAAAAATGAGAATATACCATTGTGATATTCTTCTTTTATCTACATCTCAACATTATTTTATTAAACACCAGCATTGTTGAATTTCTGCAACATTAACAAACCCAAATGTTAGTAATCCCTTGGTCTAATTACCCAATGAAAGGTAAGAAGCTTTGCTTTTATTTAGGTCATGAAATCAATTTATAACATAGACGAATAATTACTAACTTTCTCTCACTAGCCTACTAATCACTAACCTGGCGTTAAAAAAAAATAGCAATGTGCATTGTTATTCCAAAATAAATAAAATTTTCTAAAAATAAAATATATTTGGATATATTCGGGGGTGTTTGTTTTTTCTGAGAAGTACTTCCTGATCTCTTTTGTCTGCGCCGCGCAGACCACGCGCAGGCATTGAGGTCTGCAGATTGTTTGTTTTTTGGGAGACTTTTAATTAAAAAAGGTATTCCAAGGTTTTCCTGAAGTCTGTGTGAAGAAGACATAACCTATTCACTTCTAACCACTTCTAATCTACCCTTCTCTTTCTACCCTCCTCCTTCCCCCTCACCATATTCCAGAATCCACCACCGGACCACCCGCCACCGCCGCCCCAACCACCACCACCACCACCGCTGGACATCATCCCACCACGAGCATCCACCCATCGCCGCTCCCGATTCGAACACCAATCGCCACCGCCACCGCTGCCACTGTCACTACCCTTCGCCACCATCATCACCATGGCGACCGCGGACCCAACCAATCGCCACCATCCACCCACCCTCGTCCCACCGCGGTTGTCCATTGGAATGGAAGAATTCGGTGAAATTGAGAGGGTGGGGTTGAATCGAAGGGTTGGATACAAAGGGTCAACGATTGAGGGGTGATTTTGGTCAACGATGGTGAAGTTGGAAAGCGGGATCGGAGAACAACCTGAGTTTTTCTCCGGCGAGAGGCGGAGATGACTCAGGGTGCGGTGGCGGAAGCGGTGGGAGATGATCGAAAAGATGAAACGTAATTTTTTGGGTGAAGTGAGTTTTTGTTAGATGGGGGGCTGATGAGACTCAATTTGTGTGACTAAATGACCCTTTTTGTTTCACATAATTGCAATAACACCAAATTATTATTATTTTATGTTAAAAAATAAACTGTTTTTTTTCTTGTTATTTCCCCCTTTCTAAAGTACTCATAGAACCTCTATAAAACCCGCTAACATTCCATCATCTCATAAAAAAAATCACAATCCACCGTTAACTCCCACACCGTCATCGGAAAACTTACTCCGTCACCGGAGCTTCAACCGTCATCTCACCGGAGCACAAAACCACATGGATATCTTCAACATCCACAACGTCAAGGTGGAGAAAGATAACGCAATGCTACAATACCGTCGATTCAGAACAATCGCGAAACTGTTTCGTCTCGTTGAGCTCTTTGTAGCTCTGGCTCTACTCTCATGGATCTCATCTCGATTGCCGTTAGTCGTCACGATGCTTTGCGACTACTTCCGCCAGCTTATCTCCATCATCGTCAGTCAATTGTTCATTTTCCTCATCGGTAACGTGATTGTTGTCACTCTGGTGCTCAAATCAGGTCGCCTCACCGGCAATTTCTCCGTCGTAGATCTCGCCGGAACCGATTTGTACGAAGAGATCGTGAATAACGTAACCGAAGACGTTTCTCCGGTTCTCGAACCGGAGGAGATTGTTTATCAGGATAAACGAATCATATCGGAAGTAAACACTAAACCGATTCACGACGACGGTGAAATTGAAGTTGTTGTAGGTTTGAAGAAACCGTTGGTTACAGATCTGGATCTGAAAACTTACCGGAGAAGTCAGTCGGAGAATTTGAATATGAGAGAGTGTGTGGTGCCGGAGAAACTGTACGGCAAGCTGAAGCGGTCGGAGACGGAGATCGGCCGGAGGAAAGATGAAACTCCGGTGGAGAAGATTCACGACGACGACGATAACGACGACGATGACGTTGTTGATGAACTGAGTAACGAAGAGTTTCAGAGGAGAATTGAAGGGTTTATTGCTAGACAAGTGAGGTTTCATCAAGAAGAGAAACTATCGATTGTTGTTCCTCATGGTTTAATGTGATTTTCTGTATAATTTTTTTTTTAAAGAAAGTGAAAATTAGTAAATTAATATAGTTGTTATTAACTTATTATTGGTATTGTTATCGTTTTATAGTGTTTTAAAAGTTTTACTTCTTAGCTTTGTTTTTTATTTTGTACTTTTAGTTTTCGAGATTGCATGGATTCTAATATTCTAGTTTACTTTGGAGTTCGGAACGTATAGCGTGTGGTAAAAACTAAAAGCTAAAAAGGTTTATGGAAGCATGTATGTATTCGAATAATTTTACTGTTGCGGTGTTTTTTACCATTTGTATGTAATGGTAAAAAGAGAAGGGTAAAGGTAGACGAAAGGTTAGAACTTAAAAGTTCATTCGTTTGAAACTGTTAAAAATGTTATTATTTGTTTTGTGATGTAGTAATGCAACACATAATCCATTCTAATCTCTCATTATCTTTTCCCACAAGTAGTATCTTTATTGTTTTCTGTCTTTTTAATACATTCGAGAAGTAAATTTAGTGCAAGAGACTCCCATTCGTATGTGGTCAGGAAATAGATCACTTAATCTCAATGTATGTATACTTACCATGTAATATTTATAAGAGATTGTTTTGATGACTTAAATCCGTGACTTTCAAGTTGCAAATTTTAGGGAGTTGACACGTGTAATATTCACAATCACAAAACAAGTTCAAAGAGTCGTGAGTGATAATTGAATTGAACTTTTGTTTCATAGAAACATCAAATCATTATGCAAGTCTTACTATGTTTTTACTTAACATTATGAAGGAAGCAAAATGATTAAAACACCATAAATACATACGTGCACAAGAAATATGAACACCAACAAGCATGGATTAAAGGGACAATTTTTCTAGCATTTGTTTGGGAAAAGGGTAGGAGAATGATGCAATTTGTCTCAACAAATGGAAATATGAAGGGGTAAAACAAGAGGAATGTGTTTCAGATTCTTGTAACAAGTGGTAAGCATGTCCATGATGATCATGATGAATGATGATGGTGAACATGAATAAAAGAATTTGTTCAAAGTTACACTACAAATGCTACAAAACTAATCGATTATACTTTATCATTTAATAAGTGGTTTTCAGGTTGAATTACAACAAAAGAGCTAAATATTGCTTAAGATTATTATTATGCTCTTAAAATATGTGATTAATGAAGTTGGTAGTCATGTCATATTATGCCAATCTTGGAAATCTAATTTATATTTCTTTTGTTAGTTAACCTAGTAAAAAAACAAACTGAAACTTATCATATAAAAGCAATCAAGTTTTATTACTGTTTTCTTATCACTTACAATTTTTTTTTTCAGTCATACAAGCTTTTAAAGATTCCTAAATGTGTAAAGAAAATCGGTAAAGTAGTCATGTAAAAAAACTACAACTACAATTTAAGCTTGCATGCGACTTTAGCTCGTGTTATTTCTCTTATCAACATCCAGGCCAATATCGTTTCCTCTTAGATTTTTAAATCTTTTTAGAATGGCTTTATATTTTTAAATATTGGTAACAAGTTAGTTTCATGTAATGCACATGTATATTTAGCAAAAAAAAACCTATATGTAATATATTAGCTTACAACTAATAATTAAATAGTAGATTTAAATCTGCATGTCACGGCAGAGCTTTGATAGTATTCTGCCGGAACTTATATAAAAAACAAAAACGTGACGTAAACTCGTGTGCTGCATAGCGTGGGGGTTGTGGGTGAATTTGCATGTTGCAATGGCGGGGCGTTGAAATTTTGAAGTTTGGTTTCAACACTTGTACATAATTATATATTCACCCTCATGATTTAGATTAAAATTTACATCAACAATGGTTTGGAAAAAACCTCACCTCAAAAAATTGATAATAATAATTCGTAACTACAGAAAATCTGGATTATATATAACATCAATGTAAATTTTATTCAAAACTGAGTTGTGTGTGCTATATAATGTATAAGCCATCGAAACACAATTGTACAAACGGTTAAACTACTTCAAGATTTTTTTTTACTGATTTTTTATTTTCTTCTTGCAACTTTTAATACATGATGCTTTACAGAATTACCAATTTTTCATTACATCGTGCTTATTTATATTAACACGTCAATGTGAAGTTTTATTAAAATCAGAGTCAAATAATATATAATTTATCGAAATACAAATCTATAAACATAAAAAAGTAGGTGTTATTTATGAGTAAAAAAATTATTGTTAAAAAAAGAAACTGAAATGTATACGTGATTAATAAAAATTAATTATAAGCCGTTAATAAAATAACAAAAATATTGCAAATGTGATCCTCACGTAATGATTAATGAAGCTAAATTATGGGGTAATTATGAATCACTATCCATGCTTTGCCACCGTACCTCCTTGGGTTTGAAAGATAAAAAGTAATCTATACTATTTAATAATCTGTTTTAATTTATTAAAATTGAAATCGATTTTTCCATCCTCTATCTTTACAATTTAATATTATATATTTTGATTAAAATGGGGGGCGTTATGATGACTAATTCCACCTAAAAGTGATCTTAACACATCATTTTTCCATCTACATGCCAAAAGGATATATGTGTATGTCAAATACAATGGCCCTCCCTATTCTTCTCTTTGGATTCTTTTTGTTTTCTTTTATGTTCTTTTCTATGCTAATGCTTATGTTTTTGTTGATATTTGTTTGCATAGGCGTACTCATGAATTTTTTTTTCCGTAAGTCATTCTTCAAATAATCAATCAGAGTCACTTATTGTACATTAAACATAAAAAAATTAGATAATATATGATACTGAAAATATTTATAATGTGTTAATAGATTTACATAGAAAATTTATTCTACAAGTCATTATTATTTACGCGCATAAGTTAAGTTTGTTTGTTTATTTATTTATTTTTTTTTAATCTAAGTATCACTACAAAACAGAAAATGAGTTGATTATGATTTTTATCATAAAAATAAAAATAATAAGATTTAGAATTAAGAAAAAATGATGGTTAAGAGAGTAGGACTCAACACCTCAATTGTATAAAGAAATCTCACAACCACTAAGTCATCACAATATGGGGTGTTTCTAAATCATATGCAATCAATATTTAATGTGAGCACATACAATACCAACTCGAAACCAACTCTTGCATAAAAACTGACAACTTGTTCTATAAGTAATCTCTACCTCTTTACTTCACAAAATCATGTATCAGTCTTCAAGCTTAGATGGTTAAGATTTAAGAGTTAATTAGACAAAAAATCCATGTGCTAAGGTCTGTTTTCACTTTTGATTCTCAGGTTTAAAAAATTATAAGATTGGTTCAAAAGTTTGTTAAAACGTAACACAAAATGTCCTTAACATGAATGGAGAGTTAACTTTTATGTTAAATTTTTTAAAATGATCAAATTACCTTTTTTCACTTTGATTATTAAAAAAATAAAATAATATACATATTAATTTAAAAATTAAATAAAATACCCACATTTCATCTTCAACCTTTTCTCACCACCAAAACACCAACCGCAACCACCACCATGCCTACCGGCAACCGACCACCACCATCATGTTTTCCGGTAGCCACCCCATCACTTAACCGTTATCAAGCACCACCACCAAACCTTGGCCTACTAAAACAAAAACCCATAACCGTTGTCTTCAACTTCTCCTTCTAGTCATCGATCACTGACAACACCCTCCTAGACTAACCACCACAAGTCCGCCACAACGTCACCATCACCACCATCGTGCACCACACCGGCTGTCGCCTCCACCACAAGTCCCATAAAATGGTTCTCTAGTCCACATAACCAGTGTAAAAACTAAAAAGAAAGGATAGTGAATGAGTTGCTAAGATTGGATGGTTTAATTTTTTTTGAGTAAACCCCCTGAAATTTGAACAGATGATGTTGATGTTGCTTCCATCCGCGAATCGAAAAGGAGAGGGATGGTGGGCGGTGGGGCAATGGTGGTTCACCTGAGGATGGGTGGTGGTGCGCTACGGTGCCGGTGTGAATGTGCGATGGCGACGATGGTGGTTAAGAGAGGGCTCACTACCTGTAAAAGTAGTAGATGAAGAAGAAAGTGTGGTGATGGCCCCACTTGTACTTTTCGTTTGAGTATTTTGTTAATGTATTAAAATTTTAAATAATAGGAGTATTTCGGTCATTTATATGTATTTAACGGAAAAAGATAACGGCCATCGAAGCTGGGGATCTTTTGTGATACGTTTTGTCAAACGTTTGGACCAACCTTGTAATTTTTTAAACCTAATGACCGAAAGTAAAAACAAACCTAACCTAAAGACCGAAAGTAAAAACAAACCTAACCGCAGAGACCTTTCGTGTAATTAACTCAAGATTTAAATATATTCATCATCATATCCTAATTGATTCCTCTTTAAACAAACATGAACCCGAACATGACATGAATTTAAAGATCTTGTCCGAACAGGAGCTACGCATAGCTAATGTATTCACCGGTTGAGACCACATCACACCTTTTAATTATCTTTTACGTGTTGCCACTCTAAATTGAAAATTTGCACCTAAAAATAGAAAAGTCTACAAGCAATTATTCTTAAACTACACATTTTGCTCTCATTTCTTTTTAAGTTGTAGGTTTTGACATAACACAAGCAACTCGTATAAGTTGATATAGAAAACATTTTAAACTTTATAAAGATAAACGTGTCAACCAACAAACCCGTTTGATATGGAATTTGGAGACGGATCAACCTCAAGGGGGTGGGTTCGTCGGTTCAGTGGCTCCTCACTCAAGGTAGTGCACACAAGTATGTGACGGTATTCCTCAAGTTATATTGATACTACTGAATTAAAGCGTTAATATGTGAGAGGTTTTTTTTACGGTATTTAATTTGAACTTTGTGAAAATGAAAAGATTTTACAATAAAAAGTTTCATGCTTCCGAATCAAAAGAAGAAATGGTGTATGGTTGTCCAAAATAAAGGATTCGTGAAGTGGTGGGCACCAATTAAACATCATTATGGTATGTATGTTTAATGTTTTCCATCTTCTATTGAAAATGATGTTATTTGTGATCCATTAATGCTTGCAAAAGTGCTTTTATGTTTTATTTGAATATTCAAACAAAACCCTACCACATTATCCCCATCTTAAATCGAGAACTTTTTTAATCGTCGAAAAGAAGAATTAAAAGAAAGTAAACATACGATATGCGTTGGACATTTAAATGCTTACTAGTTCTCAAAGGGACATTTGGATAGTTAAATATCGTCACTCTATCTAAAAGATTAAAAGTTTAAATTTCTATGAGATACATGTATAGATGATAATAAGAGTGGTTTAAGAGTTCTGAAAAAACTTTAAAACTATTTTTTACTTCATGATGATGTCATTTTTACTATAAGCCTTCAACATAAGTCCCTAAAATTTTGAGTAACGGAAAATACGGAAATTTATATGTGCAATCTAAAACCTTATAAATCATTAACATTTAACTATAAACATCCACCAACCAACAAAAACTATTTTCTAATACCCATTCAATTTGATTTTTAACTTTTTATAAACATGAACCGTTAATTATGCGAGATTTTAACTCTTATGTGATTTTTAATTTACCAATCTTCTTAACAAAATATACCATTGTTCTTTCTAAAGTCATACACAATAACTTATTTTCTACATCTCATAAAATAAGACAAATGGTTCACGTTTGAAGTCCTGAATGATACAAAATTAACCAATTATATTAGCAATATCAAGTAGCTTCAAAACATTTTCTAATATTCTAACCCTTAAATCTATTTATTTTAATAACTTTATAGATTATAGTTACTTATAATTATAACTACTTGTTATTCATCAAAATCAAATAAGCCGTAACATAATTTTATTTACATTCACAGATGTATATCGATATAGGATGTTCGACTATAAGAAAGTTCATGTACTCATGTTAACTTAAAATTTGGCTGGCAAAGTATCAATGGACTCCGGTCTCCCTCTAGTTCCATTTATGTATGCGAGTATCACATAGCTTGATTGGATAAATCACATAACACAAAATTTGGATATTTCATACGCGCTTTATACAACTAAGAATATTCCAAGTTACAAATATCCCAAGCATCTATCCACATGTCTCGATTGCGTAACTTGTGTGAATTAGATACGAAGTTAGAAGTACAATATTGTAAGGTGAATGTTTAACTTTTTGAGTTACTTGATTTTTGGTCGAATATAAAGATGATAGGACGTGCACAATAGATTCTTTAAAAAGGTAGAATAGATGCCAAGGAGCTTCCAAATCCACTCATTTAGAATAAAACCGATGGTGTTTTGGATAATATGGTATAACAATGACCATAAAAGACCAACTTAGTCAAGGGTTTGAAGACTTCATATTAGAAATAATCATCGTCTCAGGGTCGAATGTTTCTTTTGTTATTGGGCACGTAAAGTACCAAAGTGAGTTCTATGTCTAGTCAAATAGATCAAAGCTTAGAGCTTGCTCGGAAAAAATTGAAAAAGCTCACTCAAAAGCAGCTCATTTATAAACCAAGCCAGCTCAGCTTAGCTCGAAACGTTTACAAAACCAAGCCAACTCGGGTTGGCTCAGTTAAACTTGAGCTGGCTCGATTTTGGCTCAAATTATTTATTTTCATTATATGTATGATATTGTTTGTGAGTGGTGAATGGTTTTAGTTAGTCTACTTGCCACTTTAGTATAACAATGATTATTATACAAATTTTAGTTTATACTCTAATTCGAGTCAAGGATTAGGATCATTTGAGAACTAGTAAATATTTAAAGAATTGCGAGAACATCTATTAACATAACTTTTTTATGTTCTATAAAAAATGATTGAAATATAATATATAGGCGTCTATCTTGCAGTTCAAAAAGAATACAATAAACGAATTTGTATTTACACATGTGTAGATCATACGTAGTTTATATCATCTACACATGTGTAGCTAAACAAATACAATTTTTAAAAAACATATGCAAACATTAGTTTGATGGATTTTAATGTTATTTTTATGGTTTTTAATGTATATAAACATATAAAATTGTGTGTAAGAAAAGAAAATTTAAAATTATGACCTGTGTATATTATTTCTCACGATTATTAAGATATTTAGTAGTTCTCAAGTGATCATAACCCTTCTAGTCAATATACTCAATAGTGTTTATTGTTAACTTGCCAAAAATGAGTATTTATTGTTAAAATAAGCTCGAATAATATATTGAAATCGGCTCGTGACCAACTCGGCGTGAACCGTTTACAAACCAAGCTGAGGTTGTCTTGGCTCATTTATAAATCGAGCCAGACCATAGCTTGGCTCGGCTTTAAACAGCCCTTACCCGACTAGATCTATGGTGTGGCCCAATATCACACTCGAGCCAGCCTTACAAACAACACAACATGGTTGGATACTTGGATCATCAGCTTATCCAACTAAATGACTAGATCTATGGCGTGGCCCAATAAAAATCCCACATACCACCGTTAAAATAGGCCCAACTAGTTTTGAACACATGTTAAAACCCAATAACGGGGACTATTATCCTATATTCCTATTCCTATCTATAAAAGTTACTTTTTCTTACTTTTTTAACAAATTTACTTTTATATATCAGCCCTCAACAAAAATTCACTATCCATTCATGTTTGAATTACAATGTTTAATAAGAAGAAAATAGTTTGAATAGAAGGGGCTGTAACCTCAACTTATAAACTCTTGACACTCCCTCAATTTTATAATGAGTTGGCCTTAGCAGAAGTGCTGAACCACTATGTATTATCATGCTTATGAGGTGATATCTAGCTTACATAAATCTCTTTTGTGTACCTCATAATAGCTTGCTACATGTTCAGAAGATAAACATTTTATTATAAACCTTACGGAAAACAATTACATTTAATCATAACAATAACAAAACAATCCAAACACTTGTTTAAAATCATAAATGATCACCCCTTTCGGGTCATTGCGACAGTGACATTAACGAGCTTGGGCTTCTCTTTGGACATGCTAATCTTGATATTATTCGTGTACCTTTCGAACACCTCCTCCATGATCGGCTCGCCGAAGTGACTCAAGAGCATCGGTTCCGCGACGGATCTCATACATTTGCCCATGTTGTATCCTTGCTCATACTCTTTGATTGAATTGCAATTGTCACCATTCGATGCATCCCAATTCACTTCAGAAACCTCAAGGCAATCGATCGCGAACGACCCTTCTTTCTCGACTTGACTACTTACTTCTTTAGGACTTGGAGTGTATTGTGGAATGTTGAATGAATCCAGTTTCTCTTCTTCTATAAGTCCCTGATTTCAACAAGTTACTATTAAATTTAAGTTGTTTTTTTAAGTTATTTCTCGAGAAATGAAAAACTTTGCTCTCTTCAGAGACGGAAGCCGTCGCTATTGCGATGGATTGGCGACAGGAAACAGCAATCGAAGAACTGTGACTGGTTTCTCGTCGCTTTATTCGTCACAGAAACATATTACAACGGCTTGGCCGTCGCAATTAGGGATGTTTAAAAAAAAGGGAACCGAATTGTATCCATTACTGAAAAGATTGAACCAAAATGTGAATCGGTTTCCTAAATGTATCTGAATTGTGAATTCGGTTTTTGGTTGCCTAATGGTTGCAAAAAAACTTACTTATTCGGTTCGGTTATCCGATAAACCAGATAATAAAAGGTTTAATCGGATAACCGATCCAAATAAATATGTTGAAATGGTTTAATCAATTGAATTCTGTTCAATTAGACATATTTCTAATTCAGTTTGGTTAATAGTTAGGCCCAAAAAAGTTCCATAACCAAATAAAATGAACTAAATCAACCGAAATTACTGTTAACCGAACCATTGAACACTTCTACCCATATCGCAATAGTTAAATCTACAGTAAACTATAAACTATACCTCAGCAACCATATCATTTAGGGATTTGGCTAAGAGTTCCCATACATAACAACATTCCTTGCTACAAGGATCATCGCTTCGCCGCCCTAGTATCGTCAAAACCATACGCCCTCCGAACACCACCTCCTCCGCACGACACTTGAGAAACGTCGTAAAATCCCTTTGAAATTGCTCATAATAAGCTTTTATTACACTCGGAGGGCTTGTTGTTGACATGTATATGTTGCCTTTGTTTGTATTTACCATTTCAGGAACCTTCAATTCAACGATAAATTTATTCCAAACATAAATCTATAGTCCCCCTCTCTCTCTCACACACACAAATCAGAGGAGAATCAAAAAAACAAAAATATGTTTACAACTGTTAGAACTATATATATATATACTTATACATAGTGTATTGAATGTAATACAAAAAGACGGTTATTTAACCGTTTAATCTCTTTCTCTCTCCCATTATCTGAGGATTATCTTTTATGTACTATATACAAGTGTATTATACGGTTCCTGGTTCCTGTAATTCTGAAGATATTGTTGCGTGTATCTATAAAGAGAGAGAGAAAGAGAGATCGAATATCTACCTGAGAGAGCCACATGAGACTATATGAGGAGTAGACAAAATGAATGCTTTTGCTGACAAAAAGCCTGGTGTAGAATGACCCAGGGGCACCAAAAAAGTAACATGGTGTGGGCACCATTTGGTTTGTAAGGTTATTTTGGAATTTTGACACATAATGAAAAACAGTGTTGAAGTCATTATGTGGAAGGTCATTCAAGTACATCTGTATTTCCGGTGATTCATCGTTACCGAATTTAAGTCGGATCTTGTCGATTGACTTGAGGAGCTCCGACGCCACTAGTAATGTGTTGGGTCCAGATGAACATCCGAGATCCGCCATGACTAGGGTTTTGGGGAAGTTCATAGCACAATAGAGGTTGGTCAAAGCATCTTCCATTATATGTTTTGTCATTGATATAACCTTTCTCTGTTAAAAAATCAATTGCTTCAGTTTCTTTATGTGTATATTCATGCATGAACAGGTTAGTTGAGTATATAGTTTAAATAAGTGAAAAATAAGAAGAAAAGATCTCTAAATTGTTGATTTTGACCGACTTCTAAGTTCTAAGCCAAAATATATATACATCCATATATTTATTTAGCCCGCTAATGATAATAAATACATAAAAGCAACCAATCGATCAGAAAATGTCAAATAGGCTTTTTTAAACCATGCATGACGTATTAATATTTTTAATGATCGAGCTACGTCCACATATCGTTTAAATAAATTATAAAGAGAAATCAATACAGAAAATGTGTATATATCTATATGAGTTATATACTTATATAAGTGTGTGTGTGCATATAAAAGATGTGTGTTACCGGTAGAAGAGAATTGTTGGAATAGCTGTAATTTCCATCACCACCATTCATACAAAGCACCTCAGTGACATCCATCTCTCTAGCTCTCACACCACACCAAAACACACACACACACACACACACTACACCAAGATAGAGTTTGTATATATGCATGTTGAGTATGGTCTACCTCTATTTATATACATGCATATCAAGGATGATCAGCTCCATATATATATACTATTAGTTTATTCATTCTTGTATGCATATATCTTGTGTTACAATAACTTAAAATTCATTAAGAAATTGCAATATTCTTTTCACATTTCATAGTTGTTAGAGAGTAGTAAACTATTAATCATTTGATGGGTGAAAAATGACTCAAAAAAAAAGTTTTGGACGGTGATAATAACTCGGACTAGAACATTCAGAAATGATACAATACATGTATGTGTGTGTGTATATATATATATATATATATATATAGGTGGATATGATTATTATAATAACATGTGATGCATGGAGGTTAGTTAGGATTCGTCTAAAACGACGACCGGACACCAACATACGAGTCATGACAATCGGACTGCAGATTTATCTCTTTGCTTGTTATCAAAACTAGAAGTAATATAAGATAACTGTATTTAATTTTGAGTTCTGACGTGTGAACATGCTCAACTGAAATGTATAGTTAAATGTTGTTTATGTTTTAATATCGTTTAAACACCGAAATGATGCTGATGTGGATCAATAGTAACAAAAAGATGATGACGCTGGTTTGTTAGGTAAAATAGAATTATTTAATGATCATAATGTAAATTATATAATTAAGGCAGTTTAAAGTAAGACTAAAAGCTAATAATTAAATAATATAATTTTGACTAAGTTGAGAGACAAATGATTAACAAAAATAAAATTCAGTATTTCAATTGCAAGTAGTGGTAAGGTCATGCTGATAAGCATGCAAGATATAAATAAATTATAAAGCGATGTTAGTTTCAACATAAGTACAACACATATATGTGTTTACACACACTTTTTTAATGTATACATTAAATAAGATGAATCATTAATTCTTAACAAAACAAATTAGATTCATTTGTTTCTTCCTACTCAACAGTCAGTTTTTCAGAAAGTTTTATTTTCTAATTAGATGGGAAATAAAGCTACTTCAGAATCATGCAACAGTATTAATTATATAGTAGATGAAGTTAAAACGGTTTAACTATATGTTTTGCTGCAACGTAAAGCAAAGCTTGAATGTTAAGTCTCTGAAATTATATGGAAATCCTTAAATCGTCAAAGGCAGATAAGAGAATTATAATTAGACACTTTGATCTCTTTATCTCTCTCTATGTTTCCATATTTATGTATAAAAAGAGATAGAGAGAGTGAAAATAAATTGAGGGTACCAATAACATACTTCTTGAAATGGTTAAAACGACGACGATTATAGTCAAAATTAATAAATACATATATGGGAAGCTTTAGGAATAGCCGAATAGGTGGCATTCAATGGTTAGAAGTAGTAAAATACTAACAACTTCAGTTTGAAATCCGAAGCATCCTCTATTAATTACATCTTGTTTTGTACATAACAAATAAAAATATCAAGGCTGGCAGGAAACACCCAAAGCAAAACCACATGCACTTCAAACAACTTTGTGTAGTCTATCTCCAACCATGAATAGCAAAGGTTTACAAAAGAAGC